>JARFJB010000125.1:2170000-2763537 GCA_036346205.1 Vesta saturnalis | reverse complement strand
TTTACCCCTAATTAAGGGCCTTCGGGCTGGGGGCCGGCTTATTTTCGGGGGCGATTTTTAACCCCTTTATAGAATTTTCAGCCTTTGACGGTATTTTCACCCCTAATTAAGGCCGTTTTGGTAGTCCACCCCTGTGTTTAGGGGTGTGGGGTGATCACGTGGCATTTTCATCCGAATTATGGCATTAGTCCTTGGAGGGTAGGCAAATGCGTGTATTCTGATTGGAGAGTCTGAGGGTGGGCCACGCCCCCTAATTTCTGATTGATGTATGAACTCCGCTCTCTGGTTTCTGATTGGTTAGGGGGCGGGCTTGTCGACCATGTCGATTAAGGCCCTTTTAACATGGGCCTTCGGAATTTGCTTGTGAGTCTTCGTCCATTGTCGTGATCCCCTTGACCGGAAATTTGAATTTGTATTCTAATAAAGGGCCCTAACGCTAACTTATAAATAGGTGTTGGGATTTGCAACTTGCTCTCGGGGCTTCCCCCTTGTCGTAATCGGAACTTATTCGGGGGCCTTCGTGCATTACCGTGAGCCCCTTGCTGAGAAATCAGCGTCTGTAAGTGCTGTAGAACTTTAGCTGTAATGTACAGCATAGTCTGACTTAAATCTATATAATCGTTTCCATTTCCGGGGACTACAAATTCTATTGGGGCGTCATCACTGAGAGCTGATAAAGGTTTGTAAAATATCCATTCACCGCTCTCGATACTTGTCTGCGTCGCTGGTAAAGCGAACAAATCCAATTCGGACTTGACGCATTCACACGATTGGGCATGTAGAAAAGCCATTATCTTGAAAATATATCGTCGTAAGCAGGCTTCTTCTTAGCAACAACTCTCAGTTGAGACTGATTATTATCAGTCAGACGTACTCTTTTATAACCCGAACCATCCATCATTTTATCGATTTTCTCGTCGGCTTTACGCTTAAGGTTTCTACCTGCCTCGTGAAATCTTTCTTGAAACGAATCCTTAATAGGTCGATCCTCTATGACGTCACCAAGAATATTAGCACCCGTTCTAAGAGCTTCTTTACCAATAGCCTTAGCGCCAGCTTAAACAACGGTATTATACTTCTAAATATACCGCCTAACCAGCTCCCTATCCCATGACCGCGTTGATAAGGCGCACCTCTGTAGATAGAGCCGATACTGTTACCGGCCTGATTCATGTAATATTGCTGGTAAGGGCAAACCATTATTGTACTTTCTTAAAGTGTAGATTCAGGCACGACGTTCCAAATTCAAATGGTATTGCAGCACCTGTATCTGTTTTTATATTAATCTCGATGTTTTCAAATGATTCCATGGCTATGTTCTGATACAGTCGATAACCCAATTGTAAGGCTAGAGATTGTGAGAATCCGAATAGCGAGAGTCGAGTTTTTAATCTCGTAGTGACGCGTTTAGTTAGATTATGATATTCGATTGTTAGCAATTTACTTATTAGTACATGGTTACTTAGCTCGCTGATAATTTCTTCTATGCTGGCGTAATTTCCCGAAGCGAATCGTATCACGTACCAGCCATCTTCAATATAAATGATCTTCTCGTTGTCGAGTTGAAAATATTCTGCGGCCTTTTTTAATATCGTTTCGAACATGTTCTCGTCGTAAGGTGGCTCTGTTCTATAATAAATGAAATTATCTGTTGCACTTACAGCGGCAAAAGAACATGGGTACTGAATTTCCGATATCCCTACAACCCACGAGCCCGTTAATCTTATTCGTTTTGGCAGTTGCGTAATAAAACTTGACGTCATATTACCTGGAAAATACGTCATAGAGCTATTACTCAATAAGGTAAGATAAAACTCCATTTTTATATATCTCTCAGCTGCGAAGCTAACACCCAGTTATTAAATTTGTCACTGTATCCACGCCACTTGACCAGGTATTGTTTATTTCGCCCACGACCCGTCTCAGCTAGAATCTTATCGACTTTGAATAGAGCATCTTTATCAATCGTAACAACTTGCAATTCTTCTTCGTAAAAGGTGCCCTCAACAGGATCGTTATTAAGATCGATTATTCTAGTCTTCTTTTTATCACCGCACTAATTGTAAAAACTTCCTCGCTCCAATTCGTTTCATATCCCTTCTCAAAGGTGTACTTACTTCTGGCGATTCTGACATGCTCACTGACTTTATATTTAGGATGGCGTACTGGACCTAAACCTTTCGCGTACAGGTTATTCCACACTTCCAAAATGTTTTATCGTTTACAGCCGCGGGGCCATCTTTATACTTGAATGAGGACTATTGTTGTAGGCAGTCACAAGTCTTTCGAGTACATCAATATATCTGTAGGAATATTTGTAAGTGAAATAACGCTACATCTTTGTTTTCAATGTTTTATTAAATCTTTCAACTACAGATGCTTTTACATCAGGGTTATTTGTTACATAGAAATTGATATTTTGTTTCTTGAACAAGTTTTGCACACTGCTCGCCACAAACTCTTTGCCTTTATCCGTCTGTAGATTTGCTGGGGTATTGTCGCAATCCTTAAGAATATCCGCGAATGCTTCAATTACAGATGAGGCTGTCTTCGTTTTAAGTGCTCTCGCCCATGCCCTCTGGCTAAATACATCAATTACCGTTAGTATGTAGTTGTATCCGCTATTGTGTTTACTTAAAGTTCCGCATATCACAAAGATCCGCTTGCCACAATTCGTAAAGGTTACTCACAATATATTTATTTCGTGGAAACTTTTTCTGACTGGTTTATGTACCGTATAAGCTTCCTGTGTCTGCAGCCAGTTTTTACTTCACCATATCTACCCTTTACAGCATTAGTTAAAGGTGTTATACCAGCGAACCCTGCTGGGTGGAGGGATCATAGTATACAGCATCCATGTTATGAACGCCACGAATCCCAATCTAGTGAAAGTCCTCTTCTTCTTCTTTGAGAGATTCTTCTCGGTGTTTCCGCGTTTCACTATCAGCATCGTAATTCTCACCTATAGTTGTGAGGGTCCGTTCAACGCTGGGTGATACAGAAACATCATACCTTTGCGTATTCCGATAAACGCTCGTGGTATATTTATCTCTTTAATGTACGTCGCAAACTGACGCCAACCGCTCGGGTTTGTGGTTTTCGTTTTCTTAACGTCTCGTGAACCAGATCGATAATGTTGGAATGTGGTATGATCTCGCCTTTTATTGTGACAGTACCCTTTTATCCCAAAAACATCGCTGTTCGTATTCAGTATAGTAACAAATCGCGCCTTTTCTCTTATATGAAGGCGGAAGCGTTGATACTATCTCGTCGTCTGTCAGACCTTTGCGTTGCGGTAAATCTCTAATATCATCAGAAACAGCATCACCACTAATTGTTATACTGGTGGGCTGACGTAACTGATTAGAAAAGTGTAGATACCTTTGAAGAACTTGGTTGTACTGCTGCCATTTGTCATGGTCGGTCATTTTAGTTTTTAAAACTTTATCCATATCGTTACCCAGCTGCGTTAAAATGTTGTTTTGTGTAACATCTGGTGCCTGTAAGCGCTGTATAAAGTCCATCGGTAGAATAATCATCTTCTTCAGAGTGTGGTCCATGGTTATTGAAACAGATTACCCAGAATTCCACCGAGTAATGGTCCTAACAGGAGTGGTAGAAATGCACCACCTTTCTGTACAAGAAACTGTTTCTTCTTTTTTATAGATTCGCCTCTGTGCCAAGCGTCTTAAAGTGTGCTTATGTTGAGAAAGTCGCTGCTTTTGATCAGCTGACAGAGGTACACGACCTTTTAAAATGTTATGTGCACACTCGCAAATACACTCTACCTGCTTACTATCCAAACATTTCAATAAAGCGTCACGTTGACTTTTACTTAATCTGGCTAATGCATGTAGGATATCAGTGTTCTCGATTAAAACGTCAACCATCATATATGATGTAATCTTTATGACTGTGAGACTTAAACCCTTTTTTCGCTATATATACTTGGCAAATACCCTGAGGCCCGAATATGTTTGTTCTATAACGTAGCACATCCGGTGTATTCTGTTTTAAATCGAACAATAAATACCCGTGTGGGCTTGAGGTAGCATCTTGGTATGCGGATTCTAAAAATTTTGGGTTGTCCGGCGAAATCTGTCTTGCTAAATGCTGTATCTGAGCTCTGTCACGTGGGTTCTTAAACAAAATTATGTAATGTGCGTTGAGAGAAATATCCCGCTGTCCACGTCCTTGATGAAATATGTTCTGCGTTAAGAAAAACACACTTAGATTTCGATGATGACAGCCCTTTGTAAAAATATCAACCACGGAGCCGTTAGTTTCACGCATTAGATCGTCAATTATTATTAAGACAGGTTTTTCCCCGTCAAACTGTTCCATATCAGGTAAACCCTTTTGAAACTCAACAGAGAGATCTTTGAATAAAGGCTGCCACTCACTGTAAAACCAGATAATTTTTTCAAAACCTGTATCGCAGACGGTTTCGATATTTTTTAGAAAATCAACGATAAAATACGATTTCCCACATCCCGACGGACCTGCAACTATCGCCGAAAAGGGGTGCTTAAATTGACCCTCCATCTTGAATCGCTAAACGATACTAAGAGATACTCCACCAGCAGCTTCGTTTAAATAGACAAATGCCTTGCGGGCTAATAGTTGTGTTTGTGAGTTTTCGTTTTCGTGTTTGCGCATTTGTATGCTAGATCGTGTTTACAATTTTAGTGATTTCGTATTTGCTTGTTTTCGTCTGCACTTGTTTTTGAAATAGACAAATGCCTTGCAAATAGTTGTGTGTGTAAGAGAGAGGAGAGAGAGAGAGAGAGAAGATAACGTGTCTTACAAGATAGGATTTAAAGAGCATGCACAATTGCCTAACCTCCAGGGGTTACTACCAAAAGGACCTTAAGTAAGGCTAAAGATAATTACCAGAAAACAACCCTACCCCTAGACCAGCCCTAAGCTCCAACCCTAGCTCTACATACAACCCCCACCCCTAAATACATCCCTAATCCAAGCCAATACCAGCCCCCACCCTTAGTCCTCACATTAGCAAAAGTCCTAGCTGTCAAAAGGTCCTTAATACAGCCATAAGGTTTAACCCCCAAAAGAAATCATAAAAATAAGGGTAATACGGTCCTTCATGTAAGCGAGTAAAAATAATTAGGGTTGACCTATAGGGTAGAAAATACGGTCTCACACGTGAGTGTGTAAAAAATAGGGGCGAAAATACACGTCCTATACGTAAGCGAGTAAAAATAGGTGTTAAAAAGGGCCTTCGAAAAGAAAGGATACGGTCTCACACGAGGGTATATAAAAATAAGGATTGAAAATGCGGTCTCACACGTGGGCGTGCAAAAATAGGGGTGAAAATACACGTCCTACACGTAAGCGAGTAAAAATAAGGGTGGAAAATATGGTCTCCCACGTGGGCGGTCTTGTGACGTCAAAATCCAAGATGGCGGCGGAAGGTGCCTCTCTTCTACTAACGTACCATTGTTGCAAACGTAGTTTAATCAAACGATGAATCATTTGATATTTATATACGAGATTCGACCTTAATAAAACTGCAAAGAGTTGTGGCACACTGTTTAAGGATTATGAATAATTTGAAAAACAAAATACGTTTTTCTGGTCCTTTGACAACAGAAGAGTTAAACAGTTCACTCAATGTATTAGTTAAACTACCTCAAATTGAGTCTAGTTCTAAATCCCTTTACGAGTTCTGATGGACTCATAAGAGTGGGCGGAAGGTTACGGAACCCTAACATAAATTATGGAACGCGACATCAAATAATTTTACACAATAAGCATATTTTAACAAAACTTCTAATGACCCAATAATATGGTCGTTTATTGCATTGTGGTCCCCAGCAGCTTTTGTATTCAGTATAATACCGGATGTGACTATGCTGAACCGTTTTGTTTAAAAGATAGAATAACACGAGTGCCTAAAATTATTAAGGCCTTGGTATGCATCTTGGTATGCTTGTCTACAAAAGCAGTTCATCTAGAACTGGTTACAAATTTAACATCTGAAGCGTTTCTTGCATCTTTCAAAAGATTTATAGGTCGTCGCGGTAAATTAGCAAACGCATTCTCTGACAATGGCAAAACTTTTGTGGGTGCAAACTCTAAAATCAAGAAATGTATGAAAAATAATGTAAATAGAGCGAAATTGGCAAATGAAGGTATAGATTGGCACTTCATTCCCCCATACTCTCAAAACTTCGGAGGATTTTGGCAGGTTAGTGTAACAAGAATAAAATTTCATTTAAAAAGAATAGTTGGTATATGAAGAATATAGAACTATTTTAATTCATATAGAATCTATTCTAAATTCTGGACCGCCCTGTTTTCTAATCCAAACGATTGCTCTCCATTAACTCCTGGTCACTTTCTAATTGGAAGACCAATAACGTCAAATTCTGAGCCAAACTTAACACAAATTCGGGACAATCGGTTACAGCATTTTGAACTTCCCGAAAAGATGAGACAACATTTTTGAAAAAGATGGGGCACAGAATATATGTCCTAACTACAAGTCCGTATGAAATGGCACAAGGCGTCTCAAGAGCTTAAACTGGACGATTCTGTTCTAGTGCAAGAAGACAATCTTCCACCATTAATCTGGAGAACAGCACGGGTCAACCAGCTATATCCCGGAGATGATGGTGTGATACGAGTTATGACACTCAAATTTCCAAACGGAGAGACTGGAAAACGATCCGCGCATAAATTGTACATTTTGCTTATTTAACATTATCGTTTTATTTGGTGTATTTGTTGCATAGTGCTTTTTAGACCTTTTATTTAGATTAATTTAGTTTACAAACAATGTTATGTTGAAATTAATATTTCAAGGCCGGCCGCATGTTTGGTTCATTTATTTTATTGTTTTAAAGCCACAGGCATATTTTTTAATTAATTATGTTACATATTATTTATTAGTCTTTTTTTTAACATTATACGATACTTTTTTTTAACATAAGCACTGACATGTGTCTTGTCATGTTCTAGTTATTTTTGAGTTTATTTGTAAATTTTCAATAATAAAATATTAAAACAAGTACGACGCAGTTTATTATAAAGCCTACTGCTTCCCTTCCCCCCTCCACCCGTTATTTGACCTCCAATTTCTTTAAAAGTTAAAAGTTATACTAAGCATCTACTTTTTTATACAAGAAGTCTTATACTCGGTTATAAATAACGCATCCTTTAATAACTCCCTAGACTAACTCAGAGATGTCGCTTCAAACGAAAAATCTTTAGGATTCATAAAAAGCCTGTAAAACTTGTAAAATGAAATTTCGTGACAATCGGATCATACATACTGAGCTATAGTGATTTAACAGACGCTACTCTTGCAGTTTTGAAAGCAATGACAACAGCCGAGTTTAATGCATTGCCTTAAAACTGATATACGGACTCTCATCCGTCGAAATCAACGATTTATCGTAGTATGCTCAATGTTCTAATTGTCCAAATGCAGCAATGTTTCGAAAAATATCAAGTTCTGAAAATTTTGATGGAAGATGGAAAAGATATTTGACATTTTGAAGATATCAGTTGGTAGTATTTTGACTATGTTTTCTAAAAATTAGGACATGAAAGACTTTTTTCTAAACATCAACGTGTAGATGATTCAGAGAGCCTTTTGGCGCTGTTTCTCAAAATAAAAAGAATTTTTGACATCGGTATGAGGCAATGGTTGAAGCAAGGATCCACAATTTCACTCAGGAATTAAATCGGCTGTTAACCGAGGTGAAAGCCGTCCGAACCGCGCGAAGCCATAACAGATTGTCGGAAAGGTTATGGCCTCTGTATTTTTGGATAGGCACAGCACAATATACATTGACTACATTGAAAAGGGTAAAAACCATTAACAGCGAATATTACATACCATTAATGGCGCGTTTAATGGACGAAATGATCTTTTACCAAGGCAATGCACCGTGTCATTGAAAACGAAGACCAAACTAAACGGTTTCGAATTGCTTACCTAGTCCCCTTCTCCATATCCAGTAATTACTGGCTATTTGTAGACTTCGGAGGGAAAGATATTTGGCTCTAATGAAGTCAACGCTGCAAATGAGGAGTATTTTGAAGCCTATAATAAATCGTTCTACACACATGATATAGAAGAGTTCAAAAATCGTTGGAATGGTTGTATAAATTTCAGTTTAAATCAGTAGAAGAGCTTAAAGTTTTAGGTATCGAAACTCTACATTTATGTATACCATTCTTGTTCCCGTACATTACTCATATTATTAATGAGTGTTTAACTAAATCGGTTATTCCCTTAGCCTGCAAAACGCATATATTAGACCACTATTAAAAAAAGCTGATCCACAAAACTTTAATAACATTCGACCTATTAGTATTTTACACAGCGTTATCGAAGGTCTTAGAAAGGATAATGTAACTTCAACTCAAACATTATTTGCACATAAACCGATTGTTACCACTTTACCAGTCAAGTTTCAGGGAAGGCCACAGTTCTACTGCTCTGATTAGTTCTACTGATGACATTTCATCTGAGTGGGATCAAGGGGAAATTAACGTACTTAGTTTTGTTATATTACACGAAAGCCTTCGATACGTTGAATCATAAGCTAATGGTAGCAATCTTGAGCTATATAGGATTAAGTCCAGAAGCCTGTGCTCTTATTTCTAGTTTCCTGTCTGAAAGATATCAAACTGTTGTATATGAAAATAATATATCGAAATTTTCTGATTTTACGTCTGGGGTTCCTCAAGGATCCATTCCAAATGAAGAAACTCAAGCGCTGGGTGCCATCAGTTATGAGCTGGCTTCAATCTTTCAGGAGGTTTCTATAGATTATAGTCTGGCAATTAATCCAAAAAAAAACTGGCTGCCATAGTATTTGGGAAAAACTTAATCGGGAAAATATTGAGGAATTCTCTGAGATTTATGTAAATAATACCGCGATTCCACTTCAAGATCACATACGGAATTTAGGATTGCACTTTGATGCAAACTTAAGATTTACCGATCACATCACTAAGACACTTCAGAAATCATACATGAATTTAAAATTGATCCTCCTACCGTCAATACCTACAACTACTCTTGAAGAAACGCCTTTGTGAAAGCTTGGTTTTATCACACCTCGATTTCAACGATGTAATTTATGGTCCTTGTTTAAAAGGCACAGACAAATATCGAATTCAAACGCTAAAAAACTCCAGCTTGCGCCTATCATTTGGAACAAAAAAATACGGCCACAACCATTATAAATTAAAATAAATTGGATGGCTAGACATGTATAATAGGCTATATCTTCACACAACTGGTTTAAAACACAAACTCATTTCTCAATTCTAAACCCTAGCTTATTTATATCGCAGAATCACTTTTCGATGTGATGTTCACAATCTTAATCTTAGCTTTAAAGGTAGATTAACGCCTCCTCTTAGCATTACTGTCATTCGTGAACATTCAGTTTCATATAATATAGTCAAAATATTTATTAAACATGCATATCAATTCACATATATATGTATATATATATATATATATATATATATATATATATATATATATATATATATATATATATATATATATATATATATATAAGCTATACATCTCAAATTACATGTTAACCGCCATAAAGCAAATATAGGCCTTTATTATGATTATGATTATTATTATTATTATTATTGTTATTATTATTATTTTATTATTAATGGCAAGACTGCTATGGTCATCTGCCAATACTTCCCTTTTGATGGTTAATTAATAGTTCTTATAATTTTCTAATTAATGTTGATTCTTTAAGGAATTGTATCAACAAGTGTAGTATTTAGTCCTAGTTTTTCACGGGTAGGTCTGTAGATTATACATTCTACCAATATGTGCTCCATGCTTAAGTTTGTTTTACAGGTGTTGCATATGTTACGTTCTCTTCTATTTAACAAAAGGGCATGGGTAAGGTCACTGCGTCCAATGCGAGCTCTTGTTAGTCCCACTTCTAATGGTTTCTCGAGATTACATTGTTTTCCACGTCTTTATATTGGTTTCGATTTTCGATAAGTGCGTAATTCTTGATTTTTTTTGTTTTTATTTTGTTATTTCTATTTTAATTGATGCTTCCGATAGTAGATCTTCTGTAAACAGTTCTTGTTGTAGATGTTATTTATGATATCTATTGCTCTAATAAGGGTGGGTCTAACTATTGTTGGTCTTTCTATGTATTTTTCGTAGATATCACTGTTTATGATTTCGTGGTTGAGATGGTTCTGTAGAACAAGTACTTTAGAATAATAGTTGAGTGAGAGATGGTGGTATCTAACATGTAGCGGTGGTATTGAAGCATCTGCTCTATGTGGACTAGTGCGGAATGCACCTTTTGCAAGTCTTATGCCGTATGCATGAACACTATTCAATGGTCTAAGCGCTGAAGGCCGTGCTGATGAATAAATTATGCATCCATAGTCGATGCGAGATAGTACAAATGCTTTATATAGCATAAACAGCGCTCTTCTTGATGAACTCCAGTTTTTAGTTGTCATTCATCGTATGACATGTAATCGTTTTTTACAAGACTCTACGATTGATTTTACGTGTTCTTTAAAATATAATTTTGCATCGAAGATGACTCCTAATATTTTCACGTGTGGGACAATAGGTATAAGTGTACATTAATATAATGATTGGGATGGTCGCGTTCTGATCTTAATCGGCAGAAGTGTATTGCCTTAGTTTTATATTTTCATTTTATTTATAACACTCTGTAGTTTTGTGTCGACGAACTCCGTTGTTCTCCCTTGGAAGAGTATTAGTAGATCGTCTGCATATATACACTCTTGATAGGTTCATCTTTATTATGTATCTGATTGATACCTATCAGGAACACTTAGTACCGAGCCCTGGGGAATGCCGTTTTTCAGTGGGCGTGTTTCTGTCAAAACGCTGCCTATTCTCACCTTAAATTTCCTGTTATTCAGAAAGCTAGTGATTAGTTTTGGTAAATTTCCCCGTATACCCCAGTTATGCAGTTGTTCTATTATATTGAATCGTAATACTGTGTCATAGCCCTTCTCTAAATCGAATGATACTGCTACGCTATGCTCAACTTTTCTGAACCCCTCAATGATATTGTTTTCTATATATATATATATATATATATATATATATATATATATATATATATATATATATATATATATATTAGTCCAGGTAATCAATTTGTTGTTTCCTAAAATAAGTTTGATGGGGGAAATTAATTGGTTTACCTCTAGGAGCGTCATTAGCCTGGTATTCACCACAGTCTCAAACAATTTACTGATATTGCTGCATAGAGAGATGGGTCTATAGCTACTTTGGTTAGTCATGTCCTTGTTGGGTTTTCGCATGGGAACAATGATTGTATTAAGCCAATCTTGGGGGAATGTTGCTCTGGTGTAAATTTTGTTAAATATATTGAGTATTTTTTCTTCTTCTGTTTGAGGGAGGTTTTGCAGCATTGAGTTAGTAATATGGTCGGGTCCCGGAGATTTATCCTTTTTGTGTTCTAAGGCTATTTCCAGCTCTTCGATAGATAATAGTTTATTGTAGTCCAGTATTAGATTATTATCAAAATTAATCTCTTTCTCAGGTAAATGTTTTGTTTTTGAGAACGTTTCACTATAGCAGTGCGAGCGCTCCTGCTTGTTCTTCATGGCTCGTGATGCGTTGGTCATTAACGGTCAACATTTCGGACATGGCTGTAGGAGGTTTTCTAATAATTTGTTTGGCTGTAGCCCGAACCTCTGATTGGCGTGTTTTAGCATTTATAGAGGAGATATGTTTTTGTCAAGATGCTCTTTTGCTATTTAGGATAGTTTTCTGCATGATCGCTCTGGATTTTTTATAATTGATCAGGTTGTCTTGTGGTGGAGATCTTTTGAAGACATTGGACAATGTACGCTTGGTTTTGATTACCTCATTCACTTCTTTGTTCCACCATGGAACGCAGGAATTCCTCACTTTTCCAAAGCTACGTGGAATACTCTTCTTCTTATTATTATTATTATTTTTTATTATCATTATTATTATTGTTGTTATTATTATTATTATTATTATTATTATTATTATTATTATTACTATTACTACTATTATAACAGGAGATTATGTTAATCAATAAAGCAGAATTTTGCCAAAACAATGTTAATTCAGGGGCTTACTGAACTCCAAGACGTCTTCAACGTTATTTAAAGGCTCAAAACGTTACACTGTTTGTACGATATTATAAATCAAAATATCCTTCCTTTGACTTATGATACAAGAAGATGTATGGTAGCCGTTCATAGGCATCTTTTGACAGCCCAACATCCCCCAAGGTTCTAAGTGTTTTAGCACGTTAATCTATACTTAACCTGTTCAATATCACAGATGAAAATTTTGTTAGGGATTGGTTTTGATATGGATACACCCCCACTTGTTAGAAGCATTTTTAGGTGTAGTTTACGGTAGATGCGCTTAGCAAGAGTTAGATCTGAGGTTCTAGGAATAATTTGGTATCGTGATGTTCTTATCTCTGGTGAGATCCTCAAAGATGACATTTGTCTGAGGTTTGCCAACGAATTCCATGGACACCCAAAATAGTAGAGCTCAGCTTTGTGCTTTCTGATTTCATACATTTTATTTTATAAGTACAGTAAATGTCTATGGAATGACTACTGGGTTTAGTAAGTGTTTGGAGTTGCACTCACAGAATTCCATTATATTATCGATTAAACGGGTCGTGGATTTCAGTAATAGGCAATAACTCAGTTATTGCTAAACCCTCGATTTTTAAAAATGAGTTCTGCCATGCTTTGTAATTTTCCTTAAACTGTAACGCCCGTCAAAATTGTACTCTAGTGATTGATTCGATAGTAATGACATATTATGTTTATACCATGACCTAGTAGTTTGGTTTAATTGTTTATCCGTGATTCTTTTTGGGCTTGAATATTTTCGCTAAACTAAAACCAAATTTTTATACCTAATGATTATAAATATTTAACAGGTTGGCATGGCACACATCGTACACATCCAAGTAAGCTACAGTTTCTTCGATTGTTAGAAAGAGAGAAAATTTTATGTTTGCAGATAAATTTTGCTCTCTTAAGCTGGTAACGTTTTATGGTAGTTGCGACATTTCCACATACGTGTATAAAAGTACAAACGTTTGAAATTTAGCGAGAGAATGAAATAAAAAAAAAATTCTTATTAAAACGCCAAGATACGAAAATCTTTATTGTATTTTGAATCAAAGGAGGGATAAAAACAAATGCAATTTAAGCAAAAAGTAATTTCACAATTGGGATGTATTTTCTTTGTAACAGGAAACTTTTACGACTGTTTGAATGAGTTTGAAAATGGAACTGAAAGTGTCGACGTTCTACATAATTAAAGCAACATGGTTTCGTAATACCAGAAGTTAGTTATAACTGATTCTGAATCTTATTTAAACAGAAACGAAATATTAGAGTTTAAGATTGAAAATAGTTTCTTATTAAATTATATTAAAGGTCAATAATGCTAAACGGAAGTTTCCATTTTCTTTCCCAAGTTTTTGTAGAATTCCCAACGTGCAGCTTAAAAAGTTTCATAAGCTAAGGACAATTGAATTTATCTAAATCACTAAAAATGAAAAACGTTCTTTCGTATAATAGTTTTCTTTCCATTTGAGTTTTGCATATTCAGATAAATCGGCTTTTTCTAATCAAATACTGAGTTTGGTTTATCGACCTATTTGTGCAAGTAGTTGTTCTAAAGGGTTTGAATTGCAAAGAGATTGGAATTTTAACTAGAAATGCATCGTTTCCACTGATACTTCAGTGTTTTTCAGTTTAGGTAGACTTAAAAACTAATGCGGCAAGAAGTTTTTTGGTAAAGTTTTAATTACCTCCAAATATGAGAATATTTCGTACTATATCGCATATATAACGTATCACTTTAAACATGGGAATGAGTATTTGCGAACAAGAATTTTTTGTATATTATACGAAACGTGACTCATGTTACGCTACTGACAATATTTAATGTCACGTAATATCATTAACAATAATCTTTGAACCTACAAAGCAAATTTTAGTATAGAAAGGAATGTTTTAGTGTGTAGAATTTGCGAAATCTGAAAAGTATAAGCACGTCACTTACTTGAGTTTTCGTTATCCAACAAATTCATATTGTATAACGGAAATTTTTACAGCGACCAATAATGGTTAAAATTTCAGAATTTTGCGGAAATGTATAAATCCCACAAGGGACGAGAAGTTTAATTATTGTTCCAACATAACGTGAATTGGTGTTTCTCGAAAGATTTATTGATTTTATTTTGTATACAATATAGCGGCTTCAATATTTCGTATGACGTAGATGCTTTCACATTTTTAAACCATTTAATCAATAATATTGAATTTTTTTAACTATGGAAAATGCAATGTAATTTATAGAAATGTAAAATAAGCTTTCTCTCATACTACAATTGCAGTTAGTTTAGTAAAATTTGCAGATAAAATTTGATTCTCTTAAAATTATAGATTTTTGGTACAAAAGAAGGAAATCGTTCCATAATCGAATTTTCAGAATTTTGCGGAGATGTATAAAGCCCACAAGGTAGAGTACTATAAGAAGTTTAATTATTGTTTCAATATAACGTGAATGTAACGACCTGAATTGGTGTTTCTCGAAACATTTGTGATTTTCTTTTGTGAACAATATGGCGGCTTCAGTATGGCGTAGATGCTCCCACATTTTTAAAGCATTTAATCAATGCTGCAATTGAAGTTAGTTTTCCTAAACACATTAAGGTCCTGAAATTTTACTAATACGTATTTTATTAATTACATCAATCTCATCATTCGTCTGGTGCTGTACCTATTCATGTTCATTTTGGCAATAACCTATAGGTCCAGGTTTAAATTTTTTATCTTTAACAGAAATTCATCTATTTGTGCAGCTACCGTTCTATAACTAGCTTCTCGTATCTTTAATGTAAACTATTTAAACTACAGCGATGTATACTCGTATTACGTGAAAGTTGTTGCAATTTTCGGGTTACTCATTTAGTTTTAAGGTCACCTAAAATTTACTTCGTCCGAGTTATTTTGAAAAATTTTGACAATTGCGGACACCCACGGAAATTGGAATTTCGCAATCGCACTTTTAGGGTTCCAAGAAGTCCTAATAAGGTACGTTGTTAGTTGTTTGAATTCTAAAAGTTTTTCACAACATTAAAAATATTCCTCTGAAGTTGCATGACTACAAACGTCCATAAATTGCTTGACAAGTGCAAGACTTGGTTGCTTCATGTGTCAGTAGTTTAAAAACAATGAATCGAGCTTTTCTATGGTATTGATAGCTTCTCCACTATGTATCGATCCTCGAAGATGTTTATCAATCTTTTAGCAACAATACGCGTGCAATGAGCGGGAGCACCATCCAGTTGATACCACAAGGGTCTTCCATCTGCTAATCGCAAATAGTTTAGATAGTCAACTACAACTTCATTAATAATTCTCACATAATGAGCACTATTTAATGATTCCCTATAAATACTAAATCTAAATTAATTTTTTTTAGATAACCAAAAAATATTTAAACTTAATTTATTTTGAAAAAATTTTGAATTCGTTCACGAAACATAATAAGAGTTTCTATCGGTCCAAAAATATCGGCTATAGATATTAAATAAACCCTCTCTATCAAACTCACGATTTTCTTGAATTTTCACTATTAAGAATTCACAAGAACTCACTCGCCTTTGGTACGGCGCAACTCCGTCTTAGATGATCCGGCATTTAAAAGTTTTCACTGGTTTTAGCAAAACTTATTCCGAGTCATTTCTGGTCCCTGTGGATACTTCATGTTATAATGCTCATTATAAACACATTTCTGGTTGCTCTAATTTTGAGCTATGAGACCTTCAGGGCCGTGATTCAAACCACTTTTCTCTTTCGTGCGCCCGCTCTTTTCTATTTCGTACAGGTAATTGAAAAATGGTAATATATTCAAATTATAACCCTTTATCCAAATAAATAACAAATAACTAAAGCGGAATACTAAATAAGAAAGAAAATAAATACAAAATGTTCTAAATAAATAATAAAGAAAAAATAAATAAATTAACATATGTTTCTGGTACGGGACTGTACTGGTCGATTTAAGCGTCTCCAGTTACGCCCTCTGTGGATGAGACTGCAAAATATAGTTATTACGAATTTGATATATATTGTTATCAGTGAAAAATCTAAAAAAGGATTAATTATTCGTATCGGGAGGTGGGAGCGTTATCGGGGTATAATAGGTCTAAGTGAGAAGTTAATCCAGGTAAGTTCTGTCAGTAAATTAGTATTTTCCGTATTTAGGATCACCACTGACCATGTGGTTTTATATCTTTATAAATTAAAACTTAAGGAAGTGGATATGTAATTAGGTACTCGAGCGGTGTGAGTATGATTTTGGGGATGATAGAGCGGAACTTGGGATTGTTTGGATGTAAGATTGTGTAGTTGGGGACCAAACCGCCAAATACTACTTATAAATATGGATAGTGACTTGGGGGTTAGTTTTTCTGTGTAGATATGGCTATGTGTACGGAGCTGATACCATCAGACAGATAGTAAACTATTGGTAAACTATTTAATCTAAAATATATTAAGATCATATAAGGTCTAGACACATCCGAATGTTAATCCTGCAGTGTCGTTTTGTTGTAATGGAACCGTCTAGAATTCTTCTCCAGGTGACCTAGCGGGGGTCGTCTAAAGGAATAAAAGTACTCCCCGTTATGTTCGCCGCGTATCCCAATCTAGTGAAAGTCTTCTTCTTCGAGAGCTTCTTTTCGGTGTTTCCCGCGATTTACTATCGGCATCGTAATTCTCACCCATAGTTGTCAGGACCCGTTTAACGTTAGGTGATGCAGCAGCATCACGCATTCAAGTATTGCCAATAAACTCTCGTGGTATATTTATTTCTTTAATGTACGCCGCAAACTTGCCAGCGGTGCGGGTTTGTAGTTTTTCGATGCTTTAGCGTATCGTGAACCAGATCGATAATGTTTGAATGAGGGATGATCTCACCTTTTATTATGACAATGCCCCTTTTGTCCCAAAATACACCACCCATCGTAATCAGCATATTCAAGAAATCCTCATCTTTCTTCTTATATGTAAGCGGAAGCGTTGATACTATTTCGTCGTTTGACAGGCCTTTGCGTCTCGGTAAACCTCCAATATCATCATCACCGCTGATGGTTATGCTAGCAGGTTGACGTAACTGATTGGATAAGTGTAGATATCTTGGTTGTACTGACCCCATTTGTCATGGTCATTCATTTCAGCTTTTAAAACTTTATCCATGGCGTTACTCAGCTGCGTTAAAATGTCGTTTTGTGTAACATCTGGTGCATGCAAGCGTTGTATAGAATCCAACGGCAGAATAATCATCTTCTTCAGATTGTTGTCCATAGTTACTGAATCAAATTACCCAGAATACCGCCAAGTAATGGTCCTAACAGGAGTGGTAGAAATGCACCGCTCTTCTGTACAATAAACTGTTTCTTCCTTTTTGAAGATTCCCCTATGTGCGCCAAGCGTCTTAAAGTGTGATTATGTTGAGAAAGTCGCTGCTTGTGATTACTTGACAGAGGTACACGACCTTTTAAAATAAAGATGTTACTTAATCTGGCTAATGCGTGAAGGATATCGGTGTTTTTGATTAAAACCTCAGCCATCAGGTGTGATGTAATCTGTATGACTCCGAGGTTTAAATCCTTTTTTCGCTATATATACTTGACGAATACTTGCGGCTCGAACATATTTGTTCTATATCGTAGCACGTCCGGCTTATTCTGTGTTAAATCGAACAATAAATACCCGTGCGTACCATCCTGGTACGCAGCCTCTAAAAATTTCGGATTATCAAGTGAAATCTGTCTTGCTAAATGTTATATCCGACCTTTGGTACGCGGATTCTTAAGTTTCATGGTGAAACATGTTTTGCGTTTCGAAAAACTCGCTTAGATTTTTATGGTGACCCTTTGTAAAAATGCCCACCACCAAACCATTTCGCGCATTAGATCGTCAATTATTATTAAGACCGGTTTTTCGCCATCAAACTGTTCCATACCAGGTAAACCCTTCTGAAATTCCATAGAGAGATCCTTGAATAACGGCTCCCACTAGATGTAGAACCAAATAATTTTTTCAAAAGTTGTGTTACAGACAGTTTCGATATTTTTTAGAAAATCCAAGATAAAATACGATTTTCCACAACCTGATGGCCCCGGAGCTATTGCTGAAAATGGATGCTTAAACTGACCCTCCATCTTGAATCGCGAAACGATACTAATGGTCGCTTTGCCATTATCCTTTCTTAAATGTCAAATGAAAAATCTGTAATATTCTGAGCACCGGTATATTTTACTTTTATCTTACTTATCTTTTTTAATATCAAAAATGTGTTTTTGTTTTCTAGAACGTAAACATCAGTTTGCCTTTCACGTAATCAGCTAATTTAGTGGGTTTTCCCCAGACACGTTAGAGGTATTTGAACAGTGAAAATTTGTTATTGCGGTTACATAACCGGGGGAAATAATCACTTTACGTTAATGACTGGGTAAAACCGTTAAGCACCTTATATAGTCCAGATATAAGAAAAACACAGAAAACTAACAGTTATTTATTCTCGTGTCAACCTGCCAAAGAGTTCTTTCAATACGATTATTAACAACACTGGTAAGTGATTGTTGTTGGTTTTAATGCTCATCCCTTACTTTATTTAATTACTTGTACAGATTTTTACCTTCCAACCTACATATATACATTTATAGGTATAGAAGGTTATACAATCGACTTGTTTTTCACTATCGCTAAATCGACCTATTAACTCATTTTACAACTTTTCGTCATGATCGGCCAACGTGTCTGTATATATGTTTGTGTGTCTGTGCGTATATCTGTATGTGTGGATGTATGTTAGTATCCACGATAACTCCAAAATGAAAATACCTACGTACTTAAAATTTTATATTTAAGCTTGTTTTCATTTGGCTTAGAGCTGATTGGATTTTGAAAGAAATCCAGCGGTGGTTTATTAGAAGCAGTTTTTGGTCAAATATTTCTAAAATAGCTACATATTTCTAAGATATAAAAATACTTAGATATAGATCTTAAACATGTCGATTAATTGTGTTCTACGCAATTATTTTATATGACGCCTAATTTAGGTAAAATTTAAGTGATAGTTCAATTTTTTTCATTATCTGAATAACGATTAATCTTATAAGAAGAAGTGTAGACGTATTTTTTAAACAAAATTTAAGTTTACAGAAATTTTCTTTCTAAAGTTTTTTAATATAACGCAAGTTAAGAATGAATGAAAATGGTTATACTGCATTATTGATATCTTATAGAAGCGGGCGGCTTTTGAATTTTTTTTTAAGTTAACATGAATTTATGTCTCTATCTGACACAGTAAGTTTTAAACGTCATTCAGCAGATTATTTTTTTGTTTTTACAATTTTGCCTGTTTTCGTTAAAACATATAAAAAACAGGTTGCATAGTTACCCTAAAAATAGTTATTTGTTATACAAGACGATAAAATACAATTTTATCAATGAGTGAATAATGTTAATTCATAAGCGGCGAAGGAGCGAATGAATTAATTTTCACGAGTCGATAGTTGTATTTTATCGTCGTGTATAACATTCTATTTTTTTCTATAATAAATTTTTAACGAAAAATTAAAGAAATATTAATTGAGTTAGTTACGTTTTAAAATCTTAGTAGTATGGGTTTCTAGGGTTGACACAGAATAAAACAAAATTTTGTTTATCAGAATTTGTAGTTTATTCTATGTGCTTTTGTATGATTTTCTGAATACAGTGCAAGTAAAAAGGAGTGAAAATAATTGGGAAACAGATTTCGAACAAGAAAAACTTCCCTCAGATGTGGAAGAATAGGTGATTGAAGCAGTGGGTAAATTATTGCCCTAAAAATCGAGGTTGACATACCAAAAGAATATACGTGCTTTCAAAAGTGGAAAAGCGTAAAGAATATAAATCATGTCAGTGAAAATATACTTCTGGCATACTTTTCGTAGAAGTCAAAGAAAGTGAAGCTATCAACATTGTGATCGTATTACTCGATGATAAAGTCTACGCTGCTAGTGAATGAGAATTGGATAAATAATATGTCAAGAGTATGTGCTCTGTCAAACAATTACACATAATGTTTTCAGATACAGCAAACTGATTGCATTGCTGAAGAAGCTGAATGATGGTTATAAGTTATAAGTCTAAAAAGTCCAAAGTCTTTGAATCGGATGATGTTATGAGATTTTTAAAAGAACCTTCAAATGACTACTATATGTTTGTGAAGGTAAAACGTTTAGAAATGGTGACTTCATAATTCATAATTTGGCTTTTAAATTACAGGTTGTTGCGGTACTGGGTTTGTATGGAGGGCGTCGGTCCAATGAATTGTACAAGCTAGAAAGTTCTAATCTTGATGATCGTAAATCTGTCATAATCGTCTGTTATTGACACAAAAACTAAGCAAGATCATTTTTCATCACTGATAAGGAATGTGGTGTTTGATTATTGTGAGAAAATACGTCCTAAAAACGTGCCTCACCAGAAGTTCTTCATCATCTATTGACAGAGAAAGTGAACCTGTATATGGAAGACTCAGTAGCGAAAAAAATTGATGTATCAAAGAAAATACTCTGTGGAATAGAAAGCTCATGTAACTCTACGTCGTCTGTACATTTTTCACATGAAATAGGTTCTGTTCCAAAATTTGATATTTCTGGAAATGTACATTGCAATATTCAAGCTATTCTTAATGTAAATAAAAATGAAAAATAAGTTAGATTATTATTAATTTTTTAAATACATAAACAAAAAGTTTACCTCGAGTAGGATTTGAACCTACGACCTGTACTTTGCTACAGTACCGCGCTAACCAACTGCGACACAAGGTTCAAGCCCCAATCGATATAAATTTTGTCTTTATGTATGTAGATCTGATGTAAATTCCAAATATTTAGAATTGATAATGAAAATTAACAAGTGGCTTTCTTTATTATATCATCTGTAAGAATCATTGCACACCGTAAAAATGTTATGGGAGTTGTGATGCCATAACCCCCCCCCCCCCCATTTTTGTGTACGTTACAATTTAATGATTATTGTTGTTGCTACGGATACTATTAGATATTGGTATCAACAACGATGTCTTTCATTAGAACAAACGATTAAAATTTGAAAACAAAAGAACAAAAACCAAACATGTTTTTTTCAATAATGAGTTGCTCCGCCACGATTTCTAATGCACTCATTTAGACGGCGTGGCATGCTATCATTCAAGTGGTATATCAACCCAAGCTTCGTGAATCCGTAGCCTGAGATCGTGTAAGTTACCTGAAGGGTGTGGTAAATTACCCAGTCGCCTACCGACCTCATCCCATACATGTTCAATGGGCGACAAATCAGGCGACCGAGCAGGCCATGGGAGGACGGCAACGTTAACTTCTACCAAAACACGTGTTGTAGCCCTTGCCGTATGAGGGCACGCATTATCCTGTTGGAAGATGGGATTTGCCAGTCCCTGAAGATATGGAAGCGCAACGGGTTCTAGCACATTGACAATATAACCAGCGGCGTTTAAGTTTCCATCAATGAAGTCCAAGGGTGATCTGCTACCGTAACATATTGCACCCCATATCATCACTCCTTGTGTGAGGGCTGTGTTGCGTTCCACAAAAAATGTTGGATTTTTACATTCTCCACGCATCCGTCTGACCCTCCTACGGGCCCACAAGCAAAATCGGGCTCGTCACTAAACACAATTCGATGCCATTCTTGCGTCCAATTCGCCTGCGTAGACGGTGAAGTGGTGTAAGAGGAAGACATAAAAATGGACGATATGAACGCAGCCCATAAGACCTTATCCGGCGATAAACAGATGACATTGACATTCTGGGTCCTACACCTCTCATCCAATCATTTGCAATCGATTGAGTTGTTGAAAATCTGTCTTTTGTGGCCAAAAGTCTTAAGCGACGTTGTTCGCGATCTGTAGTCCTGCGGGGACGTCCAGATCCAGGGCGACGTTGTTGCACCCCTTCCTCGGACCATTCGGACCAACATCTCAATACAGTAACATTTCGGTTTACACGACGAGCAATTTTTCTTAGCGGAAGTCTGGCCTCTCTCATGCCAATAATACGGCCACGTTCAAAATCAGTCAATTGGAAAAAATATTGATGTTGACGTACTCTTGGCATTGTTTCCAAGTTCAGAACGAACAATTTGTAAAATTGACAGTTAATTACACACTGATTGGTTTATTTATTCAAATTTATTGTTACTAAGCGCAAAGGAAAAAACAAAAAAAAAACTACTAACTAGATCTTATTCAAATTTTAATCGTTTGTTCTAATGAAAGACATCGTTGACGAAAATTTCAATGAAATCGTTCAACAAATTCTAGGTGTTGCATGAAAGTCAGTATATTAAAGCTTTCAGCTTTTGTGCGTTTAAAGATATTAATTTTTCTATTAAAATGGAGTACACGTTTTCAGAAATTGCAGATATGCATTTAATTCTGGGTAAGTTTCGTCAGGCTAAAGTAAGATTTCAGATAATTATCGATAGTTTTCGTAAAAGTCGGTGAATGCCAGGGAAATAGTGCAGCAGCTGCAAGGCGTTATGCGGAGAAATATCCCAATCGAAATACACCAGACAGACGATTAGTTTTTCCATTGATCGTCGTTTACGGGAGACAGGTACATTACGACCGCAACTTGCTAGTAATAGTGGTCGTCTGAAAGTGGATGCACACAATGAGGAGATTTTAGATGCAGTTGAAGAAACCCCTGAAAGCAGTACAAGGGTAGTAGCTGCTCAATTAAATCTTTCCCACATGATGGTTTGGAAAAGATTACAGGAAAAACACCTTCCTCCCTATCATTTAACAACTGTTCAAGAATGGGATTTTGCGATTGGTTGTTAACGGAAAAATGTTAATTTCAAAAACTATATTTTGTTTACTGACGAAGCCACCTTCAACAGAAATGACGTTACGAACCATCATAACGCACACATCTGGCCGGAAGAAAACCCTCATGCAAAAATAGTCACCCATCACCAAAGGACTTTTAAAGTCAATGTTTGGGTAGGAATTGTGGATAACAACTTAACAGAGCCAGTACAAAACGTATTACCGGAGTACTTGGCAGAGGTAAATCTCAGAATCAGGCAAACTATATGGTATATATATATATATATATATATATATATATATATATATATATACAGGTCGCACAATTAAAGATGATTCGGTCGCGCAGATACGTCATTGCGTTTAACAATCGTCAAGTGTAACAGCTTAAAATCACTTACCAGGGCGGCGTAATTAATCGTTGGTACATGTACAAAATCACATTTAAAGTGTTATGTTATTTTATTAATTTAATAATTTATATACATTCCTAATCTGTTTAAAAACATTCTAAATTCATTAACAAATGTAAAATTCCATAAGTATTAAGAAAATGTGTTAATAATTATGTTTGTATACGTACAATGATGTAATATACACTTGAAACAATTTACCTGCGACGCTACTGAACTTCTCAATTGCCGCGAGTAGAATATTTGAAAACGGACGAATGCGCATCTGACCTCCAAATCATCTTTAGTTGTGCGACCTGTATGTATATATATATATATATATATATATATATATATATATATATATATATATATATATATAAGTAAGTGGGTAATCTTGACTGATAATGAATATAAGATAAGTTTATTGGGGAATGCAGTCAATTATGAAGGCCAAAAGTAAAAAACCCTTTGTTAATGTGCCAAGCTTTCGGAATGCTTTATTCCTTTATCAAGACAAGCTACTATAAATATAATTAAATTATTTATAAATTAAATAACAATAAGAAACATACCTAACGTGAGTTAAATAATAAAGTTAAAAACAGAACTAACAATAGGAATTTGCAGGAAACTAAATTTAATTGACAGTGTGTCAATAGTAAAACTAAATGGAATGTGACATAATACAAATGGTTAGTTACGTATTAAAAACATTAACAACGGTAAGTGTTATGTTATCAAAAAGGAAAAAGAACATTAACAAAAATTACTAGAAGAATGGACAATATTAACTAAAAGTTTACCACATTTTAGAGACAAAAATTTTTTTGTATATATTAACTATTAGTAGAAATTTGATTAAAACTATGTTCATAAGATAAGATGTAATTATAAATAATGCTAAGTTTATTAATATCTGATTTTTTATTAAGAGTGTTGCTGTTTTCATTAATGCAGACCATTTCACGAAAAAGACGTTTAGTTAAATTATTTTCTTTGCATAATATAGTAACTTCATTAAAATTCATGTCATGGTTTTGTTGGATGACATGCTCAGCTAAGCTACATGAAGCAATTTTCCTTCTGCAATCACTTTTGTGAGAGGTTATTCTCCCTAATAAATTTCTAGATGTTTGCCCTATGTACACTTTAAAACAATCCTTACATGGGATAGAATAAACTATATTTGAATTTTCTAAAGTTGTTAAGGGAGATTTAATTTTAGTATATAATATATATATATATATATATATATATATGATGGCGCTCCAGCACATTACAGTGATAAATTTAGCCAACATCTTTTCAAGCAATACCCTGGACGCTGGATTGGAAGGGACTCGGATGCATCTATTACTTGGTCGCCCAGAGGTCCAGATCAACCCTATCGACTTTTTCATCTGCGGTTTTATGAAAGAGTACGTGTATGCTGTAGAAATTATGAACAATTAAGGCTGCAAATCGATTTCGTCAGAGCCATTAATTTTCCAGAATATTCGGTTTTTGTTTATAAAACTGTGCCGATTGTGTGCGTATTCAAGAAAATGGAGGCCATTTGGAACATTTAATAGATACTACACATTTGTAAATAAGTAAGTAAGGTTGAATTAAAAATATTGGGACCTGTGAATAGCATAAAAATTCATTTATACTCCACTTTTTGTTACTCGGAATTTTTGAAACATAATGATAACTGATATTCTAAAAAGCACCAAGGGGACAAAAATAATGTATTTAATTAATGGTGCTACAATAATCATTAAATTGTAACGTACAAAAAAATTTGGGGAGGGTTAGAGGATCCCGACACCCATAAAAATTTTCCGTCTTTTTTGTTCTGAAAGATGCTCTAATCATAAGAAAGTCACTTGTCAATTTTCCTATATAATACCATTAGTGCGTCAAAAATTATCGATAATCCGGGAAAAAGCGGTGTTGTCTGGGTAACTGCATGAGTTGGTCTTCTCTGTTGGTTAAAAGTTAAAAGAGCCCGACTCCGAAGGAGGAGAGCTCTTCTTTTAACCAACAGAGAAAACCAACGAATGCGATTGGTGATTAGGGGCCGGTTCTGGACCAGTTCAAGGTCACTCGCCTTCTGATAGTGAGAAATGTAAGCTTTTGGATCTCGTCAAGGTCCAACTTTTGGCGGGAAATTTAAGTTTTTGGAGCTCGCTAAAAATAGAAATTGCAATGTCATCATCATCATTATATTACAAGATCATTCTGCGGCTAAACGTTTTGGCGGGAAATTTGTATGTCAAGGTCAAAAGCTGAAAATAGAAATTGCAATGTCATCATCATATTACAATTCTTAATTCAAAATAGAGTGGTCAAGGTCAAAGATCATTGACCTGTAAGGGTATCGTATGACATTCCTTAGAAGTATGAAAATAGAATCAATTCATGGCAACAAGAAGAATGCGGGTTGGAATGCGGGTTGTTGTCTATGCTAAAAAGTAGACCAAGGTCAAATGGTGCTTATATTAACTAAATTGGGTCAAGGTGAAATAATTTTCTGAACTAAAAGTAGGTGGGTATTTAACAATTTTAAACATGTTGTGATAGGTACTCAAGTCCAGGACTCATTTTTGTGATATAAACCACAGCGAAGTGTGTTGAGATCAGTCAGTTAGCAACTTGTAATTGTTAAACATGGAATTAGCAGGGTTAAACCAAAGCACTTATTGCAAACTTTTTAAAAGTGCATGTGACCTCGAGATGTCAAAAAAGTATAAAGTGATTAATGTGGCAGTAATTGATACTAAGTATGGTGAACGTATAGTGATGGAAATGGATAATTTTAAATGTATATTATTATCTCAACGCTTTTATGAGTATTTGAAAGAAGAAACCCGAATGGAAAAATTTAAAACGCAGCTAAACACGAGGGATGTCTTCATGGGCAGTTTGGGTACAGTCGGGAAAACAAGAAACATAACATTTTGTTTTTAATAGTAGTGCCACAACCCCACCACATCATTTAACTAAAATCATTTCTTAAACAGCGTTTAGTCCTAGTGCAATTGCAAGCAAGTACAGTCCTTATAATGCAGGTAGCAATAACATCATTTCTGGAACGATCTAAACTTAGAAGTTCACCGTTATATATGGATACCCCACATAGTTGCAGTAACAATATGAATAATAATTTTACCTTGTGTTGCTGGTGCTGTCAAAATACTGATGGTGGTAGTAGCAGTAAAAATGAAGAGAAATATGATGAAGGTTATTCTTCTAACACTGACAGGCAGCCAAATGATTTATGTGAAGTGTATAAACAAGCAGCTAATGAATACTTAATCGATTGTATTTATTATAAACTATCGAACGATACTCATCATGCAAAACATATGGAAATTGGATACAGTACGCACCTCAAGCTTGCACCAGTAGTGCGTATGGAGTGTGATAATTGTGATCAAAGCAATAATGTAGTGTTGGATATGAAGGAATGAAATGAACTTCTAACATAGCATCCATATGTAGAATTACAATTTTTCCGATCCCAAAAAATTGAAAATAAAATTGATTGGTCAAATTTAAACGAGGATGAAGATATAATCTATGATCAACATTATGAATCTCTATCTAGCACTCTTGGTATTCATTACAATTGGGAATTGGTTAAAGGATATGACAGAATTTTGAAAACTGTTATGATAGAAAACTAATCTGAAAGAGTCAATAAACGTAAACCTAATTTTAGTGCCTTGTATTACATTCGTGAAAGAAATATCTTTCTTTGTTTATGGGTAGCAGTGAAATCGCACCGGGAACAGTAGCCAATTCTCTAATGAGGAAATGATATTCATAACCTGAGAAATTATGAAACACGACTAGTTGAATGTAGGAGTCTTTATAGTTTAGGTTAGAATTCTGGTATGATACACCGAGATTTAATGGTGTTTTGTTGTATATTTAATCCTTTCATCGTTTTTTTTGTGTTATTTGATTTATTAATGTACTTGTGCAATTACTTATTTATGAATAAAGTGGTTTTTACTGGTGGTTCTTTCCCACAGTAGTACCTTAACGGGCTGAACCAACATCGCGTAAAGCTCGTTAATTTTAATTTGAGTAGTTTCATTGTTTACCTGCCCCACATGATGCAACACTTACCTCATCCAGCCTATCTCAGTCAAGTGTCACAACGTACCTGCCACTAGAAGGCCAAATCGTTTGAACAGATTTAAGGTTTGCGAGTAATTAAATATCAGAATAAATTCTAATGTAATTATTGCCAGGAAAGACAAACTAAGGCAAGCAATTAATTTGAGTAATAGTAACATTATTGTCAGTGGAGTCAAGATAAATCACTTAGCGATTGTTTTGTTCTTGAATTTGTATTATTGCAAATAAGTTCAAATTACACTTTTCAAGATAGGGTACCTGGGGGACGCTACCATATATATATATATATATATATATATATATATATATATATATATATATATATATATATATCAAAGGTTTCTCACGAAATTTTACGAAATCGTTTCATTTTTGAAATAAACGTAACTTAAATTTTTTAACGTGGCTGTCAGTGTTTGACAAATGCTTCTTCTTCACGACAATACTAGCTCTCTTACTATGGTATTTGAGTATGACGTCATTCCAACTGAATTACTGCTGTAATTCATAACCTTCAATGGGATTATAGCTGTAATCCTAACGAAGTCGCATTGCTGTATAGGAGGAAAAATACACGTGGAAAATATGCATTTTAATATGTCAAACAACTCTGGAAATATTTGAAAAGATCAATTTGCATTTGGTAACTTCAAAGGGCTGTAAATTTTTTTGTATGCACATTTGTACTATGGTAAGTTAGGTTCAATCGGGTTATTTTTGTCCCCAGAATATGTGGTCAACACATAAAAGAATCGGCATATTTCATTGAATAAATGCGTAATTTTAGTATGTAGTCAGTTTTGACGTTCTTCCATTTCTCACTAAAGTTCCTTTAAAAGAAACCATTTTATCGATGGACCCAAGTCAATACCTCGTATCTCAAAAATTTCCATTTTACATGGTGAACATAAAATGTTTCTGTGCCATTAGTCATGCTTTAATTGAACAATAGAATTAATATTTCCATTAGAAATTGAGGTATTTACATTACTGAATATCAAATTAACCGAGAAACCATTAATTTATTATTAACTGGACATACGTGGTATTGAACATCAAAAATATACTCTTACGAGGATATTTATTAAATCTTTTTAAAACGCTACTGACACTATAATGATAAAATAAAATTATTATTCAACATGGAAAAGAAAGTAATCATAAATAATAACTGAAAAACAATAAAAATATGAAGACAAAAATTATTGCTGTACTATAAAATATTTATTCGTACGGTAAATTATCGTAAAAATGCCAGCAGTCTTTTGGAAGTACTGGTATCATTCACTGTAAATGTTAATACTTCAGCTTTTTAATTTTCAGACTATTCTGGTGTACTCTAGTAAACATGTAATTTCCAATCAATGTTCTCTGCCTTTGAGGTATTTCTCTATACATGTCATCAAAATTTAACTTATACAAAATTTTTCCATTTCGAGAATACAGTAAAGCACGTATGTCAACCAGATTTGGGTCCCCTACCTTTTTACCTGGACGATGGGATTGAGATGTACACAAGATGGTCATTATAATTAACGAAAAATCCGAACTGATTTCTTTTGCTTTGTATGGCCGAGGTGAATATCTTGCCTCCTCAGTCACTCTGGCATAGTCGCTTGGTAATTGATTTTTTTTGTTTTGCAATTTCCTCTTTATAACTGCATGCACAACGTTTTGATTTTGATACGTGCATCAATCTGAATAAATAATAATGGGAAGGCCATCGCGGTTTACGTTGTGTTTAATGTAATCGGCAATAAAGGTGGCAAACGTGGATGCTTGGAGATCTGACTAGGTTTCGTCAAACCAATAACAATTACAGTCATGCGTTCTGAGATTACAAACAGTGAAGTTGTGAACGCCGAGCTTCAATTTAAAGTACAATGTGCTTGCCATCAATGAGGGATATACTTTCACTGCTTGTAAATCTGTAGTTAAGACATCACATTCACCACTTGATGCTCTTTCTTTGTCTTTACTCTTTTCTGTTCATGATCTGTCCTTTTCGGTTTCATGCTTCTTCCATTCTTCTTCTGCTCAATTCCCTTCTTCATACTGGTAGCACACGTCACATCTGTCTTTTTTCGGTTGGTAAAGAGAAATGTTCATGTTTTTTAACACCTTGGTCAAAGAATTTTGACACATGGCTATGCATTATTCAACGTAAACTTTATGAAGATCTGCAATAGAGACAAAAGATTGTTCTAAATACATCTTTTGGGTATCTTTCCTGCAGTGGTGAGACGGAAGTTTATTCAGTTTTTCCAAGAATATTTTCATGAAGACATTTGGTATCTGGTTTGACAAAATTCCTGTCTTGATAACGCCCTGATTTTTGTGATTCTATTCATTCCGTGCTCACTTGTGTTTACCCAGTTTGAAACTTGCCATGCATGCAAACCAAACGTCGATAGAAACATTTTTTTAAAAACTAGCATAAAAAGATTTTTCAGTCTGAGTGAATATTTGTACGTGCCATTACGCCATGACTCTGTGGTTTCCAACGTTTTTCGCTGTAGTGATACTCTTCTTGAGACTGAATTACAAATTAGAATCTTCCGTTGATCCCAATTCAATTCATTCCAAAATTGAGTGAACAGTTCTTTCCGAGTCTCTTCATTTATTTCATTGCACTTTATTTTTTGGATTTCAAACAAAAACTCGAAGAACACGCTGGTGCAATGGTTCTTTCCTCCCTTTATTTATCATGGAAAGTCTTGATTTGGTTTGGAGGTCTTCTATATCCTAAATATTGTTTCCCTCGCATCCTTAGTTCTTTATTCACCTTCCGTACATGCACGCTCAATTTACTCTTCTTCCTGCTAGGTGTTGACGCATCAGAACTAGCAATGCTGTCATCGCTACCATGATGAACCATGGTGTATTCATTCTCATTTTGAATAGTGTCGCCAGCGATTTCAGATAGACAATTCTCCAGAAAATTATTATTAATCCCATTTAAATCAGGTTCCGTTATATGGAAGGATGAAATATTATGGAGCAGCAAAGATGATGGCTGATCTAAATCTGCAGTACTATTTTCAATTTGTTCATGATCATTCGTATTTAGAATATCGTTTTCCTTATTTTCATTTACAGTGGTATTACTTTCAGCCTGACTTTCATCACAGGTGTCTTCTTTAACAGTCAAATTCCCATTTTCATTACTTAAATATGGATCCAAATCTTCTATAAAACTGTCATGGAGAATATCCACTGGCATTAGAATTATGTTGAACTTATCACCTTCGTTTTCCTTATTGTTATTGGAGTTACATTTTTCTTGCTGAAAGCTTTCATTGTTTTCATCTGCAGTATGGGTTACACATACATAATTTTTTGAATTCTTTGGTTTGATTGGTATATTGCACATTTCTAAAATTCTTTCTCCTCTAGATGTCATATTTTCACCTGGAAATGAAGATAAAATATGTGACAATAGCTCGTATGTCAAACATTAAACAAGAAAGCAATAACACGTAAGTCAATCACTGTATTTGAATCCGCTGTGGTAAAAAACTATTCAACTAATTTTGAAAATAATAATCCACATCAGTAGAATGCGTTGATAGGAATTCTATTACGTACAGGGTGGCCATCTAATAATGCGAGGTACTGTATCTGGGAAACTATCCATCGCAGAGGCTTGCGCAAAAAAAAGTGATACTAAAACGGCCAATGCAAAAACCTGGAAAATATTTTCAAGTTTCTGAAATGGCCGCTAGGGGGCGTAACTGCAATTTTGAATCTAAAAAAGTGATGTTTCTGTGAATTCTGCTATATTAACCTAATAAAAAAATAACTGATTTTTAAAGTCGATGATAATCTGAACTTTTTTGTTTGGCACTTTTTGACGTATGTCTAAAAATAAAGTGGTGACGGGTATTCAAAGGTTTCCTTAAATAACTCCCTGTATCTTCGAAACGGCTAAGCCGATTTTAACAAACTTGGGCGCTTGAAATGAGCTATTCCTGGGCTACAAATGTTAAAGTAATTTAAGTTTTGTTAGTTTCATATGTCGTCGGTAGAGGGCTTTGTTCGACATTCCGACAGAAATGGTTAATTTTCGCAAAAAAATTAAATGCATTGGTATGACTTTTTTTCATGAACAAGTAGCTAAATGATGCCTAAACAAGTACTCGAAAACCGCATCTCGATATCTTGTTCGTAACCTAAAATATCAGCGAAAATTTTTTTTGCGAAAATTAACCGTTCCTGTCGGAATGTCGAACAAAGCCTTCTACCGACGACATGTGAAACTAACAAAACTTCAATTATTTTAACATTTGTAGCGCAGGAATAGCTCATTTCAACGCGCCCAAGTTTGTTCAAATCGTCTTAGCCGTTTCGAAGACACAGGAGGTTATTTAAGGAAACCTTTGAATACACCACTTTATTTTTAGACATACGTCAAAAAGTGCCAAATAAAAAAAGTTCAGATTATCCTCTACTTCAAAGATCAGTTATTTTGTTATTAGGGTAATATAGCAGAATTCACGGAAACATCACTTTTTTAGATTCAAGATTGCAGTTACTAGCCATTTCAGAAACATGAAATATTTTCCAGGTTTTTGTATTGGCCGTTTTAGTAAAAGTTTTTGCGCAAGCCTACGATGGATAGTTTCAGATACATACGTCACATTCTTAGTTGGCCACCCTGTACATAAATTGTCTAAAAAATTAGCCTACTCACCTTATTATATTATTAAAGGTCCTGCGCAAAGCATCAACACATTAACAATTGAGAAAATGGTGACTTAGGAGCTATTGATCACCGTTTTTCGTTGTTTGAGATACGAGGTATTGTTTCACCGGACATTTAAAGGTCAACGGTCATTTTTTGTACCGCACCTCTTTAATAGATGGCGCAGTCTGCTGAGCACTTCAGATTTACATGAAAACATGAATATCGCTATTTTTGGACTTATGAGGTATTGACTTGAGTCCATCGATATTTTATATTGATCATATTTTTCCGAAAGGGAAAACAATTCATTTTTTGAAACTGCCTTAGCAGTACGTATTTTCGGGGATAATATAACTAGTGTTATGGTCATCGATTATTAATCATAATACGTGTTATATTTGGTAAGACAATACATATAATGAACATTAATAGAAAATATATTTTTTAAAGTCTACAATTTTAAATGATCTGTCTCTTTGACAGTAAACTATTTTATTCATTAAAATCATGTGACAGTCAATATGCGGCGATAAAATTATCACCGATTTGATAGCCTACTCTGCGTTTTTGTTTTTGAATTTTAACCAATGAAAGTGATCAAAAATGTACCATGTGACATGTGAATTATATTCTCAGTAGAATAACAAATTTTTTGAACGACTTGATGGTGTACGTATGGAAACACCGTAGTAAATTGTTACATGGAAAGGATTAAAAATATTAGCTCTGCAAATAAATACATGTGTGGTAACGATATGTTGATGATACCTTCGTTCTTTGGAAACATGAAGTGGAATTACTAAATGAATTTTTAGATTTTATAAATTATGATTATAATAATTATAAATTTAAGCATTCAGTAGTAGAAGTGAGGCAGGCACCTCAACTTTCACATTTTGACGTCATTTGACCTTGGGATTCCCCTCGCTTGCCCACGTGTGAGATCGTGTTTTCCACCCTTATTTTTTATGGTTTCTGTTCGGAGGCCTTTTTCAACCCCTAATTATTTTTGTTTTTACTCGCTCACGTGTAGGACGCAATTTTTCACCCTTATTTTTATGGTTTCTTTTCGGAGGCCTTTTTCAACTCCTAATTATTTTTGTTTTTATTCGCTCACGTGTAGGACATGTTTTTTCACCCCCTATTTTATGGCTGCCCACGTGTGAGCTCGTATTTTCCACCCCCTATGGTTTCTTTTCGAGGGTCAACCCTTGATGGAATTTTTACCCTAATTAGTCTTTTGACAGCAATTTTGTACTTGCTCACGTGAGGGGCATATGCAGGTCTAGGGTTTGCTCTTGAACTTGGAGTTGGTCTTGGACCTAGAGTTGGTCTTAGGCTTATTTTTGATGGACAGCTTTAACCCTAATTAAGGTCCTTTTGGTAGTATTAAGAGCAGTACCCCTGGAGGTTAGGCAAACGCACACGCATACAATGTTGGAAATTGCATAATTACCATAATAAGATATTATTATTAAAATTATCGATCCTATTGTTTTAAAATGGTAATATGCTAGTGGGTACGTTCGGATGATCTTTTACCTATACAAGAAATTTATTTATACGTTGTACTTCTAATAAGGAGGTTCTTGTAAGACACGTGTAGGGCTTCGCAACTTGTTCTCGGGCCTTCGCCCCCTGGTTGGAGATGGTATGGGTACCCTAACCTTATACGACAAGTGTAGTGCTTAGCTCCTATCGTGGCTCCCTTGGTGCAATTGTATGCGGGTTCTAACTTAATTTTACAGCTGTAGGCTTTCGCCCCGTCATACAAAATTTTATTCTAATAAGGAGGCCCTAGCTTTGTAAGACAGGACTTGTCTCAGGGTCTACGCCATGGTCCCTTTGAGTTAAAATTGATTTTAGCGCCATCTAGTGGCGTATAGACTAATGAACATTTTCTATAATAGAAGTTGATGATACACACCTCTCTTGCTCTATCTTGTTTCTCTCTTTCCCTCTCTCTCTTTCGGCTCTTTCTCACACACAGACACAAACAAATCAATTAATTAATTAATCAATCAATCTCAACCAAATCAACCTCAATCAATCGGCCGAAATTATATCTTACAGTTTGCGGAAACCAGATTACAGTTCAAAACTGAATACATTAAAGTCTAATTAAATTTAACGTGAAATAATAAATAATTTCTACCCTAATGCAATGATGTTTTATGTATTAGGCAGATTCTGTCTTTCTAAACAGGCACCACCCATACAGTCTGAAAATTATATCTGATTTATGTTCAATTTCATACACACAAAATTGTTTCATAGAAACGTGTTCGTTAACTGTTATAAAAACCCCGTTAAAAAAGACCGGGAAGTAATAATTACTTACATATAACATAGAGTTAAATTATTAAAAGTTTTTGTTATGAACGAATAAGTTCAAAGTTAAATATGTAATTAAAAATTATTATTAACTATATTAAATACATAAATAATATTAATAACTTAATATTAGTCAAGTTGCTTTGGTATGTGTGAATCCTTGCGACATTGCAGGCTCACATTCCATTAAAATAAGTAATTTGATTGTAATCTCATTATATTTAGAATTTACATCAGTTCTACATACATAAAGACAAATTTTGCATCGATTGGAGCTTGAACCTTGGTGGCGCAGTTGGTTAGCGCGGTACTCTAGCAAAGTACCGGTCGTAGGTTCAAATCCTACTCGAGGTAAACTTTTTATTTATGTATTTAATAAAATTAATAATATTTTAATTACATATTTAACTTTGAACTTATTCGTTCATAACAAAACTTTTAATAACTTAATATTAGTCAAGTTGCTTTGGTATGTGTGAATCCTTGCGACATTGCAGGCTCACATTCCATTAATATAAGTAATTTGATTGTAATCTCATTATATTTAGAATTTACATCAGTTCTACATACATAAAGACAAAATTTGCATCGATTGGGGCTTGAACCTTGGTGGCGCAGTTGGTTAGCGCGGTACTCTAGCAAAGTACAGGTCGTAGGTTCAAATCCTACTCGAGGTAAACTTTTTATTTATGTATTTAATAAAATTAATAATAATTTTTAATTACATATTTAACTTTGAACTTATTCGTTCATAACAAAAACTTTTAATAACTTAATATTAGTCAAGTTGCTTTGGTATGTGTGAATCCTTGCGACATTGCAGGCTCACATTCCATTAAAATAAGTAATTTGATTGTAATCTCATTATATTTAGAATTTACATCAGTTCTACAAACATAAAGACAAAATTTGCATCGATTGGGGCTTGAACCTTGGTGGCGCAGTTGGTTAGCGCGGTACTCTAGCAAAGTACAGGTCGTAGGTTCAAATCCTACTCGAGGTAAACTTTTTATTTATGTATTTAATAAAATTAATAATAATTTTTAATTAGAGTTAAATTAAATTAACATGTTTTTAAGAATATCAAACTGATACAATGGAAATAAAATGCAAAAGGTTTTAATGGTTTTATTATTATACGCGAATTAACAATAACTACAAGTTTAAAATCCACGATACGTACCAACTATTTGTAGAGCTGATCTTATGACATCATCCTATAAGAGTAATAATACATTTTAAAAATCTTTATCGACATTTTGGTTAGCAATATCAGGTAAAGACATATATATATATATATATATATATATATATATATATATATATATATTATTAAAAATAATACGCTTACCTTTAGAAGTGTTTTTTTCCTTCAGTTGTTTTAATAATGATAACCATATGTTGAACTGAAATATTTTTTTATACAACGTGTCCACATGTAGTCTCACTAAACACGCTTTGTGAATGGTTGGATATAAACTGGTTATTAGATTCCGATCATTAACTAATTTAGAAAGTAATACACAAAAACCTGATTACTGCTACTCGTATTTAGCAATTATGTTGTACTTATAAAATTAACATTCAAAACACTTACAAATATTTTAAAAATTTTGCTAACACACACACACATGTACTTCAGCTTATATGGATTTTTATCAGTTGAGATTAATAGCAATGTTAACTAAACGTTTAAAATTTCTAATCTGAAATAAGAGTGACGTAATCTAATTTTATTTAAAATTTCATAGAGAGCATCACCACTGTTTTTTATCAGACACTATTATTACATGGACATGAGGTTATTCCTAGATTAACTGGTTTCAGGATGGTTCTGGAAATGCAGCACACTCTTCAAATCTTTCAGTTCTTTCGCAGAAGTTGTACCGTATTCATTTCCTTCAATTTTATCTGCATTCTGTTTCGAGACTGTTTCTAATACATAAACAAAATCTACAATACTGTGATGCGTGTAGCAGCAAAACACGTTAGCTAGCTAGTTTCACCTCTATATGATTTTACATGCAAGCCTGACCTTATCATAAATACATCTGTCAAAAATCTAATTAAACATAACTCAACGAACTGGGAATAGTAAGCAGCGTTTCCAATTATGGCTTTTAGTCAACACAATATTGCCTACAACTACATACAATCGACTATCATTGCTTTATCACGGAGAGCAAACGAAAACACGCACGCACGCACTCACGCACGTATGCACGCACGCACGCACACACACACACCTGAATATGCATATGCCACTTACGTGAGCAAGTACAAAATTTGCTGTCAAAAGACTCTAATTAGGGTAAAAATTTCATCAAGGGTTGACCCTCGAAAAGAAACCATAGGGGGTGGGAAATACGATCTCACACGTGGGCAGCCATAAAATAGGGGGTGAAAAACCATGTCCTACACGTGAGCGAGTAAAATCAAAAATAATTAGAAGTTGAAAAAGGCCTCCGAAAAGAAACCATAAAAAATAAGGGTGAAAAAACACATCCTACACGTGAGCGAGTAAAAACAAAAATAATTAGGAGTTGAAAAAGGCCTCCGAAGAGAAACCATACAAAATAAGGGTGGAAAAACGCGTCCTACACGTGAGCGAGTAGAAACAAAAATAATTAGGGGTTGAAAAGGGCCTCCGAAAAGAAACCATAGGGGTGGAAAATATTGTCTCACACGTGGGCGAGCGTGGGGAATCCCAAAGTCAAATGACGTCAAAAAGTGAAAGTTGAGGTGTCTCACTTCTACTTTCAGTTTACTATGGAAAAGAAAACATGAAAGTTTATCATTTTCAGACATATTACTTTCTAATAGAAACGGTTTTTAAACCTTCAAAGAAAATTAAAGGACATTTAAGATTACCTAGAGATGCTTCAAATCCACTATTAGCTCTGGAGTGTATAAAATATCTTATCGTTGTGTAAAAGTATACAATGGAACCACAAAACATAGCTTTGATACTAAACCTACAGAAGAAATGAGATTTTGTAGATTGAATCAAGTCTGCATTAGAATCTTAGAGCGTGGAAATAGTCCATTGTCTAATTAATCATTTACAATAAGAATAAAAAATTGCAGGTGTATATCATTGGAAAAAAACCATGCTTCTGAATTAACAAGAAAGATTAACGTTTTTCAAACAATCTGCCAATTTATTATTTCTAAGCCAAGTTCACAAAATCATTGGAAAAATTCCAAACTTAAATATTAAGAAATATGATAGAAATAAGAAATATGATAGAAATAATTAATTATGGGCTGGCTAAATAAAGGTGGGGAAAAAACGAAACGCAGTTAATTGGATCTGAAGTGAACTAGTATTACGTGGGTGCAACGTAAATTACGTAAATTTGAAACGATTAACTATACCGAATCCTAACGTAAACTAACAACACCAAATTAATCAAGCTACACAAGACACAAGAGAATGTTTATCAACAAATAGAATGAAGATGTAAATCGGAAATAACTTATTAGTTTACAAATGATGACCTTTTTACATAGAAAAAACATAAATTTCTTAAAATTATTACAATTAGCTAATTTTCTGGCAGCCGACCGGTAACAGGAAATAAATTTGAAAATAAAAATTTACGAGCAGAAACTTGTTGATGCTTCTAAAAAGGTTACTTAATATTTTAAGATTTTTTTAAAGTTGCCAGAAACAGTTTCACGGTTTAAATGCAAACTAATTTTATAATAAATGTTAAGCAATTAAATTAAATCATCTGCGAAAATCAAAAAATATTACTTTTATAATAGATTAATGTTAGGGTTGTTTAAAATATTATCAATAAGTAAAGAAAAATGTATTAGTAAACTAAAAAAAATTCTAATTTTAGATGACATTGCACTAAAATGTGTTAACTACCACTTATTTTTAAAAAAGTAAACTAAAACAGAAATTGTAGACTTGCGGGAAAGACGTTAATGTCAGTAACATTAAAAGATTTTTTAAATATAGAATTCTCTAAAATTTTTAATTAAAGTTGGCTCTTAAATTATACATAAATTGGCGGATGCTTTTTGAGCGTAATCTAGTGTTTTGCAATATCCGTGAACAAATGTTGATTTTTCAAAAGTGACATTGGCGAGAAATATGAATTTCACTAAATTAAGACGTTAACAACAGCATTTAATTTGGCATATATTAGTAATACGGTGTAATTGGACAATTACAATTTGTAAATTTACTCGTATCATTATTTTATAGACGGATATTCCTAATTTAGGTTTTTATGTAATTTGGCAAGCTTTTAGTTTAGAATTCACGAATTTAAAATGGGAAATACAGAAATATTTTTGAATAATCGATAAATATAGGTTGCAATACGCCCTAAGCTTATGGGGGAGATAAATTGAGTTACCTGAAAATGATCATAAGGCGGAGAAGATGTAACAGTGCAATTTAGGGGGTTTTATAAGTTATTTCCTAGTTTTAGAAAAAAATATTTTTTAATTCATAAAAATGATGCCAGAATCTTGTAATTAAATTTATATTCTATTGCTACATTCAATGGCTTTTCCGATGAAGTGGTTTTTAATATTATAGTTAGGAAACAAACACATATGATGAGAGTTAAGAATGTAACTACATCAGGTATGCTAGAGACAAAATGGAAACAAAACATTTAAAATTTCCAAACTATCCAGTTTATACAAAACGTCTATCTAAAATATAAAAGTTGGTTTAAAAACTTCAGATAATAGTTTGGAAACTCTTTTAGACAATTAAAAGGATCAAGTGGATAAGCTGAATAGGTCGGGAGTTTATAAAATTAATTGTGAAAATTGTGATACATATATATGTAGGACAAGCCAAGTGATCTATCAAAATTTTTATACACAACGTTTTGTTCATATCAGTAGGTATGGGAATGGTTTGGACGGGACTAGGGGCTCAATTAGAGCTTTTGCCTCTCAAAGTGGGCTTCCTTGTTCAAGGTAGGATTCCATAGCTTCCTTAGGGGTGCGCTCCCAATGCGGATTTCTTGCTCGAGGAGCTCTTGTTATAAGTAAATCCCGGGGTTGCCTTAGGGTTTTGTCCAACAAAGGTCGAACCGATTGCAACGTTAAAAAACGGCTGTCAAAACCCCTTGGGACTTCACCACCAAACTTCTATACTATTACATCCACGCTTCTAACCAAAAAATATCCAATAGTAGTACGTAATGGAGTACCAGTCCGTTCCAGGTAAATAGGCACTCCTTTACTGGACTGGTTCTAACTCAATCTATATTATTAAACCCGGAATCTGTAGGTATCCGTTTTTGGGAAACATCCACTTGAAATGAACACATTAGGAAACAGTTACATATTTTTAGGAAACGTCTATATGTTCTTGAGAACAATCACCTGTTCTGAAAAACAGATACCCCTTTATTTAACAGCCATTTACCATTTTATTTACGAAACAAACATTGTGTAAATATGAATGTAAGAAGGTAAGAAATTGATTTCAACTGAGGTAGAGTGCGTGCCCCAGCGCGTGGTGCTGTCTGCAATTAACGCTCATTATTATAAATCTAAAAGCACACGCTGAAAGCGTAATCGACAGCAAAAGTCTGTCAGAACATTCGGATGCTACACACAGACAGGTTTCGTGTTTAAACCGTTAGAGTTGGATTGGTAAATAGGCGATATTATACCCTAAAATCTCAACAGTGGCCTTACTAGCCGATAAGAACCATGACATCCTCTTTTTTGAAACCCTTGGAGCAGATTGAGGAGCCAACTACATTTTGAGATACCAAATCTCCTACCTCCTTAGTAACAAGTTGTATGATTGGGTCTTTTATACTCAACAAATTTAATTTGTATATTTGAGCAGCTCATTCGGCTTCATTATGTACAGATCGCCAATAGTACGATTTATGGATTTCTGAAGATGGTTCTATAAATACCTCAGTCAGTTTTTTATAACAAATAATCGAAATCCCTATTATATTCACTGGTTGGCAGTTTCTCGACCAAAATAGTTTTAGGGAAATAGGGCAGAGTAGGAGGATGTTCGATTTATTGGAAATTGTAAATTTTTAGATATTCATTTTATTTATTTTTTTGTTTTTTAAACATATTGATGTTTAAAAACTATGATTATTTATATCACGTATTTCAGTAATATTTGTTTGCGCTTGTCTGTGTTTTAACGTAGTAAAATAATAAAGAATGCATTAATTAAGAGGAAAGCAAGATGCAGGATGCAAGTCACTTTTAATTACAATTTTGACAATACACTTCAATTTTTATTTAACTAATATGAAGCCAAAGAAAGAGTTATTAATACGTTTATTTTCAAAGACAAAACTAAATTTTAATTACTTTCCAATTATTAAAGTGTTAAGCAACATTAGGATGTTGATTTGAAACCAGCGCTTTTCAAAAGGATCTTAGATGTATAAACAAGTTCCAAGATGTTTATGTCAAACCGAGAATTTTATTTGACTTATCAGTATTCTGACCTGAAACCAGTCTCAGTCAGAAGATCCTAGATACAGGAACAAAATGCAACACGGATGCAGGTCTTGCAACACAGATCAATCTGAAAAAATCTAAACTCGCCATTTTTTTCGCATAAATCTTAAGGACTGTAAATACATAAACAAGTTTCATAGCGCGAACAATATGGCGGAAAACCAAAAGGCGCATGGAAACAAGATGAATAAAAACTTAATGCGGAAACAAGATGGCGCATCAGGATGGCGAAAAGCCAAAAAGGCACACGAAGCAAGATGCCGCAAACAAGATAACGGAAAACCAAAGCCACACGCAAACAAGATGGCGGAAAATCAAAAAGACAACGCGAGACACGATGGCGCAACCAGCCAGATGAACAGGATGCAAGTCATTTTTAATGCCAATTTTAATAATACACTTCCATTTTTATTTAACTAATATGAAGCCAAAGAAAGAGTTATTAATACGTTTATTTTCAAACACAAAACTAGATTTTAATTACTTTACAATCATTAAAGTGTTAAGAAACATTAGAAATGAACTTAAGATGTTGATTTGAAACCAGCTACTTTCAAAAGGATCTTAGATGTATAAACAAGTTCCAAGATGTTTATGTCAAACCGAGAATCTTATTTGACTTGTCACTATTATGACCTGAAACCAGTTTCAGTCAGAGGATCCTAGATACAGGAACAAAATGCAACACGGATGCAGGTCTTGCAACACATCAATCTGAAAAAATCTAAACTCGCCATTTTTTTCGCATTAATCTTAAGGATTGTAGATACAAAACAAGTTTCATAGCGCGAACAATATGGCGGAAAGCCAAAAGGCGCATGGAAACAAGACGAATAAAAACTAAATGCGGAAACAAGATGGCGCATCAGGATGGCGAAAAGCTAAAGGCGCACGAAGCAAGATGGCGCAAACAAGATAACGGAAAACCAAAGCCACACGCAAACAAGATGGCGGAAAACCAAAAAGACGACGCGAGACACGATGGCGCAACTGGCCAAAAAACACTAGATACGAACGCAACACCAAGATGTTGGCCAACCAAAAAGACATAGATACGGATATAACCCCTGACGAGCCGAACGGACCTAGATACGGATGCAAACCTCAATACAACATTCAGATCAATTTACATCTGACAATTTTTATCATTAATTTTTATTGAAACCTAAGAAGTCATTTGGACAATGATCTGAAAAACCAATTACGAATACCAGGAATAGATGCATCTCATATAGCCTTTGGTTAAATGCTAAACCTCACCTTCCCGCTGGTGGTACCTGTTTAATCCAACACGGATATGGCGACCGAGCGACCAAACTCCACCTACCAACGGTCCCTTCGGAGGAGCAAGGGCAGGTGGACACCGGGACATTTCATTGTCCATGAGAAGAGAAGTCACATCAAAGGCGCATAAACTTAACAAGGTCAACAAGGAAACAATATGAGTTCTTCGCATATTAAATTCAAATCCGGAGTGAAATCGCCTCTATCGGTTCTCCGGGAGGGGAAATGTTCGTAGACGTGCAAACAAAAATAAACAGAAAGTATAAGGCAAGTGAGATTTGGAACATGGAGTGTAAAAACCCTTCTTTTAGAGTAAAAAATAGAAAATTTGAGGCGAGAAAAGGCGAGGAACAGAGTAGAACTTGTAGGTGTAAGTGAAGTAAGGTGAGAAGGAAGTGGAGAAGAAAGTGGCGATCATTATACATATTATTGCAGTGGAAATAAGAGAGTAAAGCACATTTAGTTATAGCAGTTAAGTTGGAAGCGTTACCAAAGCAACTTCTTGTCATCCAAGTGTGCATGACACCCTAAGCAGAGGCTGTATACTTGAAAATCACCAAGAGACTTATACAGAAAATAGATAGATTTCATACTTATAGATGGTAAGTATGCATAGAGATTAGATGCTGATTTTAGTGATCACATTATTTTAGTAGCAGACCTAGAAGTAAGACCTATAAAGGCAAAGAAAGGTAAACTAGTTACTAGAAAGGAGTATGTTGAGAGATGGAAGGACTTACAAGCGATAGGTGCCAAGACACAAAAGGAGATCAAAGGCATGAAAACGATGGTATCGGAAAACCTAGAGCTACAATGGGAGCGAATAAAGGAGCGTATTGAGACTGTGAGACAGGAAGATGGAAGTCCCACGATAAGATTGGAAGACACGATCTAGTTTATAATGAAATAAGAAATATTACATGGAATCGTAACAAAACTGGACAGTCCACTACGGGGATGAAAGTAGAAAACCGGGACAGAGTGTTAACCGACGAAAAGGAAGTGGTTAAGACATAGAATAATACATGGAAGACCTTTATCAATCTAATGAAAAGCCAAGCGAGTTGGAAGTAGAGAGTGAGGATAAGAAGAGAAATTAATGGATAATATAGGAATAGACACCCTGGAAGTGGAGATGGAGGCAGCAATGAAAACGATGAAGAACGAAAAGGTGGCAGGGGTGGACGGGATATCTGCAAAATTGTTAATGTAGTTGTTGGGTAAACGTTTAGAAGAAATAACATCTCTTTGCAATAAAATATAAGATTGGTGAATGACCCAATGATCTGACAAAATTCTTTTTGAGAGTTATAAAGGAGTGTTCAATCTCCAATTCAACAGGACCAATTTATACGCCACATTAAATTGCAATTGTTTATTTTTTGTAAATAGGACAGTAGAAAATTGCTACAAATAGTTGAGATATTAAACACCACTAGTTCAATTACTCACAGGGTGCAAGGACCAGTCTACAATCGGTACCAGTGACGGTGTACCTTGCATCACCCACACACTTATATTAATCCGTAACCAGTGAAAGGAAACATACTCCATCGTGCCACCACCGCCAACAACAACTAATGAAAACATCATCGTCACCGCCCAGAAGAAAAAATCTCCCAGTACTACGGAAAGGGTGCATAGTGAGACAAAAAACCTAGCCCTGTGAAAGGGTAAGGATTTACGCCCTCTACAGAAACAGCGGGTAAGATATTTACGTTTCGTTTTTTTAAATAAATGGAAATTTTGTGAAGAGTTCTATTACCCTCACACGCATACAAACTGTGAACGGAAGAGATCCTGACAACGCAGAAAGAGTCAACTCTGATCTAGGAAAATCAAAATGTCAAACAGGAACCGCCTCAATAGTAAAACGAAAAGGAAGGCTCGAACCAAGCTTAACCTCTGTCAGGAGAAGAGCCAACATGTACATCAATTACATACCGACAGAAATTAAAGGCAGTGGATAAGAAATGTTGAATTAAGAGGCCAAGCAGACTATCCCTGTAGTAAAGCGAAAAGGAGGCGCAAACCAAACAACTCCTGACAGGAAAAGAGTCAGCATATACAACAAACACATACACACAGGCATTAAAGGTAGTGAGTAAGAAATATTAAACTTTGTAGGAAAAGCCATATAACGAAAATGGAAAAGTTCAACAAATTGGTCAGCAGTCAGCAAGGCGATGCATAAACGATTAGCAAACATGAAAAAAGATTCGGTATCACGGACAAACGAGGTCTACATAACGGAGTCGCAAGCGTCACAGGACGGGAAGAAAATCAAATGTTGCAGTCCCCCAGTATTACAGAAAAGGTGAATTGCGACACAGAAAAGTCTACCCCTGTGACACTGCAAGGATTTACGTGCCCTAATGAAACAATGGGCTTATAAAGGACCCGTCTTTAACTTCTCACTACAGTCCCTTGAGCATAGAAGGATGGTTTCAGTTCTTTCTTTGTATTATCGTTATTACAACGGCTATTGTGCTGGTGAATTACATTCTTTGATACCATCTCCGGCTATCTTTGCGAGAAACACTCGGTTCGCTCATTCACATCATCAGTATGCAGTACAAATCTCCACTTGTCGTACCAAACGGGCGCAATCCACATTTTTCTACACGGCTTCTAAACTCTGGAATGATCTCCCTAGTTCCTGTTTTCCTCTCACTTATGATATGAGAAAATTTAAGGTAGCTGTTCATGGGCATCTATTGGCAATTCATTATCCCTCTATCCATCCTCCTAAGTGTTCCTGAGTGCTTTAGCACGATAGGCCTTATTTAGCCTGTTCAGGTCTACAATCATAAAAAAAAGAGATCACATTATATTTCGTTTTTTAAATAAGCGGAAGTTGTGTTTTGTATGAATTCCATTACTATCTCACGCATATAAACTGTGAAAGGAAAAGATCCTCACAACGTAGAAAGAATCAACCCCGAGGGAAATCAAGGGGTCAAACAGGAGTCACTCCAATAGTAAAGCGAAAAAGAACGGTCGAACCAAACTTCAACCCTGTCAGGAAAAGATCCAAAAAGCAGTGGGTAAGAAATATTAAATCAAGGGGCCAAACAGGAGTAACCTCAGTAGTAAAAGGAAGGCTCAAACCAAACCTAACCCCTCTCAGGAAAAGAGTCAGCACCTACAACAATCACGAGCTGACAACCGAGTAAGGACTAAGAATAAATAGAAGCAAAGTTAAGTAATGAAAGTTTGAGTACAACAGCAAATTAAGGGTGTAGGAATGGAACTAACACAAGGATGGAAATGTGAAAAAGAAATAAGTGTAGCAATGGCAGAGGACGCCTGGTTAGGGCAAGATTTTTAGAAGTAGATGAACGTATGCGTGCGAAAAAAGCAGGTGACTTGCTTCGTTTATAGTGTTCTTCAGTGAGACATGGACATAGTTATAAAGGGAGCAGCAAAGCGGAAATGTGGATTTGGAGAAAGATAATGAACATCAAGTGGTCAGACCGGGTAACGAATGAAGAGCTTTTAAGCAGAATTCGAGAATAGCGCAGGTTGTTAAAAACAGTGTCACAGAGAAATGGGCATGAGAAACTGCCTAGTAAAAGATGTGATGGAGGGGATAGTTAACGGGCAGCTGAAAAGTAGAAGACGAAGAAGGAAAATGATTGACGACTTGAAGGAGAGAGATGAATGTGGGGTGTGAAGAGGAGAGCTCGACATAGGAGCAGTTAACCACTAACCACTAAGGACCTGCAGTAATGCAAAACACCCATGATGATGGTGATCAAGGGGAACACATTTAAAAGCAATTAAAGGCAATTCAGAAAAATCCAAGGATGTGAAGGATGTCGGCCTTTAATACTTCAAACGGGAATATGTGGACCATTTTACATAACTATATGTATTTAGACAAATCTGTAATACATCATTGTCATTGTATCTGTAAAATTGTGGCAAGATGTCAACAAAAATTCAACAATGTTTGAATCTACACAAAAAGTCTGATTTCGTAAATGGAAATGTATGGCATTTAATCAATTCCAAGTATTGGATGTTCTCCATTCAAAATGGTACCAAACTAAACATAAAGAATAGGGTGCGGAATAATTGCCATAATGTATTTTAATGTACCTGTTTTACTTAATCTAATCAACAACAATTTGTTGGATATGTACATACTAACATCATAACTATTTGTAGACTACAGTTTGTCATTGCCAAGATCAAATGCTTCAAAATAAATGTGGGAAGATTCTCTATTTAAGAAACTTTGTAAAATAAAATTAATGAATCTTTATTGAACCATAACTAATTACAATTGAATACGAGAGCAATCCAGTTCTTTTCTTACAAAAAAAGGCCTAGTAGCAGTTGTGTCAAGATTGTTTGTTATAGGTAATAGACTCGCAAAGACGTGTCTTTGACGGATGAATTCAAAAACTTGTATACAACAAGCAAAAACACGCTTTTATTTGCTGTTTCTCTGTGCATTGACATTCAGAAAGAAAAAACCAGTCCAAGATCACGATACTGGACCATAATATAATGTATGCCAGTCGGATACGTCGTCACAAGTCGCCCGGCGTCTACTTAAAACTGATGAGGACGCTAGATAACGTAGACACACGTTGTATTTTAACGTCAGAAGGATATCGTTGGGAAGATGAAAGAAATTTATTTACGTCGATTGTATTTAAATTTAAAATGGTGGATTACTATAAATCAAACCGCTATAAAATATCACTAAACCATTTAATTGTGAATTAATAGAACCGTACCTTTAAACTCGATTGCTATTCTGGCCATACCTTAATTTTTTAATTACAAAATGCATTGGGCATAAGTCCAAACTCAAATAGGCAGAGGTATAGAAGGGTTGAACACTCGCTACTACGTCACTGATTAATATATAACATACGTATAGCATTTATCGTAATGTACATTAAAATTACAAATGGAAAAACATTTATCATCCGCTAAAAAATCTGTAATAAGTATTAATAATATATAATCGATTGGATAGGTAACTAAAAACGCATTTTCTTCGAGATAGAGATTAGTAACGCATAATAGAGAGATTAATCATAGAAAATGGTCGACTTGATTTTGTTGATTTGCGGATAAATCTTTTGATCTAAAAATAATATACCTGACAACGTCATTTTGAAAATATAGTTAAATTGTTGAAGTGAATCCATACGAGACCTTGGGTAAGGATAAATTCTTTACAAAAAAAAAATTGACGGTCTCGCGTGGTGTCCTGGACACTGACCAAACCGTATCGATATCTTTTCCTTGAATTTTCATATTTCGTTATTATTTTAGTGACATTACTCAACAATTGTGGTTTACGTTTATTTTAGTATTACCATGTAAAGTCAGTGTCACCGCACCGGTGTCGGTGTAGAGGACCTCATCAGGGTTATGGAGTCGTACCGAGAGTAACGATCTTACTATAAATACATTCACACACATGTTCGTGTACTTGCACCACTAGGTAATTTTATTTTCACGATTTATGGTTTTCACATTTGTGTTGCTAATTCGGATATTTAATTCACATTGCTTATATATGACGGTATTTTAGTTTATGGCGTATATGGGAAATCTGAACACACTTGGCACCGTCCTTATGAGTCTTATGACCAATAAACTAATAATACTAGAATATTGTGTATAGCAATACTTTCTACCCAATGAAAATAGATTCAAACTATCGATAATAAACTTGCATTAAACCAATGAAGACTATGTGTAAACAAGATTACAACCCACATGTACGTTGTTATCCACAGAATACTAGAAACACGCACAAACATCAACAAATGCAAATTCTTGGTTTGGATGGTAACAAGGAATGTAAGTCAACGACTGGATGAGATCAGTTGCGTAAAAAATACGAAATTATAGATAACGCTTTATAATAATAGACAGTGTTAAAAGGCAACATCTCAGTGATTGTTAAAGCATTTTAATCAAATACGTAAAAACGCGAAATACGCCTGCTTATGTAAAGCCTACTGTTAAATGTCAACTTTGTAATTAACACTAAAGAAAATTATTAATTTATAATTGTGTAAATCATACAAATCAGAAAGTATGTGTATCTAGTCCGCTCTCTAACGGAGAAGACTAACAATGAAAATATTGGTAATCACGGAACCCCGAGAAAAAACCTTACAACAAAAGATGCTTCACAAAATAACCTCGACACAAACCGCTTCTTAATACCATTTTATATGCATTTACTTATTAACATAACAGAAGCATCGATAGTTACCATAGCCATTACCACACAATTGTTTGAGACGTGTACGATAATAAATGCGGTGCTCCTATAATTAACAAAAAATTGTGAGCTGTGCCTACTTAATGTGCCACCTAGCAGTGGAAGCATGTCACCGTGCCGCTTACGTTATGACCTTAATTGATTTTTGGTTATTCTAAGGTCATTTCTAGTGCCCTGACGCTTCATGTGTTATTCTCCATATTGCAGATTTCAAAATGCGAGAATATTTTATGCGAAATATACGACCCAGCGCTGTTCCTCATGTATTCGCAAATTAAGGAATACAGATTACAAACTGACAAAGTTGAACAAAGGCTATCGATTTTGAAATCAATATCATGCATTTTATGTCCTGGCCATTTTGGCAGAGATTGGTTTCAATTATCATCTTGGGCCTGCATCTTGGACATATATTTTGAATCGTGTTTATGAATCCAATGATCGTTCATTTATGTGCAGCTTTCTGAGTTTCACCCATCTAACTTTTTTTTCACATAGGATGATGGGTAGGGGGATATTTAATTGCCAACAGATACCTATGAACGGTTACTTTAAATTTTATATTATAAGTCAATGGAAAAACAGGAACTAGGGAGGTCATTTCAGAGTTTAGAAGCCGTGGTATGACAAGTTGAGATTTGTACTGCATATTGATGATTCGAATAACCAAATCGAGTATTTCTAGCAAAGGTGGCCCAAGATGGTATCAAAGGTGTAATTCAGCAGCGCAATAGCCATTGTAATACCGATAATACAAAGAAAGAACTGAAAGCGATTTTTCTATGCTCAAGGAACTGTATCTCAGAAGTTAAGGACGGGTCATTTATGAGCCTAATCGCTATTTTTTTAATACGATCCACGACATAGAGAGAGTATTGGGCCTTATACAGCAGAAAGAGTTACCGGAAGGTAAAATACTGCTTAGATCTGTACAAAAAGCCCATTTTGCGAGCAGCTGCATTTGTAGCTGACATAAGATGGTCGACCCATGGTAGACTTGCAAAATAGTAATAGAGCCTGAAAACTTAAAATCTGAATAGCTCATACTTGTGGCAGTAAATTATCTATCCTTTTTGCACTGAGTTTTATTAGCATTAAATTTAACTAAATTATTGCTTCCCCATTTGATGATACGTTGAATGTCTTTATTGAATGAAATTGCCATTTCAGCTTTAATCTCTTGAATTGAGATAGAAGGTGGATTACCATTATGAGTAGGTTGAGATGAACTACAATGAAAGGTGCTGCCGTCAGCAAAGCAATGGATCGGGTTAGCCATTGAAGAAATAAGATCATTTATGTATTGCACAAAAAGTATAGGTGCTATAACCGATCCCTGCGGCAAGCCCGAGTTAGTACCAAATATTTTGGAAAGCCATCAATTACTACACGTATTAGGAAACTAGAAACCCAGTTGATGAGCGTATGATTTAACACAAACGAGGTGAGTTTGGCAAGTAATTATTCCAAACCTAGTCTAATGCCCTTGAGATATCTAAAGCGACTAATGTATTGTTCCAAACCTGGGTCACATATAAAAGAAGACCACGTGTTAAATGACTCTGCCTGAAACCATACTGGTGGTCACTAAGGAGCTTATTAGTTTCAAGGAAACAGAGTAGTTGCTGATTGATGACTTTTTCCATGATTTTTGACAAAATGGAAGTGATGGCACTAGGTTGGTAGTGAAAGAGATCGGTGTAATCCCTTTTTTTTACAATAGCATAAGTTGCTGATCTTCCTTGACGAACGAAATTCCCCAGAAGACATCGAGATCAAATAGAATTTAGAAAGGACTGTTACTAGTTCAAGGGCACTTCTTTAAAACAATAGCTGGGACACCGTCTGGTTCAATCACATTATTGAGAATAATCCTACTGATAATCGATTCTAAGAACGAAATGGATTGGTTTCGTAGCGTATGAAGAGTTGACTAGGGGCACATCTTTTCCAGAATCATTGAGGCACGACTTTGATGCAAATAAATCCACCAATAAGATTGGCTTTGTCTGCAGCATCAGCAACTACAGTTCCGTTAAAAGATCTCATGTGGGGAAATGAAACCAAAGTTTTACTGTTGGCTTCAGTTAAAGACCAAAATTAACGACAGCCCAAACAGATGTAGCTAGTTTATTGCATTTTCGTTCTTCAAACAACATTTATACACGTAGATGTGCTACATAAGCCCGACTTTACCTATATCACACTATGCTACATAGTTCAAAAATTATACTAATGTACTTACTACTGTGCCGAATGTAGAGTTAAGTGCAAGAACAACCTTCTAGTTGAACTTCGCCTTTAATATGACTCAAAATTACATGTTAACCGCCATAAAGCAAATAAACGCCTTTATTATTATTATTATTATTATTATTATTATTATTATTATTATTATTATTGTTATTATTATTATTATTATTTATCTCTATTACTATTTACCTTTAATGATAACACAAGCCTTAATGACCTAGGGTTAGCTATACGATTTTGTTTTTTGGAATCTATATCTCCACACCACTAGAGACTACTTCAGATGCTGAAAGAGCAATGCCCGAAGAAAAGAACGACTTAAAACAATATTCACGCTATGGAAATCCCGTAAATCACTCCATCTATCTGACTTAAAACACCAAAAGGTTCTATTGGTGTTGCGAACGACAGAGAAATTACAGACAATAGAAGTTATTTCTATTAAAAAATGGTCAGATAGACCTAGAGGGGAAAGAACTGAAGTTTTATAAACATGTGGGTTTGATGTAAGGAAGAGATCTAGAGGATATGGGGTATTATTAGGGTTATCAAGGATTCTTCTGGGTTCAGGAATCATTTGTGTGAGATCACATGGAATAACAAATGTTTCTACACTTTGACCAGCAGGATTAAGTACTAAATGAAAATTAAAGCAAATTAGAGTTATGAACATTGAAATCTCCCGTAATTGCAAGGTGGAAACTGAGCCAGAAAGCTCAAACTAAGGTAATCGAAGAAGTCTTGAAAGGTACTGTTATTAGGAGACCTATAAATGCAACAGTACAATTTCAAGAATGTTTAAGCCAGATCACGCCGAATTTTTTTAGTTTCCAAAGAAGGAATCCTCTTGCAAGCGATGTTGTCTTTGAGACAGGCACTCCTCCTTTGTATCGAAAGTTAGAGTGAAGATTGTATTGGGTAAATTGCAAGTCGGGTGAATCGGAGCTTTCAGAGGAGACCTGTGTTTGGAATAGGAGGAAAATGTCAGGTTGTAATTGTTCAAGGTGTTGATGAACAGCGCTAAGATTACACCTGATACCACGGATGTTGCAATAGTGGGACAGAAGGTGACTTCTTATTACCCTAGAAAACAAAGCCATCTTTTTTTTAAATCTTTGATTTTGGACATACAAGCCGATAGAGAGACAGTGAGGGCGAGAAGGAATAATAATGATCAGAATTGGTTATGGATAAAGAAAAAAATGACCGGGAGCCCTTACTGAGCTCAGAAAATCGGAAATCCAACATTAAGGAATCCATGGTAAGGACGGTGCCTGGATAGAAGGAGGGCCTTCTATCCTGTTTGATTGATCCTGTTTCCTAGTGCTTTTTTTGCTTTCCTCTATTTTGCTTCCGTGGGATTTTTTAGCTTTCTACCGTCTGCCATCTTGATTTTTTATGCCTTTTTGGCTTTTAGCTATCTTGTTTCCGTGTGACTTTTGGTTTTCAGATACCTTTCTTCCGTGTGCTTTTTGACTTTCCGCTATCTTGCTTCCGTGTGCTTTTCTGTCGATTTACCATGCTGTATCCTTGTGCCTTTTAGTGTAAAGTTCTTGTGGCTAAAACATCTTGAATCTTTTTTTACAACTAGAGTGTTTTTGGTAGAAAATGCTTTAAACATCTTAATATAAGCGAACCCTGAATGTGCATCTTGAATCTTTTTACCGCATCTAAGATCCTTTTGGTAGAAGCTGGGTTCAGACTGTAACGTCTCAAAATAAATATGTTTATGCATTTATTTGTAAACTTAAACATATTAGTAATTGCTTCGTAGATTAGATATTAGTTAAAATAGAAATAAAATGCATTATAGTATCTTTTTGATGGAAGTTGATTTCAGGCTAAAGTCAACACTTTTTCTGATAAAATCCTTTTCGGATGAGCGCTTTTACAGTATGTGAAGCCTCTTTAGGTTGAATTGAACATGCTGGTCCAATATCTTAAATCTTGTTTCCCTTTTTGGATTAGAAGTAAATGTCGAACCCTCTTTTGATATAATTGGAAGTTATCACACAGTTTGCCACAGCATCTTAAGGTATAATTCGTCTTCTTGCATGGCGCAGTTCCTGGGTCCGAGGCCCTTCTTGCTCCTAAAGGAAAGTAAAGTGGGGATTCAAGCGCAAACAGACAGATTATACAAACGGGGACTTTATTTGCGTTAAGACGCGCGAAAATCATTCCAAAGTTGTGATCTGATGAATCATTGATAATAATTTAGTACAAGTTAATTTAAAAAATGTTTGTGTGGAAAGCTGCTTTGGGATGGGTTGATTGTGACTTTAGAGCGAAAAATGTGATGATGTTGGGTAAAATTAATGACCGCAGGTGTATAAGGGAGACACTGCTAGGGTACAGGAAGAGACGCTCGGCAAAGAGCTAGATTGAAGGGGTGGTGGCGCGCGAGTATTTTGTCTGATCACAAAAGCAATCTGTGCTGGTTTTTAATTGTAAATAATTAGTGTCGCAGTTCATATTAGTTTACTGCAAATACCCATTTTGGGGATAAAGTATTTAAACAATTACAAATGAATGGATTAATTTGTAAGTTGAAAAAAATACTAGTGAGTTTTTTTTTTAAATTTAAGAATTGTTGAATCAGATTTAAAGTAAACAGCAAACATCAAGTTGGAAGTATTGTGTATACAGAACAGCGTGACCCAAAAAGGAAATTAAAGTGATTTTTTCTGTAACAAAATAAAGTTGTGTTTAAACACTTATGAATTAGGCTAAACAGTATTGGAAATTAATGGTATTAATTAATTAGGGCATATCGTAAATCAGATTGCCCCATTTTGTTTTACGCGACGGAAAACGGGTATTTAAGGTAGTAAAACCCCGTCGGTGGCTGCTTCTCAGTGTGGATACAAATTAAGGATTAATTATAACGAATCAATCCAGTGCTCACATTATACCGGATAAAGGACTTATGTAAGAGTAATTTTAGATTTTTGAATGGTAGAAGTTAGATTATCTTTAGAGGTGTTATTGTTTATAGTTTCATTTCAGACAGTAAGGGTAATCAATCTACATTACCGTTATTATATGTTTAGATCATAAGATTTAGGGATTTTTAATCTTTTGTAAATGTTTTTGAAAGATTAGTAATACAGATCCATTAATTAAGTTATTTGTTTATTTGTTTAAATTGTGATTCCTTAGTCTAAAGTTCTAAAGGAGAACCAATATTATAAGCGTTTCGTTGTGTGAGATTAGATAAAGGATTACACCGTTTTAGAGTAGTAAATCTTTTGATATTTTGGCTTTATGATTGATCTGAGAATTGTTTATTTTGAGTCAGATTGATTACAAAATTTACTTATTTTGTATTCATTAACAGTCATTAAATGCATAATACTGATAAGATATTTATTAAGCAGAAATTTCATATTTGAATTATTACAATTCATTCATGCAGGTGAATGTTTAAATACATTTTAACGCGAAAGTATTCAAATAATATTTGATAGGAAACTTGAGTTGCGTATGGTTTTATTGAGTAGGTTTCCACAGTCAAGATTGTGGTGGCGCCTAGAGACAATTTTTCCTAGATTGAATGTTGTTATTTGTTGATTTATGGTAAATGCAAAGTATTTTAAACTAAATTTCAATCATTTTACGTGTTATATCGACCACGCCCATTTCCACTTTAGTTGGCTTGGTACACGACCACCTCGGTAGGCCTGCATGACGTCTAGTGCGGTTTGGTTGTGTAACAAAACTCCATTTTGTCTAGCACACACAACCCGTTCCATAATTAAAGAATTTTCAAATGTAGACTGCTATGCAGTGTCCGAACAAATGTCCAACAACATCTCCACAATGGATCTTCTAACACCCCAGGATGTCGAAACAGTCATCAGCGACATAATTTCCGTTAGAACGAAAGCAGTCCAGATCACACACCCTATTAAATAATAGATCTATTCCGCAAACCTCTCCCATAGCGTATCGTGAAATGGATCAAAGAGAAAAGACGAATCTGCGTTGAATTCTTGCCAATCTTGGATAAAATCCACATCCCAAGTAAATTACTAAAACGGTCAGCTTTTCTGGCAAGATTTAAACATACTGACCAAAAGAATAGCAACGTCGAAATCACGCCTCACTGGTCCTCAACGTGACCTTATTTCTACCGGCCAGGGAAAGGCCAACACCTCCAAATCTTTGTTAGATTTCTCAATGATACACAGCTCAATAATGCTTTTAAACAACTTCTAGAAGGCCCCCTTGAACAGTTACATGATCTAAATCTTCCCAAAGTCCAACTGGGCCTCAGTAAAAGATGTCAAATCGAAAAATCCCTCGACGCTTACCAGGCCAAGCTATAAACCTACTAACGAACATCCACAACAAAAAATCTGTTTCCATAGTCATACTGTCCAAAATACGCTCCGGTTTAAGAACAATGTGATCTGGCGGGTTTGGTACGCAGGACAAAAGCTGCACCATAGATATCCCAATCAACCTTTCCGAATTCCTGCTCTGGTACTTGATTAACCAATCACTGTGGACTTTCTGGGCAGGGTACCGCAACAGCGTAATAATCTCCGTAACATTTCAAAAACATTCCGAAACATTCCCAACTGGGCCAATAGATGGAGAGTCTCCTTTTACCCCACCAAACCCTAAGCAATCGTCTACCACTATTCAAACTACTGAGACAATCACATTCCCAACTGCGCCTGAGTTAGAAAAAAAACACGTAACAAGCGAAAAGAAGAAAGAAGAAGCGACATAATTATGTTACGTGATTCTGTGGAGTTACAAGCAATGTAGAAAGAGAGGAAGAATAAACACTGAAATCAAACAATTGTTTAACGTTAGAAAACGAAATAAACTAATTATTTTAATACTTTACTATATTCTGATATATGCTACGTCAACTTCTAGTATAATCACAAAAGTTAAAGTTTAACCTCCATTTTACAGTAATTGGATCATGTGTTTGAGCCATTTAAAGTTACACAACACGCTTCATCTTTTATTACAGTCTGTTTCTCAAAACATCCAAGACATTTTAAAATTTTTAATTTACAGTTTAGCTTTAGTTGAGTTTTGTATTACTCTCCGTAACAACTCCTATTCCAACTGCATTTCTCTTACTTACAATTTGTGAACCAGACGCTTTAAACCGCTTACTTGCATAAAAATCAGTTTACAAAAATGAATGCGACAAGCCCATCAAAAGATAAAGGAAGTTTAAATTTTTAAGCTGTCTAAATTATACGGAAACAATTATAATGAATAAAGATGTAGCGTTTCAAGACTATAATACGAACAAACACCTACATCTATAGGGGATGCAGTGAGGATAAAAGGATTTTTCTTAATCCTTTATTCATGAAGCTTTACTAAAGTTTCTGTATATAAGAGATATTAAAACAAGGAAGTGTCTCGCTATCCATTTGTCAACAAGTTATACGATTTGAAAAACGCAAAAAAGAAAAAAAACATCTGCTTTAAAGATCAGTCAAATCTCTTTTTCACCGTAAACGTGTACTGTATAGAATGAGCGATTGAAAAGCTTAAACAAAGTAACACTCCATCTTTAGCTTATACAAAAATGGTAAAAACAACTCAATAAACATGATTAAACGCATGTGTAATAAGATATAGCATTGTAAAAGCTAAAATAAATATAGCGTACATTAAAAAATCTGTAAAATTATGAGAACATTAATAATGACAACTTTAATCCAGATTGGCTAATTAATCACAGAGCATTTGGTATATTCTTGAATGAAAAATATGTGAATGTGGGAAAATAACCACAATTTATGTTCTTTATATTACTTAACTACCCTTGAACTATTTAAACAATGCAACTATAAATTTCTTCGACCTAAAAATTATTTACAATCTTGATTTCTCCATATTCAAAAAAACCCACGCAACGTAGCGGTTTTTTATGTATATACTCAATCTTTATCATTATTACAAAAGAAAGAAAAATTGCATGTTGTAATTGTTTAACATTATTGCGCTATTGTATAAATTGGGATTTAGTACTTTTGGTAGCACTACTTTCGTGATTCTTGTCATTAATTTACATCAATTACTTAATCTTGCTTTCAGGAATTATTAACACATAATAATAAATTCTGGTGGAAACGTTTAATATTTGTCAAATTTTCGTAGTGCATCGTCGGTACCGCTATTAGAAGTCAAAATAAGAAAAAAATTAATTAATTAATCGAGGTTCTTGATTAACCCATAATCAATCAATCGATTAGTCAAATAATCGATTAATCGTAAGATCGATTAATCTAAAAATCGATTAGTCAAACATTAGTTAATTGGATAACAACAGTGTAGATGAAAATAATACACATTAAGAAAATAATTGATTGGATAAAAGTTAAATTTAGTTATGTATTTACTGCAAATAATACATACAACATAGAGAAATATTAATATGGAATTAGGGTGGATCAAGTTTGAACAACCGATACTGAAGATATTAGATTTCTTTAATTAATCGATAGTCAAATAATCAAATGATCAATTAATAAAATAAACGATAATTAAACAATTAACAAACAAATCGATTAATCGATTATTTTCAAACTCTTATCAATACTTGATTAACGGATTACAATCGATTAATCCATAGTTTTTGCCAGCTTTAATCATACAGTGATTATGAATTAATATAATGTTTTATTAATATGAAGTAATAATCTTTTTCAAAGTCGGCCTTATTGCGAACTCTTTTATTTTTGATACTACAATAGTAATTAAAATTATAAACAATTCGTAAATTTTAAAGCACAAAAGTTTAAACAAATGCATCAATAGAGTGTGATACAGAACTCTGGAGGGTACCATAACATGCGGTATTAGAGACGTTTTTTAGTATTAATAAATCACCGCGTACATATGCTATCGACTTTTATTCAAGAATCCTCATTCATCAACAATTTAATTGCTTTTCACTGTAAGGTTTATGGTGGTGAAATTTCAATTAAGAGGCTCTAGTTCTAACTTGTGAGGTCAGTATAATACGTTTACACCAGCTTTCGGGGCTTAGTCCACTGTTACGTACACTTATTATGGTTTTAATTATGAGTCATAATTAAATTTATAAATAAAAAAGCTAAATGGTTTTAATCACGTATTATAAGTAATACTATTTTGAGATTACCAAAGCAATCAACCTCGATCAAGTCAAACAAATCAATCTCGAACAAATCTCTCTACATCAAATCAAACAATTAGATCAAACACAATCAATCAAAGTAAAGTAATTAACCAAATCAGTAAAATCAAACAAGAAGCTGAGCTAACAATTCTTCATAACGTTCAGGTAACGATTCCCCCACTGTATATACCTAACTCCTATGAGCGACCGCTTACTTTGTAGATAAGCCTAACCGACTCTGTGAGTTGACACTCTCCCTAAACGTGAGCGCACCGACGTTGGAAAGCAGTCGATCATCCGCAAATCAGCCTCAAACAGTTCAATATCGATCAACCAAATCATAACGTACAGCTTGCAAAAATCAGTTTACAATTCAAAATTACTGGTTTGGCTTAACTTATAGCTTCATAAAACCAACCACAATTCAAAAATTCATGAGATAGCCTTCGTCATTACTGTCAATATACGAGCATCGAATTAGCTTGTAACACTGTTGCCGGTTTCTGCATACAGGGTTAAAAATACGTTTTACAGTTAAATTAATTAAAATGCATATAACAGTCGATCATCCGCAAATCAGCCTCAATTAATTCAATAACGATCAAGCAAACCATAACTTAAAACATGCAAAAATCAGTTTACAATTCAACGCACGGTTTTTAGGATAGGTCAATACTCACGCGCGAGCATTGACATAACCTAAAAACCGTACGTAAATCAAGCATAATATTTCACGTGTATTGACCTAATCAAAACGCAAGGAACGAGAGAAACCATCAAGAGAGTCGGGGAGACGAGAAGGAGGGGAGAGGGAGGGAGAGGAGAGGAGAGGAAGAGGGAGAGGAGAGGGAGAGGAGAGGGAGAGGGAGAGGGAGAGGAGAGGGAGAGGGAGAGGAGAGGGAGAGGGAGAGGGAGAGGAGAGGGAGAGGGAGAGGGAGAGGGAGAGGAGAGGAGGGAGAGGGAGAGGGAGAGGAGAGGGAGAGGGAGAGGGAGAGGGAGAGGGAGAGGGAGAGGGAGAGGGAGAGGGAGAGGGAGAGGGAGGGAGGGGAGGGGAGGGGAGAGGGAGAGGGAGAGGAGAGGGAGAGGGAGAGGGAGAGGGAGAGGAGAGGGAGAGGAGAGGGAGGAGGGAGAGGGAGAGGGAGAGGGAGAGGGAGAGGGAGAGGGAGAGGAGAGGGAGAGGGAGAGGGAGAGGGAGGAGGGAGAGGGAGAGGAGAGGGAGAGGAGAGGAGAGGAGAGGGAGAGGGAGAGGGAGAGGGAGAGGGAGAGGGAGAGGAGAGGGAGAGGAGAGGGAGAGGGAGAGGAGAGAGGAGAGGGAGGAGAGGAGAGGGAGAGGAGAGAGGAGAGGAGAGGAGAGGGAGAGGGAGGGGAGAGGGAGGAGAGGGAGAGGGAGAGGGAGAGGAGAGGAGAGGGAGAGGAGAGGGAGGGAGGGAGAGGAGAGGGAGAGGAGAGGGAGATCGAGAGCGAGAGGAGGAGAGCGAGAGGAGAGGGAGAGGGAGAGGTCTCGATCAACTTACATTACCGAAAATATTCTCTAGTATAAAAATACACTACTAGGTAAAGCCACCCTCAAGTTCCATTACTGAAGACATACACTAGTTTAAAAATACACCACTAGATGACGTCACAATCAGGTCTGTTTTATAGAAATATGTGTAATCTAATTGGAAGGATTCTTTGCCACGCGCAAAGAACGTGTACATCATATAATTCGAATCCAACTAGCTTTCATAAAGATTTCACTAGTGTAGGGCTGGTATTTTTCATATACATCAGATGTGCTTGAATAGTGAAAGGTTGTTCTTGCGGATGCATAGCTGCTGAAATCAGAAAATAATTACTTTATGTTAATGATGGTTGGAGGGCTCTAAGTACTTTATACTATTCAGTTATAAGCAAGACGCTTAAAGTGTATATGTTGTGAGTCCTGTCAAGATGTTCTTCCAATACGTTTATTGACAGCAACCCTGGTAAGTGCTCGTTTCTTTTAACACTTACCAGTTATTTTTATTTCAAGTTTGGTTATATTTGCTGTTGTATAGGCATTTTACCTGCTTAACTGTAAAACTTATTTTATCACTGTATCCAAAACTCAACAATAGTGTCACGTGATTGATTTGACTGATTTGGTTAATTACTTTACTTTGATTGATTGTGTTTGATCTAATTGTTTGATTTGATCTAGAGAGATTTGTTCGAGATTTATTTGCTTAATTGTTTTGTTTGATTAGATCGAGGTTGATTGCTTTGGTAATCTCAAAATAGTATTACTTATAATACGTGATTAAAACCATTTAGCTGTTTTATTTATAAATTTAATTATGACGCTTAATTATAACTATAACAAGTGGTGCGTAACAGTGACTAAGCCTCGCAAGCTGGTGTAGACGTGTTATACCGACCTCACGAGTTAGAACTAGAGCCTCTTATTTCAAATTTCAACTCCATAAACATTACAGTGAAAAGCAATTAAATTGTTGGTGAATGATGATTCTTGAACAAAGGTTGATTGCATGTGTAATACTAAAAAACGTCTCTAATACCGCCATGTTAAAGTACCCTCCAGAATTATGCATCACACTCTATTGATGCATTTGTTTAATATTGATGCAAATATCTTAAACTTTAACTTATTTCAAATTTCACCCCCATAAACATTACAGTGATCTGTATGTAGTTTTAAAATATACCGCTAGGTGTAACCACTTCTATTACAGAAAACAGTCATTAGTCCATACACTACTAGATGGCGCCACCAAAAATCCAAATTTTGAGTTCCGGGAGCCACGACAAGGGTGGAAGCCCGAGAGAAAGTTGCGAAGACCTACACCTATCTTACAAGTTAGTATTAGGGCCCATTATTAGAATACAAATTCAAATTGCCCCCCATAACCTATAGAGCCTTAAATACAAATTCAGAGTCAAGATGGCGAAGCCCCGAAAGCAAGTTGTGAAGCCCTGTATCTGTCTTACAAGTTGGCATTAGGGCCCCTTTATCAGAATACATATTCAAATTACCCTCCACAACCTGTAGAGACTTAAATACAAATACCTGTCTTACAAGTTACCATTAAGGCCCCCGAAAACAAAATGGCCGGGGGTCTTGATTATGACTCATAATTAAAAGAGTTATGATGATACAATTTAATTATAACAAAATGGCCGAGGGTCTTGATTATGACTCATAATTAAAAGGGTTATGATGTTACAATTTAATTACGGCTCATAATTAAAATAATTGCGGGTTTTCATTGTGACTCATAATTAAAAACAAAATGGCCGTGGAGTTTGATTGAGTCATAGTTAAAATAATTGGGGTTTGACCCCAATTATCTCGTTATCGTTCAAACTATTGGAATAAGGAAGCTGCCTTGGTTTTACTATCTAAATGTCGCGTCATTTCGGCGAATAGGCAAGTAAATGTAAGTTCGAAATCACTTGACACCGCAACAGTACGATACAATTAACATCGCTAATTTTGTTCTGAAAAGAACAGTTTTTTATGCCAAGAGGGACAATGGATATAAAAGCAAAATAAACTGTCAGCAGCTGTCATAAAACGTTTGGCATCGATGTCGGTACAGTATACGGCTTTGCCAACTTTTTCCACTAAAAAGTAACTAGATCTTAAAGAAGTCAAAGTAACCAAATACTTGTTTTAGATTGGCAGGGCATTTTATTCCGTCGTAAACATTAATTAAGTACTATAAAAATAGGAATAGAAAATAAAAATGAATTGTTTTTAATATTTCAAAGCTTAATTAGGTAGGAATAAAAGTTAAGTAATTATTGGAGATTAATTGCTTTCGTTAGAATTTCTAAATGAAAGAAAATCGTTTTGAAGTTGAACATTGAGTAAGTGATGGAAATGATTTGCGTGTATTTATTAACTCACTATTCAGCTTGGGGCATTTAGTGCTTGATTATACGTTTTTGTGTTGCTAATGAACTAGTGGTTGTTTAATTTGGTAGTTGATGATGACGGAGACGATTTAAAATTAACATGTATTAATGAAAATTTATTTGGTACAATCGATAACGGTTAATTTGATTATTTTTATATTTCGCGTCCTGTAATAAATTCAACGTTAAAGAGGAAAATAAATATAGCTGGACGACGGAGTCATAATTCAAATTGAATATCAATAAACATAAATTACTGAAATAAACACTTTGTAAACGTTGTAACGGTGTACCTATATACCAGAGATGCTGGTATGAAAATAATAACACACCACATGTAGCATTTCGCCAAGTTATCAATGCTAAATTATCTCTGTATAAAATTCCGTACAACTTTATTAGTGAAGCTATAAATTGTATGTTTTTGGCCTGGGCTGACGCTGAAATATAAATGAGTATACTTCTCGATGTTGCTACTGTTTGTGTCTTCACAAACCGGTCCTAACTTTCAATAAACAACTTTTCAAGATTCATCTTAGGTTTCTGAATTACTTATTTCATATTTTCCAGTTCCACAAAAACTTCATTTATCTACGCCTTTTATGATCGTACCCATTCATTCACCAAATTCGTTTTCTTTGCTGAAAAATAGTTGGATCATTCTTTCGCCCTTCCTTTAGATTGAATATTGTCGTAAATTATAAATTTCCCAGACAAACTCGGAATCATTTAAATTGTGATTGTAAAAAATTGTTAAAACCTTCAAAGTAAAATTAATATTTTATCTCAAGGACAACTTTGGTAATCGTCTGGGAATGTATTTTATAGCATTTCCGATGAACGCTAAATCTTACGAGAGAAATCAATGACTACAAAGTTTCATAATTCAAGAATGTATTTCAACCGCCACGTTATTGTGAAGCTCACTAAATTCAACTTCAAAAACTGACGTGTTTAAAGCTCAAGAGTTGCGTGTTTTCACAATCAGAATACTCTAAAATATCTTTCCATTTGAAAACAACCATTCAAATCAATAATGGAAAGTTAAGTATTTTCTAATTTATTGTTTTGCAGTTAAAATCGATCCTGACTTTTATTTTTTTTGTTTGAAAATACATTACTACTGATGGTGTTTATTACTTCTTAACTCTTGTTGATTGCAAAATGATCGGGTATCGAGCATTTAATGTGATAACACAACTCTATTTTCGAGAAGCCTGTATAAAGCAGACTCATAACTTAATTGTTGTTTATTTACGTTAAAATTTTAAATTTAAATTGGGTTAATAAATAATTACGTTTTACATTTAACCTTTTTCGAAAAATAATCATAAATTTACTTACAGGTATATTTAGATTAATTTTATACAGCGTCGTAAATTGCAAGTTTGTAAATACACTGCTAATTAACATATTTTTAAGAAGCGGTCATTGGAAAACCATTAATTGCTATTCGATGTAACCTACCAAAAGCCATTTTAAAAGTTTTACTAAATGTACAGATCATATTCAAGTGATCCAAATCTTTACTGAGAACTATCTTATTTCTTAGTTAGTATTGAGTTTCTATGGTACAAAGACAATTTGTGTTTATTTTGTTTGAGACGGCCTAAGAATTTTCATTAAGCAGAGGCCAACTGCTCGTTGTAGGAGGCGACTAACCAAAGGGTCGTGGAAGAAGCAGCTGGGGAGCGCCGGAAAAGAGCGGTGGGAAGTACCCTTTGGAACTCCCATTGATGGGGTGATGTGAGTGTGTGGCGGATGCTTTATTTTGTATTGAGGTCTTCGAGCTTTTTAGTTGGTTATCTTCTGTTTTTTCTTGTTTTACTGGAATTTTGTTTTAGTTTTAAGCTGTAAAAGTTATTTGGATATAAACGCATTTGAACATTTTTTATTTAGATTAGTTGCTTTTTTAGGTCAGATTAAGTTAGTTTTAGGAAATCTGGATTTGAAGATTATGATATTTTGCCGGATTTAAGGTTATTACTTTTATTTTTTGGGTGAATGTGTTCGATTTCATATTTTGTGCTGGGTAGGAAGGAGTCACTTGGGGTACGGCTGCTAGTCCTCAATGGAAATTGTCCCGCGCGTGGAGTGAGTGTGACGTAGGTGGTAATTAGTGTGGATGACTCCGTCATCAATAGCCGCGCGAAAGATCGAATTTATATACTTATGTAATTTTTTATGGCCAATGTCAGGGTGTTATTGCTGCCCACTCTGTTTTAAGGCTCGAAACTCTATGGTCCTCGGCTGTGACGTAATAGTGGTGACGCGTCACAGTAGTGTTTGTGTTCATCACTGTCCTAATTATGGGAAGTGAAACTTATCCTCTCTCCACCACACACAGCTAGTTGTCGCTTCAGAAGCATCGGCCTGTGGGAGTGTGTTTTTGTGCGTGTTGCAAATATGGGAGGAAAATCGTGGAGTCTGGTTTGTAACGTTTCAAATAAATTCAATACCTATGCTATTGAATCAAAATGCAACCATTAGCACGCACACGCACACGGATACGCACACGCACGCTCACGCGCGCACGCACACCAACACGCACACAGAAGCGCACAAGAACACGAACACGCACACGCACACGCCCAGTAACTCGCACACGCACACGCACGCTCACGCGCGCACGCGCACCCACACGCACACAGAAAAGCACACGCACACGCACATGCACACGCAAATTCACACGCACACTCACGCGCGCATGCACACCCACACGCACACAGAAGCGCACACGCACACGCACACGCACACGCACACTCACGCGCACACGCATACGCACACGGACACGCACAAGCAACCGCACACGCATGCTCACGCGCGCACGCACACCCACACGTACACAGAAGCGCACACGAACACGCACATGCACACGCACACGCACACGCACACGCACACGCACACGCACACGCACACGCACACGCACACGCACACGCACACTAACACGCACACGCACACGCACGCATACACGCACACGACACGCACACGCACACGCATACGCACACGCACACGAATGCGCACGCACATACGCGCACAAGCGCACGCACTCGCACACGCACACGCACTCGCACACGCAAACGTATACGCACACGCACACAAACGCACACGAATACGCACACGAACTCGCACACGCACACGCACACGCCCACTAACTTGCACACGCACACGCACACGCCCACGCACACGCACACGCAAACGCCCACACACACGCCCACACACACGCACACGCGCACGCACATGCACATGCACACGCACACGCACACGCACACGAATGCCCACGCGCATACGCGCACACGCGCACGCACGCGCACACGCACATGCACACGCACACGCACACCCACAGGCCCACTACACGCACACGCACACTCACTCGCACACGCACACGCACGCATACACGCACACGCACACACACACACGCACACGCGCACGCACACGCACACGCAAACGCACACGCACACCCACAGGCCCACTCATACGCACACGCACACGCACACTCACACGCACACGCACACGCACGCATACACGCACACGACACACACACACACGCACACCACTCGCACAAGCACACGCACGCATACACGCACACGACACACACACGCACACGCGCACCGCAGCACACGCACACGCAAACGCACACGCACACCCACAGGCTCACACACACACGCACACCACACGCACACGCACACGCACGCATACACGCACACGCATACCACACAGCACACGCGCACGCGCAGTCACACCGCACACGCACACGCACACGCACACGCACACGAATGCCCAGGCGCATACGCGCACAAGCGCACGCACGCGCACGCGCACACGCTCACGCTCACGCACACGCGCACGCACACGTACACGCACAAGCACACGCACACGTACACGCACACGCACACGCATACGCACACGCACATGCACGCTCACGCGCGCACGCACACCCACACGCACACAGAAGCGCACACGCACACGAACACGCACACGCACACGCACACGCACACGCACACGCCCACTAACTCGCACACGCACATGCACGCATACGCACACGCACACGCAAATGCACACGCACACGCACGCTCACGCGCGCACGCACACCCACACGCACACGCAGACGCACACGCACACGCACACGCACACGCAAACGCACACGCACAGACACACACACACAAACCCACTAACTCGCACACGCGCACCCACACGCACACAGAAGCGCACACGCACACGCACAAACCCACTAACTGACACGCACACGCGCGCGCACACGCAACAGCGCGCGACACGCACGCACACGGACACGACAAGCAACCGACACGCATGCTCACGCGTGAACGCACACCCACACGACACAGAAGCGCACAGCACACGCACACGCCCACGCACACGCACACGCACACGCACACGCACTCGCACACGCAAACACATACGCACACGACACGCACACGCACACGCACACGCACACGACACAGCACACGACACAGCACACAGACACACGCCCACTAACGACACGACACAGACACGCCACACACGACACGACACACACAACACGCACACGCACACGACACGCCACACACAGCACACACACGCTCGCATGCAATGGCACACATACACAGCACACACGAGCACAACCACACACACACACACACAACACGACACACACCATATACACGCCCACACCAGGACAGGTGCAGAAAAAGGCGCATCCGCAGACCCAGACGCAGGCGCAGATGCAGACGCAGACACAGACTCAGACTCAGACACAGACACAGACACAGACACAGACACAGACACAGACACAGACACAGACACAGACACAGACACAGACACAGACACAGACACAGACACAGACACAGACACAGACACAGACACAGACACAGACACAGACACAGACACAGACACAGACACAGACACAGACACAGACACAGACACAAACACAGACAGACACAAACACGGACACGGACACAGACACAGACACAGACACAGACACAGACACAGACACAGACACAGACACAGACACAGACACAGACACAGACACAGACACAGACACAGACACAGACACAGACACAGACACAGACACAGACACAGACACAGACACATACACTGACATTAACACAGACACAGACAGAACACAGACACAGCACAGACACAGACACAGACACAGAACAGACAGAACACGACACAGACACAAACACGCACACGACACAAACACGGACACGGACACAGACACAGACACAGACACAGACACAACACAGACACGACACAGACACAGACACGACACGGACACAGACACAGCACAGACACAGACACAGACACAGACACAGACACAGACACAGACACAGACACAGACACAGAACAGCACAGACACAGACACAGACACAGACACAGACACAGACACAGACAGCAGACCAGACACAACCAGACACAGACAAACACGACAGACAGAACAGACACAGACACAGACACAGACAGACACAGACACAGACACAGACACGACACAGACACAACAGACACAGACACAGACACAGACACAGGCACAGACACAGACACAGACACAGACACAGACACAGACACAGACACACGACACGGACACGGACACGGACACAGACACAGACACAGACACAGACACAGACACAGACACAGACAAGACAGCAGACACAGACACAGACACAGATACAGACAAGAACAGACACAGACACAGACACAGACACAGACACAGACACAGAACACAGACACAGACACAGACACAGACACAGACACAGACACAGACACACGAGCACAGTACAGCAGACAGACACACACAGACACGGACACGACGACAGGACACAGACACAGACACAGACACAGACACAGACACAGACACAGACACAACGACAGGACACAGACACAGACACGAACAGACACAGACACAGACACAGAACAGACAGACACAGACACAGACACAGACGACACAAGACACAGACACAGACACAGACACAGACACAGACACAGACACAGGACATGACAGACACAGACACAGACACAGACAGGACACAGACACAGGCACAGACACAGACACAGCACAGGCACAGTACACAGGCACAGACACACGACAGACAGACACAGGACAGGCCAGGCACAGGCAGACAGGCACAGACAACAGACACAGACACAGGCACAGAAACAAGGCACAGACACAGTACGCTGTACAGGCACAGGCTACAGGCCAGAGCACAGGCACAGGCACAGTTACATGCACGACACAGTACAGTCAGATCACAGGACAGGCAGCACGGAGGCACATCGTGGACTGGCAGACGACGAGAGCGAGGCTGACAGGCATGTACGTGGCAGCACAGACGGTAGAGAGTGAAATGAGTGAGTGCCTAGGATCGAGAGGATGACTGTGGAGTGTAGAGGTGAGTGATGAAGTGATGTATGAGAGTGACGTGAGTGGAGTGTAGGAGTGTGGATGTGTGAGTGTGAGTGTGAGTGAGTGTAGGTGATGTGGAGTGTGAGTGTGAGGTGTGAGGAAGTGAGTGAGGAGTGATGGAGTGAAGTGTGTGAAGTGTGTGAGGTGAGTGTGAGGTGAGGTGTGAGGTGAGGTGGAGTGTGAGTACAGTGAGTGTGAGGTGTGAGGATGATGAGTGTGAGTGTGATGAGTGTGTGAGGTGTGAGTGCGATGTGAGTGAGAGTGTGAGTGTGACGTGTGTGAGTGAAGGTGAGTGAGTGTGTGAGGTGTAGTGAGTGTGTGAGTTGTGAGGTGTGAGTGTGTGAGGTGTGAGGTGTGAGGTGAGGTGTGAGTGTGTGGGTGTGTGAGGTTGTGAGTGGAGTGTGTGAGTGTGTGGGTGAGTGTGAGGTGTGAGTGTGATGAGTGTGAGTGTGTGAGGTGTGTGGAGTGTAGTGTGAGTGTGTGAGTGTGAGGTGAGTGTGAGGTGTGTGAGTGTGAGGAGTGTGTGAGGTGGTGTGAGTGTGTGAGTGTGTGAGGGTGGGTGTGAGGTGTGTGATGGTGTGTGTGAGTGTGTGAGTGTGGTGGTGTGTGAGTGTGTGAGGTGTGAGTGTGTGAGTGTGAGTGTGTGTGAGTGTGTGAGTGGTGTGTGAGTGTGTGAGTGTGTGGTAGTGTGGTGTGTGAGGTGGTGTGGAGGTGTGTGTAGTGTGTGAGTGTGTGAGTGTGTGGTGTGAGTGAGTGTGTGAGGTGTGAGTGTGTAGTGGAGTGTGTGAGTGTGTGTGTAGTGTGGTGTGGAGGTGTGAGGTGTGAGGTGTGAGTGTGTGAGTGTGTTGGAGGTGTGGTGTGAGTGTGGTGAGTGTGTGAGTGTGTGAGTGTGTAGTGTGTGATGGTGTGTGTGAGTGTGTGAGTGTGGGTGTGTGAGGTGTGTGAGGTGTGGTGTGTGAGTGTGGTGTGGAGGTGTGGTGTGTGAGGTGTGAGTGTGTGAGTGTGGTGAGTGTGTGAGTGTGGTGTGTGAGTGTGTGGTGTGTGAGTGTGTGAGGTGTGGTGATGTGTGGAGTGTGTGAGTGTGTGAGTGTGTGATGTGGGGTGAGTGTGAGTGTGGTGTGAGTGTGAGTGTGTGAGGTGTGAGTGTGAGTGTGTGGTGTGAGTGTGTGAGTGTGTGAGTGTGTGAGTGTGTGTGTGGAGTGTGGAGTGTGTGAGTGTGTGGTGAGTGTGGTGGGAGGTGTGGTGATGTGTGGAGTGATGTGAGTGTGGTGAGTGTGTGAGGTGTGAGTGTGAGTGTACGTCTGTGTGCGTGTGTGTGCGCGTGTGTGTATGTGCGTGTGGGCATATCTGAGTGTCTGTGTGTGTTAGGGTGCGTGTGAGTGTGTATGTTTGTGTGTGTGTGAGTGTGTGCGTGTGCGTATGCTAGTAACCACGATAACTCCAGAATCATAATAGGCACGTGTTTGAAATTTTTATTTAAGGTTCATTTCATTTCTCCTGGAAAACTTTCTGAGAAAAATTTATCGGAGTACTGGGAAGGCTTAGCACTATTCGATTTGTTAAAAAATTCGATGGCTATTTGACAAAAATTTTCTTTAGTTGGGATAATTAGCAGATTAGCAAAAGGTCAGGTGATAATCGTGAATATTTAAAAAATTGAAGTGTCCATTGCTTCAATAAATTAAGCTAATATTGAAACGTGTTTTTAAATAATACTTGCAAATATATCAAGGAAAAATGGTTTTCACAAGCATTCGCGCTTTTTTAAGGTAGTTTGGTTAACTCAACGCGCTAGCGCTACTTTTATACTAAAATAATATTGGAAGAGGGCAAAAAATAGAATAGCTTTAAATTGCATGTATTTAAAATTATATATTTGTGCATAAACTCACCTATACTTTGACTTTAAGTAAGACCGCTTTAACTCAGGTAATAAACCTCTCTTAGCAAGGGTAAGACGATAAAGGGATAATTAAATCGCAGGTTCAAATCTGAGAACACTTTCTTTTAATTCAGTCACCTTGTGTATATAAGAAAGTTCGATGAAACCCACATTACAATTTAAATACATATGCTATAATTTTAATGTAATAAATGTGTGTGCTTTCTTATTTCATTCTACAGTAAATAAATTATGCCCGTTTTCTTAATTAAAGTTTAAAGTTTTTCGAGTTGGTTAACTCAAATTTTTTTTGTAGGTACAGTAATCAAAACTAACAAATCTGGTAATTTTAGAAAAAAAAAAATAAGAATCTATTCATACCATTTATCTACGTACATTAAAATTTTAGAATGATGGACTTCTAAAAATTTCGTACACTAATAAAGATATGTTATAATTATATTACCGATAGAGAAACATCTAAAATTGATTTACGACATGATGTATATTTTAAGATAATTATAAATTCTATAATTTAGCCATAACTAATTACTAACAACTAAAGAAAAATAACTTTTGGCATTAAAAGTGTAAAAACTCATCGAAAACTTGTAGTAATAATTTAAGTGTAAGTTTCTGGAGTCACTCTAAAATAATTTTAAAGTCAACGAATGAAATTTCAGTATACGAAGTATTCTTTAATCTGACAGAAGCAGTAAAACAAATAAGATAATTGGAAATATGTGTTGGCAACAGCTCAAGGTCAGGGGATGTTATTTATCCCGACTGTTAGGACCGGACTACTGCGTCTGCTTGTAATTAGGAGAATATATTGCTGCAGCTATGGTTTATGGACCCTTGCATTTCAGATCTGTCATTGGATACTTTGGACCTGCCTGAAATACAGATTTAAAATGCTCCCCTTCGGATGTAAGTTTTAAAAAGCGTGAAAGAGTAGTGCAAACTTAGAGTGCATTTTCTAGAAATAAAACTGTCATTTCTAGTGGTGTTTATCTATCACATTATTTTCGCAGTAACGATTATTTTACTGCATGTTACTAACGAAAGATAAATTGTTCATTACTCTGATTAAAAAACTAAATCCGCTGTTTTTAAAAAACGGGTTGCGAATTGTGGTTCGTAAACATCCTGCAAACTGGCAATGACCCTAAATTACGTTGAATATGTTTTATGATTTAATAATGTTCCATATGAAGAATATATTTAATTCAGTCAAATTTAACAACAAAATAGTCTACCCAAATTTGGCAAGATTTTTTATGCGAGTTCATCGCTTATGGAGAACAATGAACCAACAGTTTGACGATTTTATTTATATTTCTACATGCCACCTGCTACCTGTATTCATAAAATACTTCCTTTTGTTACACACTGTATTTATTTAAAATAAGCCGACATCTTGATTTCATTAGATTAATTGTTACTGATGTAGGAGGTGAAGTTATAAATCATACATCTTGATAAATTTATTAAATCGTTTGGTGTATACGATACTATCTTTCAGGAAGTTCTTTTTTAATTAATCAAAAATGATTCCAATTATTTCAAACTCTAAAATAAACGTGACATTGTAAAAGAGTGTAATGTTGTGAAAAATCCAGCGGGTGTGTGACGAATAATGACAGGAGTCTAAATTTGTGTATTATACCAGGTAGGTATCCAAATAAGGTCGAACGGCACCCGTATTTGATAATAGATTATAGCAGAGATTTTGGGAAAAATAGCAGAAGAGCGCATGGATAAAAGCCAAGAAGAATTTTCTTTCGTAATAAGTATACAACTGGAAAATCACGTTTTATACAGGGTGTACCGTAAAGATATAAGTTCTTTGGGTCAAAAAACAGTTATACAGTTGTGCTTCCTTAAGAAGTTATACAATGTGCCCAAGATAAGAATGAACATCATGGAGATCTTGAAAACGGTAAGAGATACGAAGGCAGTTAAATTAGAGAAAATTTGTATAATTTAGGGCATGTTCACATATAGTTTGCAAAAGTTCAGTATTGTTTATCGTTTCCGAAATTTAAAACAAAATGCGATTTTTGGATTTTTTTTTCGTAATTCCTTCATTTATCTTAAAAGGTTTTGAAAAACCGAACGTACTTTTTCATTATCTTTTATTGAATTCTATTAGATGGCGTTTTCAAATTTTTTATTCGACTCATCAAGTTTATTTTTTTATATCGCCGCAATCAACGATAGTATTTTTTATTACAAATTTAACCATGTGTTACACATTATGGTTTTGAAGCTAGTTTTTAGGAAAAATTCGGATTTAATATTAGTATTTGAAAATATTTTTGATATACAGGGTGGCCAACTAAGAATGCGAGGTACTGTATCTGGGAAACTATCCATCGTAGAGGCTTGCGCAAAAAAAAGTTATTACTAAAACGGCCAATACAAAAACCTGGAAAATATTTTCAAGTTTCTGAAATGGCCGCTAGGGGTAACTGCAATCTTGAATCTAAAAAGTGATGTTTCTGTGAATTCTGCTGTATTAATCTAATAAAAATAACATCTTTAAAGTCGAGGATTTTGACGTATATCTAAAAATAAAGTGGTGGTGGTATTCAAAGGTTTTCTTAAATAACCCCCTGTATCTTCGAAACAGCTAAGCCGATTTTAACAAACTTGGGCGTTGAAATGAGCTATTCTTGTTCGACATTGCGACAGAAGCAGTTAATTTTCACAAAAAATTAAATGCATTGGTATGACTATTTCTTCATGAACAAGTAGCTAAATGATGCCTAAACAAGCTCGCGATAACCGCATCTCGATATTTCATTCCTAACCTAAAATATCGGCCAAAGAAAACTTTATACGAAAATCCCTTAAATTTTTTTTAAACTATATTTTTCTGGAATTGTTTTTATTATGTAAGTTGTAGCCCTAAAAAGGACCGATTTAAAGGGGGGAGGTTTTTAATGCCCCCGTAAATGCTCGAAATGCTAACCATCACACTGTGCATTGCTGAGGCCTCTTATGGGTAGACAAAACTGTAGCTTCAATTTTTGCTCTGAATAGGTTACCTAGAAATTGCGATTTTAAATGTTTGTAAATTTATACACCAGAATAAAATCACCCGTTTTGAAATTACTACGGGCAAGTAAGCAATGCTAAAAGTTATACGAAAGGCTTATTTTTGTTTGTTTAAATGCATATTCAGTATGGATATATAACGAATAATACAATTAATAGAAGCAGGCAATGGAAACAGATACCTAAACAAAACATACATAATCCTCAAATTGTCAATAGTTGTCAATACTTTCGCGTTACTTTGAGCAATTTTGTGCTTTCAAAATGCGTTTTACGAATAATGAAGCTGTTGATATGCTTTGAATGTCTTCAGAATGCCGCAGTAGCTAAAGAGTTTACGCGGCTCGATATCCAAATCGGCGTCCTTGCGTGTGAGTTTTTCCCGATGTGAAGTTCTAATGGCTAATATATACGACTCGTTTAAACTTTTTAATTAATTGAAGAACAACAAAATCATGTCGTTTTGCATCAGGCCTTGAAAGAGGAAATCTTGTTAGAAAGGTTAGACTTATTGCCACTTGGATGTGAGGCATGATACGCGTTCATAGAGAATTTTATTTCACCATTGTTAAGTTCAATGAGCCACAAAATATAAGGTATGTTCAATCTTAATATGCATTTATTGGAATGCACAATATCCCCATTCGGTTGCCAGAACTTCAGCGCCAAGGAAGTTTGGATCGAAGGTATATTGGCCATTGGGAGGCAGATAGCGACAAATAGTTTTATTTCAAATTCTTGGCAATGTACTTTCATTTTGGCCAATCAATTACTATTGTTGCATTAGTTGCTCTGGAAACAAGGCAAAGATCTTGTTGCTGAAGTTGGCGCCAAGCACGTTGGAGTATTAATGTGAGAGCATATGGAGGCAGATTTCAAGGGCCATTTGAAGCAAGTATGGAATGTTTTCCTTGACTTTGCCAGACTTAATCCTCGATTTTTATTTATGGGGCGCTTAAAGGAATCTGTTTCGGACTTACTGGATGGTTGCCCACAGGATTTCGTAATGCGCAACATATTAATGCAGTATTTCAAAGCCAAAATTGAAGGGCAGTTACATAATAGAAACAATTCCAGAAGCCAGACTTAAAAAAATCAAAATTTAAGGATGGGGCTTAAAATCTTTTGGACCAACTTAGGTTAGGAACAAGATATCCGAGATTCGGTTAACGCAATACGATCATTTGGCTACTTGTTCAATTAAATGCATCATGCATTATGAGTTTGCGAAAATAGAGCGTTTCTCGGAATGTCAACAAAGCTTTCGAGCGACGACATGTGAAACTTAACAACTTTAAAATTATACGCCTTTTAGACATAAAAATCAATTTCCAACGAAAAGTTTGTTAAAATAGATTAAGGGTTTCGAAGATAAAGGGGTTATTTAGGAAATATTTGAATTAGCACAATTATGATGCGGTTCAAAATGTTTAATAAAATGTTCAGATTATCCTCGACTTTAAAGATCAATTATTTTTTATTAGGTTAATCCAGCAATTCACAGAAACATCACTTTCTTAGATTCAAGATTGAGTTACCAGCGAATTTCAAATATTTTCCAGGTTTTAACGGCCGTTTGTAAAATGGCTTTGCGTAAGCATACGATGGATAGTTTCCCAGATACAGTACCTCGCATTCTTAGTTGGCCACCCTGTACAAATTTAACAACTACAATATTTTAAACCTATTTAACTAAAGTTAAATAATTACAATGACTGTTCAAATAGGTTGCCGTTATTTTCTAGACACAGGTATGCTCTCTTTACTGAAGAATTTAAAACACTTCTAGTATTTCTGGCGAAATTGTATTAGCAGCTGCCATAACCGATACTAGCAACTGCTCTTCATTTTCAAAACTCCCATCATACACTTACTTTTCAGGTAACCCCGCAGAAAAAATCCTACGGACTTAAATCGGGTGATCGGGCTGGCCACGCTACTGTACTGTAAGTTCCAATCCATTTCCTTGTAAATCGCAATGGCAGACAGTCCTGTACATTTTTTAAGTTATGTGCTGAGACACCATCTTGTTGAAACCAATAGTTGTTTTTAAGTGCCAAGGCATTTTCCAAATCAGTCCTTCGCAAGTTCGGTTATCATTCGGCATTAAAATTGTTGTGGTAAATAAAAGGTCCTATTATTCTTCGTCCCAAAATGCCCATCCACTTATTAAATCCAAATCTATGTTGCTGTTTTAATTCTTTTTTTAAATAAGGATTTTGTTTTGCCCGTGTTTGTTCCATTTTTGGTTATCTTGCTTTCATCAGACCAAATTATTTTAAAAGGAAAATTTAGATCTTCATCACATTTTCTAGTATACCATTCGCAAAAACCTGCTCGCCGTTCCTGATCAGCTGGTATAAGACTCTGATAAACTCGACATTTATATGGATGAAACTTATGCTTATTTAAAATGAATTGTGCTGTAGAATTAGCTATACTAGTACGATGTTCAACTTGTCTTGTCGATATTTCAGGGTTTTCAAACATGGCTTGTAAAACGGTATTAGCTTTTTCGTCATCAGATTGTTTTTGACGGGATAGAACAGGTTTTGTAAGTGATCCAAATTCTTTTAAATTAGATTCCAAACGTCTAAAAATGGATTTACAGTAACTACACAATTTCTGTGGAACAAAATGTAGCATGTCAACATATCAAACCTTTCTACGTTTGTAAAATTTCGTTTTTCTATAGATACACTTATTGATTAATTATAATTATAAACGAAACACAACCAAAAAACAAACCACGAAGTAATGGTAATAAAAACAACCTGAAATAAGTACAATTCAAATAGCAACAACGATCTCAACGCAATAAAACTTAAGTTAAACAGTTTTCAACAAAATGTTAAACAAGTGTTATTTTATCAAAGCCTTCTAATATTAACTGATATATGAAAAATGTAAAAATGAAAACCCGAATAACAACAACGATCTCAACTCAATAAAACGAAAAAAAAGTTGATGATGGTTTCTGGGAGACGAAACGTCGAATAAAAAATGAAGAAATACCTTTGGTTTTTAAAAATCTTTTAAAAGAAATGAAAGAAATACGAAAAAAGAAAAACCCAAAAATTGCATTTGTTTTAAATCTCGGAAACGATAAACAATAATGAACTTTTGCAAACTACATGTGAACATGCCCTAAATTATACAACTTACCGTTTTCATGATCCCCATGCTGTTCATCCTTATCTTGGGCACGTTGTATAGGTTCTTTGGGTCAAAATAAACTGACATCGCTCAACTTATCTTAGTACAATTGTGCTTCCTTAAAAGTTATGAACCTCGAAAATATTATTTTATTTCATTTTTTCTCTTTTGATTTTCAAGTAAAGGATACAGGACGCCCAGAATTCTTTATCCGTTAGCTTGTTCTTCATAATTTTTCATGGGATTTCAATTTTATTTTATTTTCTTAAACGCTTCTTAAAAAGGTATTCTTGTTGCGTGTCGCTAAGTTACGCTGTTTTTGAGAAAAATGAGTTTAAAGGCCGTGGTGCAGCTCATAGAGTTATTATTTCATTTAACAAAGTTTAAAGTGTAATAATCTAGCAGCTTGCTGTAATATCGTGTCCATTTGATTAAAGTAAGCATTTCCAATGTTCATACAGTGAATGTTTTTTACAAGATGCCTCGGTATGAATTATTTACAAATAATAGTAAAATGAGTGATATGAAAGCAATTTATGCTCAACAAAGTTTCAATGAACGAGCTGCAGCAAGACGTTATACAAATGCTTACCCAGATCGTAGACAACCAGCTCGAAAAATATTTTCAAGACTATTATACCTTTTTTAAACTAAATTGGTGAGTTTAAGAAAATAAGAAAATGGATAGGAATTCTTAACGCAATGTACACTTTCCCTAAAAAACCAAATATATTCTTGTCACGATACCTTAAAAACCTCCTCTTGCCAAATGTTGCACTTTAAAAATGGAAGAGAAATAGAGAAAATAGGAGATAAAAAAATCTTTCGAGGCTCATTACTTCTTAAGGAAGCACAATTGCACTAGGATAAGTGCAATCAGTTCATTTTGACCCCAAAGAATCTATATCTGAAGTATGGATCATTTTTTACGGGGCATCCTGTATAAAGGTGTCAACTGGAACACTGGATCTGTTGCAGAATCTGTAACAAACAAAATACACCTACGTACTACACAAAATTAATAACACCGATCGCAATTCATTGGTTAAGTTCTCATTGCCAGCGGTCGACTAGAGCCGTTAATCGACCGCTTAGCTATTGAAACGGGTTCGGTGTTATCATTTATTTTCAAACACTTGACTACTCTCCAATTCGAAGTTGATAACTGAGTAATCAAATGTATATCTTTTAGAACTTATACACAGGCTGTCCAAAGAGTGTGGAAACGGCTTAATAACCTTAATCATTTTTATCAGGCAAAAAAAAGAAAATTTGAAAAAAGTGCCCTTAGTAATTTTTCTTGAGGAATGGAGTGGTAATATCAGATTTTCGACCCTATGATCCTAAAAATTTCAAAAGGTGTTATACTTTTTTGTTTTATATTTGGGTTCAGCGGGAAATGGTACGCCAGACTACGTCTAAGACCCTGTTGTAGGGTCCCTAAAAGGATTCTGTATGGTAAAAATCGAAATCGAAATTTTATTTGAATATTTGAGTCAGTTTTATCCTCTAATAATGCCCTCAGGCCCTAAGAATGGCAACAAGCTGGATAAAAATAAGGTGCGCACTTCAAATTGAGATTTCTGCCATACAAGACTGTTTTAGAAAATCTTAGGAGCCCTATACCTTATAAAAACTGAGATTCAAATTTCTTTATTGGATTAATACTCAAGGTGAAAATAAGGTGCAAACTTCAAATTTGCGTCTTATAGTACAGGACCCTCCTAAATCACTTTACGGGTCCTGCAAAAGGGCTGTAGGGCTCTATAGAGACCCTAGAGCCCTATAAGGGGCTAAGCTGTGGAATTTTTTATTTGATGAAATACTCAAGATAAAAACAAGTTACTTACTACTACAAATTTAGGTATTTACTATTAAAAACCCTTTTAGAGCTATTTTGAAACCTACAAAATGGCCCTAAAAAGTAAAGACGTATTCTGACGTAGAATTTCCTGATCAATCAAAATATGACAGGGCACTTTTAGTACCATAGAACCTTCCGCATGAAAGGAAAGCAAGATATATATTGAAAAAATTTAAAAATATTATTCAGAAACTAAAAATGTTTTAATGAACAAAATTAGCTATGGCACAAAGATATAAATAGTAAAGAACAAAACTAAAAGTATTTGTACATATGTTCAAAATGACTACCATTATAACTGAGACACAAGCTACACCTTTTTAGAACAAAATTTGTGACTTTTCTTAAAGAACACCTATTAATACTAGCGAAAGCTCCTATTACAGTTTCTTTAAGATTTTGCACTACTTCATACGACCTTCGATACACCTTATCCCTTATTAATCCCCACAAATTGAAATCCAAAACAGACAGATCGGGCGATCGAGTGGCCAAGCAACTGGTGCATTCCTTCCTATACACAAATCGGGAGAAGTTGTATCTAAATAATTTCACACTCCTAATTGATTATGGGACGGTGCGCCATTGTGCTGAACCCACCCCAACATAGGGCGAGTCTCCAAATTTATCATATTTTCGAAATCATCTTGTGGGAAGATAACGGTTACCGGGTAAATTCCTATCAAAAACGTAGGGACCAAGAAGCGTTGATCCGATAACATCATACAACACCCAGATTTAATTTGTGATCTTCTTTGTTCGACATGATGCGGACCTTCTTGTAACAGAAGATGCTCCTTGTGCCTACTAAACATGCCGCAATTTGTAAATCTACTTTCGTCCGTACAAAGTACCTTAAATTTAAGCTGTGGATCGACTGAACTTAATAACTTACTGAGACTTAAATCCGTGTAATTTTTGAGTATGGGGTTTTCTCAAATCTAGGGTGTACTCTGTACCAATACAAACGCGTGAACAACTTTGGTTGTGAGTTCAAAATGCTTGCAATCCGTTCCGGCAGATACGTAATATTTACAAACGGATCAGACGTTCTTTAAATAAAAGAGTTTCACTATGCCTTGCAACCAACGGTCATCATGTGGAGCATTGGTTGTAATTTGATATAGAGTTTAGTTTAATTTGTTATTCGTTATTCGTTATTTTTTGATTAATAATAAATTAGAATTAATAAATGATAGATAGAAATTAAAATGAATAAAGTTTAAAAAAATATGTATACAATACAAAGTAACAAATAAAAAGTTGTATTAAAAAACATAAGACATTTTTCTTGAAAACGGTTGGTTTCAGAGGTGTTTAACAAGAGTACCTTTTTCACGTGGAAAATGTGAGAGAATCATATTCTCACAGAAAATTGATAATCGAAAATTAAATAAAGAAATTAGGGTAAAAAATGTAACCGCCCCTAGTCCCGACTCCAAATGCCAAATCTGAAAGGTGAATCTAAGGTACTTTCAGAGTAATTAAGCAAAAACCAGTTTCGTGGCGTCATTTTTAAAGGGAAAAAGACGTGACTATGCATGGCAGACCGTATGTAAGTGGTAAGTTTTTTCTTTGTTTTCAAATTTGAAGGTGGATCCAATTTTTATTTTCCGTACTACATGTGAATTTAAGTTTTATTATAACATTGTGTTGCATATTGTCTTATACTATGTTTGTCCTTGACTGCAAATTCGAAATTTAAGCTAACTTTGTTACTATGTTTGATTTTAATTGTAATTAATTAATCCTAAAAGTAGGCAGTTAATGCCGGGGGAACTAACAGGGCCATTATCGTTATTTATTGTTACCCTTCAATTGAGTAAAAGTGAAATTTAGAGGATGGAAACGTTTAAGTTGCCACGGTTCGCGACAATGATAAAACAGATTTGATACATAAATATTAAATTAAATAACAAAGAACTAACTATAACTCGGAAATATAAATTAAAAATAATTGAAACATTTGGTCGCAAATAAATAACAGCAAGTCCGGTGAGTGACGCGGAAGCCCGGAATCGCGTAGGGAAAAATCTGGTTAAAACATGATGTGATTGAAGGGTATGTAAGTGAAAAAATGTATGTGTATATATGTACATTTAGATATTCATACAGTAAGTATACGATCTATTACTTATACCTTTCTTGACTCTCTTTATAATTCTGCTTTTTACTTCTTTACATATAGAGGAAGTAGACAAATAACCGTCCGATAGTAGAACGATACCATTAGTAGGAAATGCTACATCGTTCGGGGCACGGTTTGGCCAGTAACCGGTCTGCTCGCTGTGGTATTACTCAATAGAACAATACAATTTCCTCGGATCGACCTGGCTAGAAGGGGCGGTCAAGGTCGAAACAGACAGGCCCCGTTGCGACTGTGCAAGGAATGAATGGCGAGTCGGTAAGTGGAATGGAATGCATGGTAAAGAATTTGAAATTGCGAATGTAATATACGAAAGGCACCTTGATATTCTGTGTGTATCGGAGACAAAGGGTGCTGTGGAGATGGAGGATGGCAGCCTAGCACTATGGTCAGGAGTTGAGACTGAAGTGCATGGTATGGGGTGATCGTAAGTAAAAGAGCGAAAAGATGTGTTGAACAGTACGAATTGGTATCTCCCTGGGTAATATGGGTTAGAATGAAAGTGGAGTTTCGCAGAATTTTTCTTATTGCATGCTATGCACCGGTGAATGGAGAAAGAGACTAGGAGCGTGAGAACTTCTGGAATGAAGTAGAGAACATGTTGAACGTATGTAAGCTAAACGAAAGAGTGGTGATAGTGGGGGATATGAACGGATGGGTGGGTGTACAGAGAGAACATACTGAAAGGAAAGTTCGGAGACCAAAAAATCAATGAGAATGGTGAATGCCTGGTGAGAATCTGTGTGTAGAAGAGCCTGTTTGTATCCAATACGTGGTTTAAACGTGAAAATGTGCATATGTATACAGGGTGGTCGTAAAGTAAGGGAATAAATTCAATATCTCGTAAAGCACATTTTTTTCAAAAATCGCTCGGACCCGTCGATTTTATATTTTTTCGGGGCATATTTTTCAAAAAAAAAAAATTTTATACAGGGTGTCTCAAAAAAGATTTGCTAAAAAAAATTTTGTTTTTCAAATTGCAACCCAATTTTTTTATTGCATTTTTGGATTACCCTTACAATTCTAAACATTTGTCACGTAGCATGTGTGTTATACCTAAGTCCAAGCGTTTTGGAGTTATTCGCATTCAAAATTTAAAAATTGAAAAAAGATGAAGAAAACGAAAAATAAAATAATTTTTATAACGTTTTATTACATCGAAAACAAAGATTCGTAAACTTAAAAATAATTTTATTTCAGCAAATGTTCGAAATGCCCTCCGGTTAGTCAACTGACAATAGCCTAATCGATCTACAAATTCATGCTGCACATTTCGAACCATTTCGGGCGTTATTCGACGTATTTCTCGACGGATGCATTGTTTTAAATCATCTAGATTTGCCGGTTGGCTTTTAAATACCTTGCCTTTAAGGTATCCCCATAAAAAAAAGTCTAGTGGTGTTAGATCGGGTGATCTTGGTGGCCACTCAATAACACCGCTCCTTCCAATCCACCTGTTTGGGAAAGTGTCGTGCAAATAAGTTCGAACTACCACAGCAAAATGGGGGGGAGCACCTTCTTGTTGGAACCAGATGTTATGGTGTGGCAAATCCGGACGTTCTATCTCAGGAAAAAGGGTAGCCAGAGCTGGAACAAGTTCCTCTTCTAGAAAACTCAGGTATCTCTCACCTGTTAAATTTTCTTCAAAGAAGAAAGGCCCAATAATAATGTCACCAACAACGCCAGCCCACACGTTTATTTTCCGATTGAATGGTGTATGTCCTTCCCTCATCCAGTGTGGATTTAAATCGGACCAGTACCGATAGTTCTGGGTATTTACGTCACCATTCAAGCAGAAAGTGGCTTCATCGGAAAAAAGTATATTTTTCACTAAATTTGGATTCTTCAAACACATATTTTGCAAAAGCTTACAAAATTCAAGGTGGCTATCAAAGTCTCCTTCCAAGAGTTCTTGATAAACTTGCATCTCATAAGGGTGGTATTTATTCGTTTGTAGTATTTTTAGAACACTTGTTTTTCCAATATCCATGTCCTTTGCTACCTGCCTAGATACTACATGCTGATTATCTTGAACCGCCAATAAGACTTCTAACTGCTTATTTTCATCAACTTGAGGACGACCACATCTAGGAACATCTCTTTCATGACCGAATTGACTAAACTTCTGCTCAATCTTGCTAACTGTCGATTGCGATATTGGCGGACGATTGGGGTATTTTTGATTAAATAAGTCACAAACTTCCTGCTGCGATCTAACTCGATTACCGTAGCCAATCATCATCAAGATTTCTATGTGCTGTGTCTCAGTAAGCCGCATATTAATGTAATTTAGTGTTAAAAAAATGAAAATATACTTTGAAAAACTAGTGAAACGTTACGAAAATACACAGAACTGTCAACGATAATAACTTTAATAATAGACCTTGAAAACCTAGTGAAACGTTACGAAAATACACACAGAACAGTCAACGATAATAACTATTGACATTAATTATTCTTTTGTTTCCCGCGTCATAAATCCAAAGCCTACTATTGAGCTAGGATTGTAAGGGCAATCCAAAAATGCAATAAAAAAATTGGGTTGCAATTAAAAAAAAAAAAATTTTTTTAGCAAAGCTTTTTTGAGAAACTCTGTATAAAAATTTTTTTTAGCAAAATATGCCCCGAAAAAAAATTAAATCGACGGGTCCGAACGATTTTTGAAAAAAATTGTACTTTACGAGATATTGAATTTATTCCTTACTTTACGACCACCCGGTATATCGCAAAGAGGTGAATGTAAAAGTATGACAGACTTGATTGTGTATGATGAATGGCTTAGAAACCTGGTGAAATCCACAAAAGTAATGCACGGATCGGAGTGTGAATCGGACCACATTTTAGTTGTATCGAGAGTGTGTTTAGGGGAAAAGTGGGTCTGGAGAAGGAAAGCAAACGTAGCGCAAACGTCCAGAATTAGGGTAGACCAACTAGTGGATAATGGTGCGAGAATGAAATATGCAGATGCTGTGAGTAAAGAAACAAATAAAGGACATTAACGTTGAAAGAGCATGAATAAGCTTGAAAAACTGTGTTGTCAATTGTGCCGTGCGGATATGTGAAAGAGCGACCGTAGGTAGAGAGAAAAAATGTGCTTGAAATGGAATGAGGCGGTAAAAAAGGCAGTATGTAAGAAAAAATATGCGTACATGGTAATGATTGCTACAAAAATGACACAGAAAAAGCGATTGTATGAGGTGTACTGATTAAGAAACAAAGAAGTGAAGGAGGCAGTAAGAATAAGTAAAGAGGAAGTGATGGCTGTGAAAGGAGAGAAAATTCAAAATGATCTTGAGGGAAACAAAAGACTCTTCTGGAAGTGAACCAAAAATACAAAACGTGGCTCAAAACAGAACGCTGCAGGAGTGATGAATATGAGCAACGAAATAGTATGATACGATTGTGAAGTGAGGAAATGCTGGCAAGAATATTTCGGAAAGCTGTACAGTAGTAAGGAAAGTAAGACTGAAAGATTAAATAAGGTGAATTCCACTGAGAAGGATATTGGGATAAATGGGGTAGAGAAAACGGTAGGAAGGTTGAAAAACGGCAAGGGAGCAGACTTAGATGATATCACTGGTGAAATGCTAAAGTATGGGGGTGCAAAGCTTATAAGAGGAATGTGTGAATTATTCAATGTATGCCTTATGTGTGGAAAAGTGCCGAGGGATTGGAAGAGCGCGATCATTGTAGCACTGTATAAGGGTAAGGGGAACAAGAGTGATTGCAAGAACTACAGAGGAATACGTTTGCTCAGCGTGCCTGGTAAGGTATTTGGAAGAATACTGATTGACAGAGTACGAGAAACTACACAAACTAAGATTTGGGATGTGCAGGGCAGTTTTATGCCAGGGAGAGGATGTGTAGATCAGATGGTTGCTCTCCAGCAGGTGATAGAAATGTGTTTTAGTGTAAAAGGAAGCTGTACTGTGTGTTTGTAGGTCTGGCGTAAGCATACGACAGTGTGAACAGGGAGAATCTGTGGGAATAAGGGCAGTATACAACGGTAATCGGGCATGTGGGTGAGAGGAGGAGTGAGTGAGTACTTTAATATCGAGCAAGGGATACGATAAGGCTCTGTGATGTCACTGTGTTCGTTCCATGTATACATAGATAAATGTGTTTGACAAGCATGTACCGATACTAATGGTTGGTGACGTAAATGTACGACCTCTGGTGTATGCAGATGACACAGTCTTATTAGGTGACAGTGCGGATGAGCTACAAACTGCTCTGAGGAAGCTTGATACAGTATGTGAGAGTATGGACCTAAAGGTAAACGTGAACAAAATTAAGATTGTGGTGTTTAATCGGGAAGGTGGAAAGGAGAGTAAAGTATTTACTCTGCAAGATGAAATTGTCGATCAAGTGGATGACCTGGTATATCTGTGTAGAATGCTTACTGCAGATGGTACAATGGAGGGTGAGATTGGACGAAGGGTCCATGCTGTAAGGAAAGTGATTGGAAACATGTGGATGATATGAAAAACGAAAGCATGAGCCTAACTACGAAACGAGCAATCTATAATGGCGTGTTTGTTCCGTCAGTACTGTGTGTGAGTCTTGCCTGTTATTGAGATATTTATTTACTTCAATAGCTTCTCGCTGTAGACGATTTGAGTTTGTCCGGATAAAATTTCTGTATTAGTGAGTGTATGCACGTGTGAGCGTGTGAGCGCCTGTGCGCAGGCGTGTGCATGTATGCGTGTGTGCCTGTGTGTGAATGGTATATGCATGTGTGCGTGTGTGTGTATGATATCAATAAAACTGCAAATTTTTAGGTACTACTAAATATCTTCTTTCTGATAAATTTCATTCACAAATAAACGTTTTTATACAGGATGGCCATGAGGTTTTGGCTAGTATATATATATATATATATATATATATATATATATATATATATATATATATATATATATATATATATATATATATCGAAAACTATCTGAACCTCGATATTGAAATTTGGTAATTATAAACAGTAAGTAGTATTACCCATTTTAAGCTTGCAGCCACTTTGCTGCAACGTCACATTTCTGGTCACGTGGTATCATTTTAAAATTGTTTAATGGGACACTTTTGAAAAGGTTACTTTTATGCTAATTCGGCGATTGTTTACTAACACTGACAGCTTTTGACAACTACATAATTGTTCTGTTGCTAGAGTACGTTTTTCGCTTCTATGCACTTTTTGTATGGTGTGGGTAATACTACCCACTGTTTATAATTACCAAATTTCAATATCATAGAAAGTTTTAGAGGTATATACTGGCCAAAACCTCATGTGTATTCACTCTTTCACAAAAGAAAACTGCAGATTCTAGACCTGATTTTATGTCGATTTAACGTAAATTACCTTAATACAAAAATACTTCCTAAGAGAGCTGGAGCTCTTGGAAGATGGCGTCCTAACACCGGTTTAATCGATGTATTAAAAACGGTTATTTTTACCCGAGTTTATTGCTTACTTTCGAAAGCAAAATTAATTTATGGCATGAGAGCTGGTTTGACCTTCACGCAATTGTTACTTTGTTTATTTTTCGTATCCGTCTTTCATAATTGTAAATTAATTCGTTAGTTAATTTTATAACAGTGTGATTAACACATGAAAAGAGTATCATTCTTTTATGAAAAAATCGAAATTTTTTAAATTTTATGTAAAATTGCGAAATTTTGAAAAACAAAAAACTTATGAATAACCATGTCCAATGTCTCACCTAAACGAGCCACTTATGAGTACAACTAAAAAATCATATTCACGCCATACGATTGGGCATATTCCACTAAATAAATGTACAGAACGCTATCATTTAAAAGGAAACCATTTGAATTAAACCGATGTTAGGGCGCCATCTTCTAAGAGCTCGTTATACAGGGTGTCCACAAGCTCTTTTCTCAAAAGAAAACTGCAGATTCAGGAGCTGATTTTATGTCCATTTAACGTAAGTTACCTCAATACAAAAATACTCCCTAAGAGAGCTGAAGTTCTTGGAAGATGGCGTCCTAACATCGGTTCAATTCTAATTTCTAATTAACAACTGAAGTCACAGTTCTGGGACAAGATTTAGTCGATTTCGAAGGAGGAGCTGAATTCCATGCCAAATCTTTCACCCTGTATAACCTGCTAACAAATCATGTCCGGACCCATGTATGCATGTATACAGGATAGCGCAAACTTCTGACATCGCAGGATTACATCGTTGTGGTAAGAGATATATCGTTCAAATTTTGTGTGGGCTAGTACAGTTACTGACCACATATTTCAAAAGTACTTTTGGTTATACACGGTGTTCCAAACAGTGTTGGCAGCACAAACTTATATGTTTTTAAATGAAACATACTATATTTTGTTCAAGATTCGAAAAGATTTCATCGAGAGCGTTAAAAAAATATAGCATTTTAATATATTATATAGGGTGTTTTGAAAGCAGTACAGTAAATCAAAATAAATCAAGAGGTCTGTGTATTTTAATGTAAGTGTCGTATCACTGTTTGTGTTCAATATTAATTACTTTTCTTATCTGTGACTCAAAATTTTCAAATGAATCACCCTGTAACTCGTTTTACGATTTGTTAGTACAATTAATAAGCTTTCAAACAATATAGTACTTGTAGGGAATAAGTTAATAGAAAACTGTAAATTTTTTGTGATAACCCAAAAATCATGTATTTTACATGCACAAATGAAATAATTTTAATTTTTTACATGAAACGTCCTGTAAATTTTAGGACTTATTAGTCATTAAGGTATTTTATAAATTTTAGTCGTAATTTTGGAAGTTTACTTTTACTGAAACGGAAACATTATTCGGAATTAAGTTAAAAGCAATATTTTGGTTTACACTAATTAGGCTACGGTCAAAATAATACTAACAAACATACAAGCGGCTTTTCGAAATCATTAAGTCATTATAAACAATATATTTTAGTTGTAAGGAAAGCTTGTATTTTATTTCTCAACCTTTCTATTTAAAAAGAAAATTAGCAATTACAGAAAGAACATAAAAAAAAACATTTACTTAAATAAACACTAACATGTTGTAAAAAATATAGTTTACAATACGTGTTCAAAATGCCGACTATTTTGTTCCATACACTTCGCAACCCTTTTTAAAAACGAGGACGTTACTTTTTCTAACATAGCTGGAGTTATTGTGGAAAATACGTTACGAATCCTTTCTTTCATGTCTTATGCGATGGTCTGTTCGGTTTGATACACAAGTTCCTTGATGTATCCCCATACATCCGTCGTTTGTGCTGTTAGGTTTAAATAATCAGTAACTATAATGAATTTACCACAGAAATTTATCGTTTACGTCTTAGGAGAATGTTCAAAAAATTGTTTACTCGATTCAAGATATCCCAATCGAAGACATCCAAACGAAAGGGCTTTCTTAAAACTTAAGGAGAGATTCGACACATCAGATAATATTTCCTCATGCTGTCCTCAAACGTGTTTTAAATATGGATAACGAATTTTTAGTAATGACACATTTGGTTGAGAATCCGAATACAAGTACTAGAAAACTTAGTACTGAATTGGACATTAGTAGACGAACAATACAAAGAATAATAAAAAAGAATAAATTTCACCCGTACAAGGTACAGATGCACCAAGAGCTGTTAGAGAGAGATTTTCCAATAAGAATAGATATTTTTAGTGGTTTAATGGATTAATTAATGGATATCCAGGTTTTTTAAAAAATGTGTTATTTAGTGACGAAGCCACTTTTCATAGAAATGGTTTCGAAAATCGCAATAACTTTCACTATTATTCGGATAGTAATCCACATTTCTTTCGTACAACGACCCAAACTAAATGGTCTATAAATGTCTGGGGAGGAACCGTAGGAAATAAAGTTATAGGGCCATAGTTTTTTGAAGGTAGTTTCATAGGAAGGAGGTATTACAATTTTCTTAAAAACCATTTAGGGAATTTATAGAGGATGTTGGTTTAAACACAAGAGTTAATATGTGGTTTCAACAAGATAGAGCATGTGTACATTACGTTCGTTGTGTACGTCGGTGGTTAAACCGACATTTTACCGATAGGTGGAAATACAAGCTTTCTTTACAACTGAAATATATTGTTTGTAATGACTTAATGATTTCGTAAAAGCTGCAAACTGCTTGTGTATTTGTTAGTATTATTTTGACGGTAGCCTAATTAGTGTAAACCAAAATTTTGCTTTTAACATAATTCCGAATAGTCTTTCCGTCTTCTAGTGGTTTCAGTAAAGGTAAAAGATATAGACACTTATCTTAATGCTTAATAAATCCTAAAATTTACAGGACGTTTCATGTAAAAAATTAAAATTATGTAATTTGTGCATGTAAAATACAATTATTTTTCGGTTATCACAAAAAAGTTACAGTTTTCCATTAACTTATTCCCTACAAGTACTATATCCTTTGAAAGCTTATTAATTGTATTAACAAATCGTAAAAAGAGTTACAGAGTGATTCGTTTGAAAATTTTGAGATATTAATTGATATGAGTTTTGTTTCGCCCTGTATTAAAGAAGGTTACAGGTAAGAAAAGTAATTAATATTGAACACAGACAGTGATACGACACTTACATTAAAATACAGAGACCTCTTGATTTATTTTGATTTACTGTACTGCAGAGTGTTAAAGAAGGTGCAATTTTTACTAATATTTGGTCATATCTTTCAAAACACCTTATATAATATATTAAAATGCTATATTTTTTAACGCGCTCGATGATATCTTTTCGAATCTTGAACAAAATATAGTATGTTTCATTAAAAAAAGTTTGTGTTGCCATGACTTTATGGAACACCCTGTATAACCAAACGTATTTTCAAAATGTGCGCTCAGTAACTGTACTAGCCCACACAAAATTTGGACGATATATCTCTTACCACAACGATGTAATCCTCCGATGTCAGAAGTTTGCGCCAGCCATGTATATATATATATATATATATATATATATATATATATATATATATATATTCAGGGTGTCCCTAAAATGTGTGGACATTACTTAACCACAGATTCCTGGTTCGTAAATAAGAGGATTTAACTAAACTTACCTATATGGAATTACGTTTTGTTAGCTAGTATTCTTCCTCAAAGTTCTTTCAAGAATAAGTTATTTTATCCATAACGACAGAACGCTTGGATAGATTTGGATAATATTCGGTATTGTACTCCTTACAGATGTAGGTCATCTTTTAAGATGATATTACTTATTATCAGTGGACCATTACTGTACGAAACACGAGTTACTCAAAAACTTTTTAATATTAAGGCCAATAACTCAAAAAAATAGCTTTAGAAAGACACATTCAATAGCAGTTTTTTTTTGTTACTTTTTAATTGATATCTGTTAAGGTTTAGACACAAAAAAATAAAATCGGAGGGACGGCGCACTGCACTTCTTAACCCTTGAGCAGTCGCGTGGGTAATAATAACACCATTGATCGCGTGTATAACAATGATTATCCATCAATTATTTTTGAGTTTATCAATTTCATTTCTATTACAATATGTAATTTAATGAATTATACACATTTACTAAATGATTTTGAAGTCTCCATTTCAAAATTATTACTGAAAAGGGAAAATAAAGTGTTTACAATACATTTATGATACAATAACACCATATTATGAATAGATACAACAAATAATTTATTCAAAGATGGCAGATTTTCAGTTTAATTTCAAACTAAAGAATACCTCACAGTTCTTTTTTATAAACTAAAAATGCAAATAACGAAAAATTATAAATTACTTGTGAAATATTTTAGAGAATATTATACTTCAGCTGTATTATTCATTTGTATGCTAAAGCTTCCTAAATTTCTTTACTTTTATAATTTTGTGTTCACCAAAATATAAATTAGTGGACATTATTTAATTGAAATTACATACAAATACTAATAATATACTAAAACTACTGTAAACAAACATTTTCAGTAAAAGAGTACATACTTTTACAGTAATAGTCGCGTGGATGGCAATTGTCACAAACTTCAATTTATTGCCTTATTACAGCACCACTTACAATGTTGAAGGTTAAAATATTACTACACCTACAAATGTAACCTAGCAGTCTGGTATTCTAATAAATAAATGACGATAAGATATTTATTAGTGACAAGTAAGTGTACTTTTAATAACAGTAGTTATTGTTTATCAATTGTGAAGTGTCTCAAATTGATGTTGGTGTTAGCTAGTGATTTTTGGCAGTTAATATTCTTCGTTATTTCCGTAATAATGGCTGTAAACAACACTTACGCTGAGCAAACGGATAGGTTGATGGTTTTAGGATATTGCGAAGGAAATTGTCGCAGAAATGCAAGAGTATACAACGAAAGGTTTCCAAATCGTCGCGTGCCCAATCATAAAACTTTTGGAAACATTGAAAGACGCCTTCGCGAAACGGGACAATTTGCACCGATCACAACTGATCGTGGACGTGATCGTACTTTTCTCACCTACAGGGTAGAGGGAGAAATTCTGGAAATAGTAGAAGAAAATCCAGAAGTAAGTAGTGGATGTTTATCATTGCAAGCAGGCGTTTCAAAGAACGTTGCTTATAGTCCTGGAGCTTTTGCTAGCTGATACCATCGCGAGTTTTGTGGGTTCATTCAAGAAATAAGAGCTGAAGATGTTAATTTTCATAGCAAAATTCTCTTCACTGATGAAGTGTGCTTCACAAGGAGGGGTATGACAAATTTGTACAACGAACATGTGTATGCAAATCAAAATCCACATGCCATCAAGCAACGCCACTCTCAACATGAGTTTAGAATGAATGTATGGGTAGAGATAATTGGCAGTTTCGTCATAGGCTCTGTCATTTTACCAAATCGTTTAAATGGAGAGAATTATTTAGATTTCCTTATAAATACCTTACCCGATTTATTGGAACACTTGCCGTTAGATCTTAGATGCGACATTTGGTTTCTACACAATAGAGCACCACCTCATTTTGAACGTTCGGAATCATCCTCATGTACAGTTTCCTAACAAATGGATAGGCAAAATAGGCGCGTTCACCAGATTTAAATACTTGCGATTTTTTGTGTGGGGAGTTGTAAAAACCATCGGTCATCGGTCATCGTTATTTGTTCTGGGTATTACGGGCTCTAGCCCTCTATACCTCCGTCTTATTGGTTTTTCGTGGTGGTATCTGTTAATCCCATGTACCTGAAACAAATACATTAGACATACCTATACCTTTGTGTTTTTATGTGTTTTATGCGTCCGGTCACCTCGGTGTCGTTGTCCCCTGTTCTGTGGTTGGGTTGACTGCTTGAATGATTGCGGCGTTTTGTGCTCCCTCTTGTAGGGGGTTTATCAGTTGTCTTGCTTCGTTGCTCTGAGGGCCTTCACGATCTTTATAATTAGCGCGAAGTCTTCGTCTTCTGATTCTTCAGGTGTTAGTTTCTTGTTTCCCGCTTCCATCTGAGCGTAGCTTATCCCTGCTTCGGTCATTCTTGCCGTTTTTATTGCTTCTCCTGGTCTGGGGGCGTTCCCTCTCTTGATGTTTCTTGGATGGGCGGGGCATCCTCCGTAGTTAGCAGTGTGCAACCCATTGCAGTTGCAGCACTTTGGATCTCCCGTCTCTCGGGTCTTCGTACATTCCCTGGTGTGATGCGCCCCCGCACACTTCACACATCTGGGTTGGGCGTGACATCCGTTTGTAGTGTGCCTGAACCGTTGGCACTTGTAGCACTGTCCTATCCCGTTTTTCTTGTGAGGCGACTCCACTCGCACCCTCAAGTATCCGATCCTCGTGATGTTGAAAATCTCCTTGGTCCTTTCGCTCCTCTCGAGATGGGCCAGTGCTATGGCGGTTTTTTTGTGTTCGCGTCCGGTGAACATTCTGCTGACCTCCTGGGCGTCAAACCCCATGGATTTGAGATCATTCCGGACCGTATCTAACATCTCGCGTCTTGCGCGATGCCCTTGATGACCACCTTTAGTGGTTTCGCGTCTTCTAGAAGGTACACATTGAACTGCACGCTGATGTTGTCCAGTTGCCGTCCTGTATTCTTCAGGGGTATTGAGGATCACCCTGATTCCATCGTTGGAAGTTCTTGTTGCCTTTGGAGTTATCCCGACTGAGGCTAGTTTCTTCATTGTCTTGGTGTAATTCTCCTGTCGGTGGAGGATTAGTGGCGGGATTCTTTCTTTCCAGACGGGCATTTCTGGACCTTGCACTTCGGTATCCACCCGTTGCCGCTTGACACCGTCTTTCTTCGTGACGGTCTTGGATCCTTCCTCTTCGGAGAGGGCGTCTTCGTCATTTCTTTGTTGGGAAGCTGCTGTGTAGACTTCCATCTTGTTGTGGAGTTTTCCGGTTGTTCTTATTCGTTTCGTTGATATTTGGATGGGAGTTTCATCGTTCCCTCTCTTCTTCCCGTTGTGCCTCTTCTTCTTAGGACGCGGGGGCTTTTCATTGTCGCGTTGTTCTTCTGCGCGAGCTTCAGTGGTCCTGTTTATCTTGTTTAAGGTTTTATTCGTTGAAGTTAAGGTTTTGTTTGTCATCCCGTCGAGTCTTGCTACGACTGCTTCAGGTTGAGCTTTAAGCGTTTCTATTGTAGCCCTCAGGTCTTCGATTAGTATCACTTGCTCCTGGAGTTTCGTGAATTGTCCATCGATGTACTTGTCTTTGACGGCGACGAACTTCTCGTGCCCGTCTCTATTCTTCCAAGTAGAATAACTCTATGGGTCTGTCTGAGGCCTTAACGTCTTCTTCATATTCGCTCTCTTCGTCCGACATCTTGATTGACGCTCTCCTCCGAGACCGGATCTATACGGTTTAAACCGCACACTTCCGGTGCGAAGATTGTTGATTAACTGAAATAAGGTATTAGTACTACTCGTATCTTATGCGTCGTATGTTCTTTTTAAATGATCTCGCCAATAGGCGTATCGAATGTCTAAGAAAAACTCTCTCACAAAACACGTGTGTTCTGTTCAAGAGCTTGTCAAAGACTTCCACCCTCTTCTCCTCCTCCTTTCTGTAAAAAGTAAAGTGTATTCTCGTCCTATAAACATACAGGACGAACTTTGAGCCAGAATACAGTTCATTAAGAATGATGCAGAAATGTTACAACGAGTACAGTTTAATTTTTTGCGTCGAATCACCCTTTGTATCCAGGAAGATGGTGGTCACATGGAGCATTTACTGTAGATTTAATAAGGTATACTTATCACTAATAAATATCATAACAAATTTCCTTATCGTCATTTATTTCTTAGAATACCAGACGGCTAGATTACATTTGTTTTAGAAACGCAGTGCGCGGTCCCTCACATTTCATTTTTTTGTGCCTAAACCTTAACAGATATCATCAATTAAAAAGTAACAAAATAAATTACTATTGAATATCTCTTTCTGAAACTATTTCTTTGAAAGCTATTGATCTTAACATTAAAAAGTTTTTAACTGTTTTATCCCGGGTTACCCGTGTTTCGTACATTAATGGTCCACTGATAATAATAAGTAATATCATCTTAAAAGATGACCTACATCTGTAAGAAGTACAATACGTTATGGATAAAATAACTTTTTGTTGAAAGAACTTTGAAGAAGAATACTAGCTAAACGAAACGTAATTGCATAAAGGTAAGTTTAGTTAAATCGTCTTATTTTCGGACCAGGAATATGTCCTCACATTTAGGGACACCCTGTATGGCTTTTAACTTTATTTAAAAAAATTGCCAAGAAGGTTATTAAAGGCGATTAAACTTTAGATAACTTTCGTTACCACTGGTTTTTTTAAAGTAATACCCGAAACTACTTCATGTGCGTATCTAAATAACTATGAACTTTATAGCAAATACTACTGGTATCTTTCTTTAAAGTAATTCAATTTTAGATAATTTGGATTTATTTATAAACGTTGTTTACAACTTTTATTTGAAATGTATTATTACACGTCTATCTGACCTAAATTATTATTCTTTTGACAACGTGTTGCCCATTTTATATTTAGTTTTCCCCACGTGTACATTTTTAATACTTTTGAATTAATTAGGTTTAGGTAAGAGGCAAACCTTTTTTCATACACTTGCCTAATGTAAGAAGGAAATATGAATAATATAAAGTAAACTTTCACGATTATCACCCATAATTACGTTTGGTCCATTTAGGTCCAGTACTCTTTCTATCTGTCTGTACGAATCAAATTTCCTCCAATACAATAAAAAGTTTATGTTATTTATAGTATTATACTGTTGTCCAAAAGTGTAAGAATAGGATCCGAATAGACAGATGTGCTTGGTCTTATTTCATGTTTGTACGTAATAAAATGAATATACTTCTACCAAGATCAAACAGTTTAACGTTTACTGAAAAACACTATAAGTATACTATACACGCTAAGTTAATTTTTTTAAATCAGTATACGTTGTACATAACCGTTCTCTTTTTAATGCAATTACATACAATGAAAATAGTCAGCGTGTTGGTTCAGTGTAATTATTGTTTGAAGTAATGTAAAAGAAACAACAAAAACAAATGTTAACATTGACTGTTATAAAGACAAGATAATACGAAGGCAAATGTGGACTTCAACAATTATTTGCATGCAATTATATATAGGGTTCTTCCCTTGGGTGTGAGAGGTACATTATTGTTAATATTGCATCAAAATGTTCTGATATGTTTTCGTATAAAGCTAATTGGCCATTTAAAAGCTGGTGAAATCAGTAGTTAAAACGGAATTAAAATCTAGTGCAGCTTAATTTCCCTCCAGGCCACGCTTCAGTGCATAGGAAGCGCATAGAGAACTAAATGCCCTTATTAAATTTAATAGAAATGAACTTAAATGTGTTTTATGTTTATTAAAATCTAGAGTTCTCGGATCAGAATTCACAGTTATTAAATGTATTATACACTTAAACATTACATTTATTCATATTCAACGTTATGCATTATATCGTATGTTAAACCTGGGAGTAAGAGAGAAGAGGGATACGTAAATACGTAAATGAAATCGTTTTGACCAAAAGCGCATTAGCTAAAAGCTTGATATACTTGGATGTAATTGCAAAAGTTGTAGTTCTAATACTGGCGTGCCAACAACTTGCAGATTTAAGTTTTCTACGACCAGTTGTGTAATTGTTCAGTCTATTTCCTATAATTTCGTTCTAATTGTCTGAATTTCTTAAGATTCGAATACGAAATTACCTTGGACCTATTTAAATTGGAACGAATATTGAATTACTAATTTAATTAGAGACTTTTATCTTTTTTTTTTTGTATTAACCTAGCTGCTATATACGTCTTTCAAAATGACACATTTATAAATGTTTATTGCTTACGCCTGATTTGCTAAGATAATTTTACTTGCCGTCAAAGGAAATAAATTAAAGGACTGCTGTAAAGAAAGTAACTAAGCAAATTTAAGCAAGGTTATATGGTACATAACACTGAATTAAGCGGTGCAAAATAATGTGAATGTAATCGTGAATTGCCCTTAAAATTTTATAATTCTTGTTTACACCGGCACGTAACCACGATAAAAGCCAAAAATTTTATACATTTGCAATTTTACGCGCTTAAATTTGTGAATCTGTAAGAAGTCGTTCCGTACAAATTTGGTTTTAGAGATAACAAATCTAAATATACTTAAGCATTTTGGTTCAATATAATCGTGTAAGAATAGATTAAGGCCAATAGCACAGGGACACTACTTTCACTTTTGACCTTGGGGAATTCCCTGGGTCACGCACGCAGGGGTGGTATTTTTTGACCTTGATATTAAGGTTGACCTTGAGATAGTGGTTGATCTAGGGGTAGACCTTGAAAAAGTGGTAGACCTTGAGAAACTGGTTGACCTTGAGAAACTGGTTGACCTTAAGAAAGTTGTTTGCCTTAAGAAAGTTGTTTACCTAGAGAAACTGGTTGACCTTGAGAAAGTTGTTTACCTTGGGATAGTTGTTGACCTTGAGATGGTGGTTGACTTTGAGAAACTGATTTACCCTGAGAAAGTTGTTTACCTTGAGGTTTATCTTGAGATAGTGGTTTACCTTGAGAAAGTTGTTTGCCTTGAGCTAGTGGTTGACCTCGTGCGTAGTCTTGGGGTACTAGGCGGAAAATTGGAGATTTGAATAAGGGCCCCTAATGCTATCTCCCTTGTCGTGGCCCCTTAGTTGGAAATAGTATTCTAACAAGAGGTCCTAACGTTAACTTGTAAGACAGCTATAAGAACTTGTCTTAAGGTCTGCGCATCTTGTCGTACCCCTTAGCCGGGAATTTTTGAATTTGTGGCGCCATCTAGTGGTGTATGGCCTAATGAATATTTTCTGTAATAAAGGTGGCGCCACCTAGCGGTATATTTCTAAGTACTAATTAGGGTTTTGTTTGGGGCAACATCTAGTGCTGTATGTATGAACTAATAAACATTTTCTGCAATAGAAGTTGATCATGCACGCCTCTCTCGGCTCTCATTACGGAACTCTTAATTAAAACAGCTAAACTACTAAAAAAGCTTTTATTTATCAGAGTAGAATGGTTGAAAAACAGGCATTTATTATCTCATCATTTATAACTAAACATGTAGTGAAAGACTTATTTACAAAATCAAGCATTGGTAAATTATTTATTATTCTAAAATACAAAAACATTATCGTATAAAGTCCACACACATCCGAATGGTAATCCTGCAGCGTCGTTTTGTTGTAGCGGAACCATCTAGAATTCTCCCAAGGAAACATTAATGGTAACCTAGCGGGGTCGTCCAAAGGAATCAAAATATTCCCCGTTACCATTCTCGTCAATGTAGATAGCAGTCCAATGCTGACCTGGTCTGTTTGCACGATCCGTGTTCATAATAATTGCACGCGCTCTAGGTGCGTGCCTCGGTAGCTGATTAGAAGCACATACAAATCGAAACATTCTTGTGGTTGGGGATGAATTTCAAACATTTCGACACTTGTACCGCATACATCTTTGAAGCTGGTATGCGCCCAGTCTTACAATAGTAATGCGTTTTACAGAGCGCACATAGGCTCCTCGATCTTATGGTTTAAACAACTATACGCCTTTGCTTCCTTTTTCAATTTTTTAATCAACAGACAACCAACCTCGTCCAAGTTTAGTATGGGTTTATTAAGAAATCTTAAAAACTGTTGTTTTTCAACTCCTCTTGGAAATCGTTGTATAGCACATACCCTGATGGCCAATTCAAGCCGTGATATTTATCCTCTAAATACCTTATCTGTCTTGACATGGGTTTTGATACAAAATGATCTCGAGGTGACTTTATCAGCATCAGCAATAACGAACCATGATCTGTAATCACGGAAATTTCTTTCGGTATGAATTTGTTATCAACACCTCTAAACCCTTGTACGTCCAAGTATGCGTCCATCTTCTTCTGCCAGCTGCTGTTGTACACTGAAGCTTGTGAGTTATCCCTTTTAACAGGTGAAATCCACAACCACATTCCGATGTTTATCGATCTCAATCACGTTATCGATTTCGGCGTACACCAAACAGTTAACGGTTTCTACGAGCGTTTGTTCAAAGCTGACTTCTAGGCGCAGGGAACAGTTTCTAACTAAATTCCAGTGTGTGCTAGCATTTGCAGACAAGTCAGGGGTTAGGTCGAAGACCATTAAACACTAGCAGTTAGGGTAATCGCCTCTCGATATATCGTTGCCCTCATTCAAAAAATGAATACCCGTACCGTTGGCTGTGAAGTCTGGTTGTAAGGCCTTCGAAGCAATTTGTTGGCCGTCAATATATAACGACATGCAGTTAATATTGCTGTGATGAAAATTGAATGGGTTTGAGGGGTAATCACCGTTGAAGGCTTTATTTGCGACAGAACGATACATCGTTTAAGTAGCTGACCCAGGAACATATTATCCAATGATTTTCGCTGTATGCCTGTAAGTATAATTAACACTTTTATGTCAGTTCTTATAACAGGACATTTCGCCGCAGTTGTTTCTAAAGATTTAGCGTGTGCAATTAGATCGGTGGGGTTGATTCGCATACGTCTGACCTGTAAACTAGCGTCCATAATCCACGTCCTGTAAGTTGGACCGTGCGCCACCGCCATTAGACTAAAGGTATCTCTTGATCGTACAAATTTAGCCTGTAATTCAACACCACTTACCAGAAACTTCCTGATTAAACAAATCCGAGTGCAAGTGACGAATCATCTCAATTTGCTTGCTGGTCGCCGCAAGTACTTAACGTTTCGAGAAACCGTTATTTGCGGGCCCTAGTGTATTCATCTGCCCGGCTGTATCATTACGCCATAAGGTACAACCTAGATGTGAACTCTTGGCCTCCTTTCCATAATTTAGCAGTGTTTCGATATATGAGCGGTAGGTGTAGGTGTTGTTTGGTTATGACAGCATCTTCTGATTTAAGTAAACCTCCGCTTGTGAGAAAAGCGAATTCATCCAATTGTTTACCGCGTCAGTAAGTGCTGTATCATCTTGTTTAGAACTTTAGCTGAAATGTACAACACAGGCTGGCTTAAATCTATGTTTTGTTTCCATTTCTGGGCACTACAAACTCTAATGGGGCGTCATCACTAAGAGATGATAAGGGTTTGTAAAATATCTATTCGTCACTCTCGATACTTGTCTGCGTCGACGGTGTGCGTGTGCGTGTGCGTGTGCGTGGTGTGCGTGTGCGTGTGCGTGTGCGTGTGCGTGTGCGTGTGCGTGTGCGTGTGCGTGTGCGTGTGTGTGTGTGTAATTGAACATATAAATCAATCAGGCATAATTTTCGAATGTATAGATGCTGGTTGCTTAGAAAGAGAATCTGCCTATGTAAAAATACACCAGGTTAGAAATTACTATTATTTCGACTAATATATAATTTAAACCATAATGTATCTAGCAGAAGCAAAATTAAGCAGGCACAGAGCTAACACAAGTCCCCGAAGACCTGTCCTATGAGATAGAATTAGGGCCCCTTATTCAAATTTCAAATTTCCCGCCTAGTAGGTTAGGCTACCCAAGGCCAACCTGTTTCTCAAGACAGACAACATTCTCAAGGTAAACCTGTTTTTCAAGGTAAACCAGTTTCTCAAGCTAAACAACTATCTCAAGGTAAAGAACTATCTCAAAGTAAACAACTTTCTTAAGGTCTGCCACTTTCTCTACGTCAACCCCTAGGTCAACCGCTACCTCAAGATAAACCAGTTTCTCAAGGTCAACCACTTTCTCGAGGTAATCCAGTTTCTCAAGGTCGACCCCTAGGCCAACCACTATCTCAAGGTCAACTTAGTTCCCATGGTCAAAGTCAAGGTCAGTCACGTGGCGAGTCTCAAGGTCAACCTTAATCTCAACGTCAAAAAATACCACCCCCACGTGAGCGACCCTTGGAATTCCCCAAGGTCAAAAGTGAAAGTAGTATCCCTGTTCTACTAAGGCGTCATTCATGTTTTTATACGAGTGTATAACATATGTCTCAGAGACTTTTGAACTTTTATTTCATTTATAGCTTTAAATCCTGTTGATACCAAATTACCTGAGTGTTCGCAATGGGAAAAGCAAGCTTAAGAAATTTAATGTCAGACGGTTTGATGTCAAACAATGTGTGTTTTGTGTATGTGTTTTTGTTTAAATTAAATCATTCCTACATCGCAGTTTGGCATCAGGTTCATCTTCATTATACTCTTCACGACGTAAGTGAAGACCTAGTAATAATCCTATCAAGTGCTGAATAAAGAAATTAGCAGATTCCTCAGAATATCTTTGTCCTCCTGGACTCCCGCGAAATGTGCGCATTAATCAATATATTGACCGTGTTTGTGATTCAGCTGCCCAAGATCCACTCAGATCAGTGCGAAAGAATCTTCGGTTCTGCAGTTACGTAAGTCCGGCGTTTTTCGCATCTTGAAAAAAGGCCGAAAACTACACTCTTTTAAAACCTGTAAGAATCTGATTACCCTATACGATTGATGTTTGCCAACCCAATGTTAGAAGAATCTCACAACCTTAACGGAATTTTCCTTTCTGATGAGGCTCCGTTACATAGCCCTAAAGTTACTGTTTGGACAGCAATACACTCCAGAGCATGATTTCCTTCAACATAGTAACAGACAAACAGTAACGGTCAACTCTGACAGGTCAGGCATACCACAATGGTCAGTGATTTTTTTGGCCCTGCCCTCCAAGAATTTGATAATCTTAATGAGCAGTGGTGGTTTCAGCAAGATGGGGCTATTAGCCATACATCAAATACGGCAATAGAAGCTGTAAGAGAACTGCTGTCGAGTAAATTGATATCAACGAGAGGTGACATAAGCTGGTCTCCAAGAAGTCCGGATTTCGCCCCAAGCGAAACGATTGTTCTTTGTGGAACTATCTTAAGAGTTGAGTTTATAACAACGCCGCAGCAAATTTGAATCGTATCCAGGAAGATATTGAAACCATTACTCCTGAATTATGCACGAACGTAATGGAAAATTTAAGACATCGCTTGTAAAAGTGCATTGAGCAGTATTAACTTCCATCGACTTGGCAATATTTGAGAATCGTCTCGCGTTTTCCTGTTTCTCAATTTCGATGGCCTCCCGGTTGGTTATTTTTGTCGAGTTTTTGGTGTTATTTGTAGCGTTGCCAGTCGTAGATGAAATACGTGTTCCTCAGACAATGTTCCGTTAGTGTTATGACGTCTTTCAGTATTTGGTATTTCTACTGGATTATCTCGAGCGACTCGCTGATCGGGATGTTTTTAAATAGTGACACGACGCCAAAGATTACTAGTAGGTGGTTTTGGTTTACTGCCTCCTCCTTCAGTATCTTGATAAGGTGGTTGGAGTTCTTCACGTAGAATTTCGCCTGGTCTGCATATGATTGTGGTTGTTGAGCCAGATATTTCGCTAGTTGTTTTTTTTACATATAGTATTCCCGAACAGGCTACGATTCGCTAAAGTATTCAGGAACAATGGACGGTTTAGGGATATTGTTGAGCTGTCGATAAATGTTTATGAATGGCTACCTTAAATTGACTTAAGTCAAAGTTTGGAGGAAAACAGGAAGTGGGTAGTGCATAGGAACTGGGTAGTGCATTCCACAATTTGGTCGCCGTGTGGAAAAATGTAGATTGCGCGTGTTTAGTGTGACACGATGGAATTTTTAATGCGTAATTATGATGTGAATGGGCAAACCGAGTGTTCTGAGCGAAGATATGTTGTGAATGTATTAAGGAGTGTATTTCGGAGGCACACTTGCCATAATAATAGCGATAGAACAACGAAAAAACCGAAACTATTCTTCTATGCTTATGAGCCTGTAGGTCAGAAGTCAGAGACGGGTCATTTATAAGCCTTATAGCTCTTTTTTGGATGCAGTTTACCATATCAAGGGCGTATTGGGGAGCACTGACCCAGAGGTAGGAATTGTATTCCAGATGAGGTCAAATTTGAGCCTTATACTGTAAAAGGAATTGTTGCGATGTGAAGTACTGCGTAGATCTGTATAGAAAGCCTGGTTTACGGGCAGCTTTAGCACGATAGGCCTTATTTAGCCTGTTCAGGTCCACAATCATAAAAAAAAAAGCTGTTTTGCTGGCTGACAAAAGGTGGTCAACCCATGAAAGGTTCGATGATTACGGTCATCCCTAACATAGAAATAAAGTTTGAAAACTTGAGTTCTAAGCCATTCGTATTTACAGCAGGAAATGACCGGTCTTCCTTGGCGGACACAAGGCAACACTGCGTTTTGTCGGCGTTGAACGTGAGTATTGAACTGACGATTACTTTTAATGGTGCGCCCGTTTTATGGATTTTTGGTAACCCACACACCTTTGGACATGAAAATTTTTCCCGCGGGCTCAGTTGCTGATGTTTTTCTTCGCTAATATTTCTGTCCTTGATTTTGACCTTCTCCAGATAGGTTGTGGGATAGACTCTATCGGTTGATATGCTGCGTCTTGTAGCAACTCTCGGATCCTCATGCTGTATTCTGCCTTGTTCATTATCGCCGTGTGTTTCCCTTTGTTGGCTGGAAAAATCATGATGTCCGTGTTGGATTTTACGTTCTTGTCGTATGGATTCCGCTGCGTCTTTGTCAATTTTTGTGATTGACTCTCTAACTACGCATGTAATTTCTTCTACAGGAATTCATTCACGCGCGATCGCCAAATTTCAGCCTTTATTGAGCACGCTCCTTGATTTTTTCAGTTTTCTAGATCTGTTTGTGAAAAGTTAATCCTGGTACGATATTATTGTCTTTGCAGCGTTCCAGGAGAACCCGGTAGTTCAGCACTCGGCTTTTCTTCGATTGTAGCTCCTCGGTCTTCCCCATAGTTCGTAAAACTTCTTCCCCGTCAGGTCTTTAATGGTTAATTTCATGCTTCTGCGAGTGTGTATAATTAATATCTATATCTTCAACGGTTCTATTAAATTTCATCCACATTTCTATAAAATAAAAGCAATTTTACAAAAACACATCATGTGGGAACAAATTTTTGTTTTTTACCACACCCATTTTGTTCATTGTGAAAGTTTTTGGCAGCGTATAGATTAATTGTTACTTTTAACTAATTTGTTTGTATTAGGAGATAATGGTCACTTTCCCTTCTTTGAATCGTTTTGTGGTTGACACAACATCCAAAATAAAACTTGTTCTAATCTATTCTAATCCGCAAATTTTCAAAAATCTTCTTTGTAAAGATGGGAAAGCGTTAAATTAAGTTGGGGTCAAGACCCTATACAACTCCTCTGATATCCGAAGTGATCAAAACATTAGTTTATTTCTCTAAAATCTTCGTATGTATCATATACTACATGTTACTGTAATAATAAAGATTACTAATCCCACTGTCATTGGTTCAACTAGGTTCGCCTGCGGCCTGGCATCTCTACTTAATTTTCCGTGAGATCGTATTCGTTCTGAAGGCACTAAAATATTCACCTGCTCAACTGTGCGCTCAGAAGATACGGAAAGTTTCCGTACTCAATTACCCAATCTCGTCGTATTATTTGGACTTCTTTCCTTACTCCATAACAAAATCATGGGGCTTTCTAACCTAACCCAAAGAGGGCTGCCAAATCGCAAATTGTTTTAGTTGCCAAAACATTCCATATACACATTTATATCTCTTTACAATATCAAAGCGTTGAAGCATATTTGCTAGAATCACAAAAACGTAGATAATATTTATAAAGCTCTTCAGTATGATATATACTGCATAAAAAAATATTAAACTAGAAAGAATAACTACGTGTAGTTAAATGGCGTGTCTCACAATACACAAATATAACCTAATTTACAAGCGTTCTTTGCTTTTATCTACGCAAAACTTATTTAAGCGACCTATTTAAATTTAAATAAAATACGATAAAATAGTTCATCACTGGAATCAGCACTAACCCTTCACTTGACCCTTCCTCGATGAACCCATAAATCTCTCACTTCTGACAAACGATACTCACTAATATTACCGGGTAAATGGATATTATTCCAAAATCCCCACAAGGACACACGGAAAAGATTTCTCACGATAAAATTCAAACAACCCCGGTAAAACGTAAAAAGTTCAATCTGCCTAAATAACTCATGTCGCGCATACGGCAGAGCCTCAACGGCTTGAGTATTAACCCCTCTACATCTTAACTAAAACTGTCTAACGCTTATTTCAGTGTCTGCCATCATGAATTTCATCCCTATCAACCAATCATAAAAAAACATTATTTTAAAATAGTAAGTGCGGTAATCACGATATGCATCTCGGAAAACGAAATCGAGAAAATTACGTCATAGGAACATTCCGTTCTGAACCAAATCTTACGGTAACATGATATGTTTTCATCAACTAAAATGTTTCGATAAACAACCTTAAACTAACGTATAGTAACCATCGACCTCTTAGTCTCTTAGAATAAAGATTTATCAAGACCAGCGACATACCGTCGCGGCATGTTTTTAAATCTGCCAACTTACGTTTCCTGAAGCAATCTTAATACAAAGTAACCATTTTCGTTGCCGCAAATTTCAATTTCGCTAACTATAATTACCGATTTAATACAAATAATAGGAGTAGCCACTATTTACAGAAAATAATAAACTCCCCTCTATAGTGAAAGGGATTTCACAATAATTTACCATGTCAACGTCGACTTCAATCTAATAAAGGCAAGTAAACCGAAAATGTCTATATCATTTACAGAATTGAGGAAACAAAATTATACTTCAATTTGTAATAAAAAAATCCAGATAAAACACATTGTAATACGTGTCTACTTAAAATTCGAAAAAGAAAACCTCAATCAATCAATTTCTATTCCACGAGCAAACTAACGCAAATAAGTATTTTACGCAATTTCCTTAAGATTTTCACAAACGTGACAACGAGAATTTATCTTGGGCCCTAGTGTGAGCCCAGTAGTAACTAATCTTGTACACACTGTACGTCCTATACAGTCACAACTCCTTTGGCCTGACCCTCTACACCCTTTCTTATTGAGGGTTTCTCCTCTTGGTCCGGGAAATTAAGCTTAGACCCCCGCACAGTCTGCCCTGAGACATGACCACAAACGACAGACTTGAATGGTTTGGCGGTTAGAAGAGGGATAGCTGACATCTTTTGTCTCGGCATAATTTCTTAGCCATGACGTGACAGCTTGGAATGAGTAGTGGTCCGCGAAGAGCTTTTGGTCTGTTTCTAGACTTACAGTCGCTCTATCCATAACTTCTGAATCAGCGTTGCCAACCAGTTGCTTTAGGCTTCCCCTATTCGCCACTTGGGGGCGCACCCGATTGTTACCATCACACGGGCGCCAGTGGGTTACGCTTATGCATTAAAACAAAATGGCGAATACATTAGATTTATACGACACTCTTCCACGGCAGGTTATCTACTTACTAAAAATGCATACAACCAGATCAATCCGTTGTCTAATTGTAAATTAAGTACCAAATTACTTTTTACACTTTCATAACCATTATTTTACAAATCGTGGTTGGTATTTTTTGATAATTTTGGAGTGTGGTTGGTAATGTATATTTACCCCACAAATAATTAATAATGGCGATGGTTTGACGTCGTATCGCAAATGTTTGCATTCTGATTATTCTGCCTCCAACCTACCTAAAATACAATTCCAAATTCATAGGCATTTTGGACTTAAACTTATCATCAGGCAATTTGATCATCCCATGCTTTGGACATCCAGCCCTTTTGTCATTGTCGGCGCAATGAACCAAAACTGAAATTCTGTCGAATGGGTGCATTCGACGGAATGGTCGCCACCGTTTTAATTACTTTCGGCATAATGGTCCAACAGAATTCAGTAAAATGAGCGTAGTCGACGAAATGGCCGTTGACGTTTTGGTTACGTTCGGTGTTTGGACTTTTACAATACACTGTTGGAGTTTTGGGTATTGGGCGAAATGTTCCTAAATCTCCTTGGGCGTTTGGTAATTGTCACAGCATTATCCCACAAGCATCAAATTTGTCAAATAGAGCGTAGTCGGTGAAATGGTCGTTCGGAGTTTTGGACAAATAAAATTTAGAGTGGCTGTTTGACTAATTCATCAGCAAAACAAATGATGCATTTTGATTTGTATTAAGCAATAAACACTGATTAATTATATTAAATTAATTCTTGTAAATTTTGCCTATGTAGCAAGGGCATTTGATTAAATATATCAAGTGGCATTAAGTATACTAAAACAGTACATATTAAAATGAATGGTTTTAAATATTACTTATGGAAGGTTTTAAATTTGCTATTCTTTAAAGGTATGCGCATATCTGCATTAAATACGCCTTCATTATAATTGTACCAAAAACTGTACAGGGTGGTTTTTTTCGTTAATATTATAGGGTATAGGCTAAACGGTAAGAGATACAAAAAAAACTAAGGTACGTGTCCCGTTCTCTTTTTTAGTGTTTAGTTTAATGGCGCAATCTGATCTACGCTAACTAAATTGGTTTCGAAGATACAGAGTGATTCTCAAAATATGCCGGTTTTTATTATCTCTTATGACTCGGTTATTTATGGAGATAAAAAAAAGCTTTGGATACGAAAGTTTTATGACTTTTTACGTTGAATCCCGTGACGTCCTTAAAAAAAATATAGATGTTTGATTCTTTGAGATATTATCAAAATTAGCATTTTCTTAAATGGGACACCCTGTATCTGATAATCTCAAAAAATTGCATTTTTTCTTGAGATTGCAACAATATATAACATTTAATATTTTGCATTGTCCTAAATAGCTAAAATACTAAAAAAAACATTTTTTTTTAGTCGGCCATTAATTGAATGTTTGAAGCAATTGTTTTTGTTTGTTTACATGTCATAAAATTCAGTAACAATTATGTATTGGTATTCTTATTTCGTTTCCGATTATATTTTTTAAAAAAGGAGATTAAAATGAATAATTTTCAAAATTATGAAAAATTAAATATGCTTGAGTGCTACATTGAGAGTAATAAAAATAAAGACGCAGCTCTAGACTTATATTTTGAGCGTTATCCGCAACTACGACAGCCAGAACAACAAATATTTGAAAGATTATATCACAATTTAAGTGAGTATGGATCATTTGGAAAGCCAAGAAGTAAAATTTACAATAAGGCAAATAGAGAAAGAGATGAAATAAATACATTAGCTTGTGTTGCTGCTGATCCGACGATATCTAGCCGTAATATTGAGAAAGATATTGGCACATGTAAATCTAAAGTTTTAAAAACGTTAAGAAAGCATAAGTATAAACCATATAAAATAAGAAAGGTTCATAACTTACATCCTGGAGATGAAGATCGGCGTTTAACATTTTGTCATTGGTATTCGCAGCAGATTAATCGGAATCCCAATTTTTTTCAAAATATAATTTGGACCGACGAGGCTTTTATATCTAGCGAAGGAATTTTTAATCGACATAATAATCGATATTGGTCAAACATAAATCCTCATCAGACGGTCGCCAGGATACAACAAGGACGGTTTGGGTTCCATGTATGGGTGGCGCTATATCAAAACAGAGTCCTTAACTACAGAATTTTTAATGAAAATTTGAATGCTCAAGGATACATCCAAATTTTGGAAGAATGTGTAATAATGGAGTTGGATAACATGCCATTAGCTGCAAGAAATAATGTTTATTTACAACAAGACGGTGCTCCAGCACATGATAAGGGACTTACTAAATGTCAATTTTGGCGAAAATTGGCTTAGTACATATGGACCAAACAGATGGCCTCCGCGTTCCCCCGACCCGACGCCAGTCGACTTTTATTTTTGGGGATCTATCAATAATGAAGTCTATAAAACCCGAAGTAATACTGTAGAAGAACTCAGAGTAAATTTTATTAATTGCATTGGAAGAGTAACAATATTTAAATCTATAACGCCACTCGTTCAGTTACAAGCAGAGCCCAAAAATGCATCGAGCAGAATACAAGACAATTTGAGCACCTTTTGTGATTAACCACCTATGCTAATTGTTATATATAAGTATTTGAAATAATTACTGTTGAGTTGTTATAAATCTCTTCTTGTTTTTTGTAGTTGTTGTTTTAGTTTATTAATGTTTTATTATTGTTATTATCTGCAATTTTATTATGCCTATTATAAAATAAAGAATTGATTAAATCCATGGTCAACTAAAAAAACTGTTTTTTTAGTATTTTAGCTATTTAGGACAATGCAAAATATTAAGTGTTATATATTGTTGCAATCTCAACAAAAAATGCAATCTTTTGAGATTATCAGATACAGGGTGTCCCATTTAAGAAAATGCTACTTTTGATAATATCTCAAAAAATAAAACATCTGTATTTTTTTAAGAACGCCACTGGATTCAACGTAAAAAGTCATAAAACTTTCGTATCCAAAGCTTTTTTTATCTCCATAAATAATCGAGTCATAAGAGATAATAAAAACTGCCAGATTTTGAGAATCACTCTGTATCTTCGAAACCAATTTAGTTAGCGTAGATCCGATTAAACTAAACACTAAAAAAGAGAACGGGATACGTATCTTAGTTTTTTTGTATCTCTTACCGTTTAGCCTATACCCTATAATATTAACGAAAAAAAACCACCCTGTACAATAATGGCTAAATTGGATCTAACGCAGCTGAAAAACTAAATTAAGAAATATCTGAGCAAGGTTTACAATTATTACATTATTAACCCTATTTATTGTATGCGGTATTTACATCAATTGTTGTGTCCATATAAACTCAATTCGTATTCAAAAGGCATATCTTGGTGACTGCGGTTTATAATTGCAGATCATAAATTGTACTCTCTGTGTTCAGAATGTGGAAACAATAAATTATTAAACATAATTTTCGTAGCACAACGTCTATCCCTTTCAACAAAAGCTATATTCTATTTTACTAACATGAAAAGTAATTCTGTCCCTTTTATTATTTTATTCTTGTAATTTCGTTTACAAAAGTTTTATTTAATTTTATTAAAACTTCGTGATAGGGTAAACTTACGTTGAAAATAATTCAGTTTTCCTTGTTTTTATTTCAAGTTGAGCTACCCGCCTCGAAGATGGTATTAATTAAATTGTTCACAATTTACTCACATACCCTTAAAGTAAACCGTTAAACATAACAGATAGTAAAAAGTTCTATCGGTAGACTTTTAAATAAAAGACAATTTTCTTTTATTTTATATTAAATGAATACTGCAGTTACACCGTCTGCGTCAATACCTTTCTGTCCAATCGTATTTAGTTTTAGTAGGTATGGAATAACACAAGACTCTCTTCATGCCAGATATAATTTAATAGACACGTTGATGGTAACTGATGGTAACCCGCTGCCATAAAAATATTGACAATACAGAATAAGCATTTTCAATCCTATCTGATTAATTATTAGACTTCGTATAAAAAAAAATAGCAAGAGAAGTTATGCAAAGCTAAATTACCATTAAAAAATAACCTTAACACATTTTTCTATAAAGTTCATCGTTATTCAAACAATTTGAACCAACACTAAAATTCCACATTAGGAATGTTAAGCTGATAAATTGCACACCGTATTAAAAAATTGCATAGAACTAAATTAACTCTTTCTGTTACGATCTATAGCCGATATTTCTATACACGTGAAATATGTAACTATTTTAGAAATATTATATAACACCAAAAACGGCTCCTAGTGAATTTCCCCTTTCCGCTGCTGAATTTATTTCTAATCAGCTACAAGAAAATTGAAAGCAATACAAAATACGAAATTTTAAGAACATTTAAGAACGTTCTGGATTTATCGTTATCGCACACACATACACGGGCACACGCACACGCACTCGCACACGCACACGCACACGCACACGCACACGCATACGCACACGCATACGCACACACACACGCACACGCACACGCACACGCACACGCACGCACACGCACACGCACACGCACACGCACACGCACACGCACACGCACAGCACACGCACACGCACACGCATACGCACACGCATACGCACGACACGACACGCACACGCACACGCACACGCATACGCACACGCATACGCACACACACACGTGGCTGACGTTTGGTTCATTAAACTACATTTGTAATATTGTCGGGTATTTAATTAATATTTTTTAATTTGTTTCAATCATGAATTATTCTTTACAAGAACTAGCCTCTATCATATATTACATTGGTGAAAATGCCTTTTTGCAACACGATTATACGCTCAACTTTTGAAATAAAAATAACTCGATACAAGGTCCCTTAAAAAATTTGATCGAACAGGAAGTGTACTGTACGAAAAAAAGGTCAGAAACGAAAGAGTTCCAAACGAAGAAAATCAGCTTGTGATTACCATATCGGTAGTAGAAAATCCAAACGAAATTACTAAAGGTTTAAATATTAAAACAAACTTAATAAGTGTTTAAATACTAATAAATTCCACCCGTATCACATCTTGCTGCAGCAAGAATTGGCTGAACATGTTTGTGTAAGGAGAGTGATTTTCAGAGAATGGGCTGAAAATAACATTTGAGAAAATGGTTATTTGTTCAAACACGTATTATTTGCTGACGGATCTACATTCTACAGAAGTGACTTTGTGAATCTTCATAATTTTTATTATTAAGACAACCAAGATCCGAAAATTGTATATGGTGCAAACTATCAACATGAATGGACCTTATGGGTTGTAATAACAGATAATTACGTTATTGGCACATATTCTTTGAAGGCAATTTGATAGGACCTATGTTTTTGCAATTTCTTCACCTAAATCTACCTAGACTAATTCGACACCTAACTGAACACACAAAGAGAGCTATGTGGGTACAACTTGATAGAGCTCCAGCTAACCTTATTCTTCTTATTCTGAAAATTGATGCAGCAACTCGTTGGGCAGCAAGTTCGCCTGGCTCGACCCATGAATTTTTTTGTGGGGAAATGTTAAATTTGAAGTGTAGTTGTAACAATGATACTAGGCATGACGGAACGAATAGGCCTATCTTTTCGCAATATTAGTTCACAAATGATACAAGGTGTTAGAAGGTAATTACGCAATAAAAAAAGTTTATAACAAAATGGAAGATATCTTGAGCATCCAACTTAATAATTTTTCTCTTAAATATTTATTGTTCACAGCCTCCTTATTCAATAAAAATATGCGGTTCCAACAACTTTTTCGAAAATTTTCAAGGTAATTTCATGCGCACAGAGGTACACACGCACACACGCACACACGCACACACGCACACACGCACACACGCACACACGCACACACACACACGCACACACGCACACACGCACACACGCACACAGGCACACACACACACGCACACACGCACACACGCACACAGGCACACACACACACACGCACACACGCACACAAGCACACACGCACACACGCACATATGAACACACGCACAGACGCACAGACGGACAACCGTACACACGCACACGGACTCACGCATACACGCACACATGCACACACACGCACGCACGCACACACGTACAAAGCACAGACGCACACACGCACACACGCCCACACGCCAACCGACACACGCACACACGCACACACGCACACACCACTCGCACACGTACACACTACACGCGAACACACACACACACACACACACAACACACACGTACACACGCACAGGCACACACGCACACACGCACACACACAAAGGCACACACGCACATACGCACACAAGCACACACGCACACACACATTTGAACACACGTCACAACGCACAGACGGACAACTACACACGCACACGGTCACAACACGCACACATGCACACACAGCGCACGCACACACACGACAAGCACAGACGCACACACACACACGCCACACGACACACACACACGCACACACGACACAGCACACACACACACGCACACAGCACCACCAGCACACACGTACACACCACACGAACACACACACACGTACACACGCACACAGCACACAGCCACAGGAACACACGCACCACACGTATGCACACACACACACACAGCAACCACACAGCACACCGCACGCACACTACACACACACAGCACACGCAAACACCACACACGCACACACGACACGCACACACGCACACACATCACACACACAGACACACACACACACACACGCATACACCACACACGACACACGCACACAGCACACACACACGCACACCACACACGCACCTGCACACTACACACACACACGCGAACACACACACACGACACACGCACACGCACACACGACACGCACACACGCACAACACACACATAGGCACACACGACACACACACAACACACACACACACGCACACATGACACACGCACAGCACGCACAAACGGACACACCGTACACAGCACACGGACACACACACGCACACATGCACGCACACGCACAGCACACGCACACACGTACACAGCACAGCACGCACACACGCACACACCCACACGACACACGCACACGACACACACACGCACACACACACACACGCACACACACACACACTCACACGCACACACACACACACACGACACCACACACGCACACATGCGCACAGGAACACACGCACATTTACACACAGCACACACAAACACAACGACACACCACACACACGCACACACGCACACACGCACACACGCACACACACGCACACGCGCACAACGCACGCACACGCACACACTCGCACGCCAGCACACCACACACGTACACACGCACACACGCAACACGCACAACACGCACACACGCACACACGCACACACACACGCACAGACACACACACACACACGATGCACACACACACACAGCACACCGCAGACACACGCACATCACACACGCAACACACACACACACACACGCACACACGCACACGCACACACCACACACACACACACACACACACACACACACAACACCACACACACACACTACCCTACACACACACACACACACACTCACACACAGACACACACACACACACACACACACACACACACACACACACACACACACACACACACACACACACACACACACACACACACACACACACACACACACACACACACACACACACAACACACACACCACACACACACACACACACACACACCACACACACACAACACACACACACACACACACACACACACACACACACACACACACACACACACACACACACACACACACACACACACACACACACACACACACACACACACACACACACACACACACACACACACACACACACACACACACGCATACACATACGCACAGACAATTTTCAACAAGTTTTAACAATTTCGAAGAGTAAGTATTACGTAGTTTAATAGCAATACCCTCAACCAAAATCTTAACTATTGGTACTTTTGAATTCCAACCAATCTTAAAGCTATTTCTATGTTGTATACTTAGAATGTTTGGTTGTGAAGTTAAATGAAAATGCTAACTCATTGCTATATTGTCTCTTGAGTACATGAAGAATAAATCACCATTAATCAAGCCTTTGCGAAGAATACCACCCTGAAGCTAATATAATCTAGCGAGAAACACTAGTATCATCATCCTACATTCTAAAGTTCCCCACAATAGAATGTTTATTTAAAATGGCAAAAAATTCAGGAAACTGGCTAAAAAAAATTTATAACCGCGTGCTACACTAACTTGAAATTTGTATTCATAAATTCGATAAAATAACAGATGGACCAATGCACAAGGATTCTATTTCTTTAGATGGTATACTTTCTTGATCCGGATTAATTAGATACGTTGTATAAACGCAGTTAAATTAAAGAAACTTTAGCTGTATAAAGCTTGCATCATTTTACTTTACAAATGCAATCCTTGACGTTCACCTGGTGACCGATTTGATCAAGAACGCGCTCCATTTACACATCAGCTGATACAGCAAACATGTTACCTTCTAACGTGAGATACAAATCAGACATAAGAAAATCACTGGAGAAACCAATAGTACAAAGTCCCATTATTTTAACAAGTTATATGTCCAAAGTAATGATCAACTTAATGAATGTAACAACCTTCCTAGCAACCACAAAACCGTTAGCTATAGGAAAGTATTAGGGCCAGAAGACTGCAACCATGAGTAATATAATTCTCACCCCTATATACCTAACCCCAAAAGTGAAACAATCAAGTTATCCCCCAAACAAAAACGCAACAACTTAATTGTGCATACACACCAACGGAAGGGCAACCTGGTTGCTACTCCCACCTAAGTCTTTTCACAAACCAGGTAGCGCTATGAAATAAACAACACAAAGTAAAAAAAAGAACAACGTGAAGCAATCAAACTTGCAAAACAGGGGAAGAATAAAAATGGTTGTTACTAATAGTGGTGTAGGTGTGATTGATTTCATCCGATCCATCTTACCGAGCATCCATTCACTCGTGATTAGAACGAAACTATAGAGACCTAAGAAAGTAAGAGGAAAAGCTGCGCAACCGAACCCCAGGAAAACTAAACCCACTCTCAGTCGAGCTTACAGGTTGGCAGCTTAAAGAAACCCATTCTAACCAGTGGATTACAATACCCAAATTGCGATTCCTTTTTCGAAAAAGTGAAATAAGAACCATTTAATGGGTAAACCGTATGACACATGAACTGGCATGGATGGAATACGACAGGTGCTATTCAGAGATCTGTGGCGAAAACTAATCACATTGACCATGATAACTCTATGAAGAAGTTAGAAAAATGAAAGCAAGAGGGAAAAAACCAACAAATGGCAAAAAAGAACGAAGGAGCCGCGTCCGTTATATACCTACGTTGCGAGGCCGAATCAACCACCCAAAACGTATACAATATATATAAAGTTATGTCGTTTACCATGCTCAAAACACCTGGTTAGTAACGCTTACAGGAATAAGCAACATTTTCACAAGGACAGAACAATCCGCCAAACTTAGGGGCTAGCTTAGTATGAAAATACTTGGCAGCATCAAACGGAATTGTTTGTTTTTTAAACGAAATTGTTATATTTATAACGCCCGTCGCGTTGACGGAGCGTATACCGATTCTGCACACGTTTGTAAGAATTTTACTAACATAACGTTGAGACAGTTTCTCATAATAGATGAATTCGGGGCAAGTGCGAAATCAGTCCTTCGACCAAACCTGATGGCGAAAGCAATTTATAATGAAATATGAAATAAAATTATTTACCTATCACGTGAGTTATGTATGTAACCTCGGGCAACTAACAATCCCTCGGTAATTAACACCCTCATAACTCTCTTGATATATAACTAAGTATTAATTTCAATATATTACGATAACACAGCAGAATTTTGTTTACTCCAGTGTTTGTCTATAAGAAGGATTTATTATTTGTATAGCTAACGAGCAGGTTGTTTCTGTAAGGAATGGTTAATTATTATTAAACAGAATAATATGGGCTAGTTCTGGAAACAAAGTTAATGTTTAAATAATTACTTCGGCTTGGTGCTGTAAGTAAAATGTTATTATAATAGTCACATCTCAAATAGAAGTATCAATTATGTGTATTATAAAGTCTGAGCTGTAAGTCGGACAATATATTTAATTTTGTAACTAACTAGCCTTCCGAAAGAAAAATTAATTAGTTTTGTATTTACCTGGAAGTGTTGCGAGGCCCACGTTGGGCGCCAGATTTGTACTGCTCCGCTTTACAAAGTATATTTTTATTCTTTCGCCCTATTTTGGACCCTCAGGGCGAGTTCACCCTTTACTTCCTTGGTGTATGTTGGGTGGCTTTAGAAACTAAATTCTATGGGTTTATAACAGTTCTATTTAGGTTAAAATGATATAAAATATAGCAATTCTGGAAAAGGGAGTAATAAGAATTAATAGAATTAATCCTAATTGGCTTATTAAAGAAATAAAACGTAAAATGAAAATCATTCTGGTCGGTGCTATTGGATGGTAATGGGATGGGCCCGACGCCACTGATAGGATTCCCCGGGTTAACTAAAGAGGCCTTCTTTGCTAATGCCTAGAAGTATAAAATTAGAACACATGTTGGGTACCATCACAGTAATTTATTGTGCAATTAACGTTTTAATTGTTGTGAAAATAGTACAGATGTGTCGTGAATTAAGAGTGGTTTATATACAGGATTCTAATGGAGTTAATTACAGGTGAGTATTACCTTTATTCTGGTGAATTGAATATAAAAGTTAATGTGCTTCTAATTGAACAGCTAACTCACAAAAAAAATTTCTTTCCTTAATTGAATGGTATTGTAAGATCCGGATTTTAAGAATGATTAAGGGCAAGAATTGAATTTTTTGTATATGACAATGAGAACTGGGATTGGAAGCTGTACGAACGATTTGAAATAAATCAAATGAGGTTCAATCATTCTTGTAATTGTGTACAAGGAGTTTGGCTTATGTGTAAATGAAAAATGAATCGGGGTTATAGATTGAATGGTTCTGAATGTAGGCAAATGGATTAGTTGATATGTAAATGAGTATAAACCGGGTGATATAATTGGGGAAGTTGAATATAGGTGGGAGGTTAATGTTTGTCGTTATGGTTATTTTATTTTTAAATTTAATACCTTGTTCGAAGCCGTTACTACCGTCGAAGGTATTAATCTCTAGGATTGTCAAGGGACCAAGCTGTTGGTGTGAGAAGTGATGAATTATTTGGGGCGTAACCACCGTCAAAATAACGTCTCTCAACAACTCTGAGGTACTATCCTCGGGGAGTGTAAATGCCAAGAAGACCGTACTCGGGATTGTGACTTACTCTTATTTGATTGAGAAGTAATTACATATTCTAGGCGTAACCACCGTCAATAAGAAGACGTCTCGTCCTGGCAAACTTTAAACCCACTGATTGAACTGTACATTACCCTGATCGACAATTCAAGAAAAATCTTCCATCACAGAGAGTTTTAGGATGCAACGCTTCATATTTTCGTTATGTTGCTAAATAATAAAAATTATGTTCTCCGGAATCAGTCACAACAAAAGAACACGTTTTATAATTTTTTGTCTTAATAAAATTGACAACTAATATAGATTTTTTATCTTCTATAAAATTCACTAACTTAGGTGCGACAACAACCGTCTTGATCAGCAAGTAAATATCGTCAGGAGCTTGATTTAGAACCTTTTCCACTTATTTCTGGTCAAATCTTTTTGCATTCTTAGGTCTTAGGTCTTAAACCTACAAAATTACACATATGATTACAACCAGTAAATTAATTACGAAACCAGCTTATGTCATTATTTTCAAAAACGGCTAAGGTGGATCCAAGAATCGAAAATATAGACCATAACGAAGGGGTAGAATATTTTCCTATTAATCCATTGAGATAAGTCATCATTACTTCTTCAACCACAACATTTGCGTTTCGGTTTTCCTTGACATACCTGTTTTAAATTTTTGCGGGAGTAGATTAAATGTGGCTGCATTACCTTCTTCCAAAATATCATCGTGCACAAATACTTTAATTATTTTATTTGTAAACTTTTTAAATATTTACATTACATTACACCTTTCTTTCTTTTATCATACATTCTACTGTATTCAGCCAGGTTTTACGCGGCCTACCAGGCCCGGCCTTACCACTAACTTCAACCACTAATATTTGCTTCGTTAATCTTGCGTTGTTAATTATCTCAGTGTTACTAAACCAAAAAACCATAAAACCAAAGGTTTGGTTTTAAATATTTCATCCCCAAAAATGGGTTTTAGCAGTAATAACGAATGCATTAATTGCAACACTCGTTATGCCAAGAAATAAACTTAGCCGTGCAACCACTCTCTCTAAGGGTGCGCTAACTTATCCCACCAGTATGTCTCTTCATAGGTGTCACCTAACACGACACCAGCACCAAATTCGGGACATGTGTCTATGCCATCTTGAAATTTTTACAAAAATTGGAATAACTCTCGGAAATATCCAAATCCGACATTCATGTCCATTCAACATAACATTCAGTACTAAATTCAACTTTTTGTGAGAGTCTTACATATGCGCGAAGTCTCTTTCTGCAAAATTCAGCAATTGCCCTTGATTCATAAAATTTTCCATTCTATCAATATATCATTGCATTTCTGAAATTACAGTAGCTGCATACAGTGGTACTAATCATCATATTAATAGGGGTTCTACTAAAATATTATTTCTCGTCCAGATTTAATTCTTCCGGATTAAAAGTCGTTATACAACAAAAAAGCTTAAACGAATATGCAATAAAACTATTTCCTCGATTACTTATTATACAGGTACTCTGAAAAAACACTACTAAGCACATGACGAAGAAAAATTTATTCCCTCGGGCACTGGTCTCGATGGGTCTCACATGGTCTACATGGATAGTATGAAAAGGTACGTCCACTTTTTCAGTGGGATACAGCTTCCCTTGCATCTTACCAGACTAATTAAACTTGCTCGAACATACTTCCTTATAAAACGTACCATTTTTGCGAACCAATAATACCTTTTTACCGTGCTTTCAATACTAGTATAACCTGCCTGATCAGTCGGTACGCTTACCATCTTACATTTCTGGAAACACCCATACACCTTTACCATTTTCTAACCTTCTATAAACTCATTAATTAATTTAAAACACCTTGTTGCTGCGGTCTCCAGAACCACGGTACACTTTCACGCAATAAACGGATTGGCGGCTCCGCCATTCTGACATAATTTTTAATGACGACGAAAATATGCCGATAAACCTAGAAATTGTCGTACCTCCTTCACAGTCTGAGGTTCTTCATCTCTAAAACGGCTTGCACTTTGCAATTTTCAAGCACATGGTTTTATACCTTCGACTGTGATTTCCCTACCTAAATAGTCTATATCTTGCTGAAAGAATCGACATTTCTCTAACTTCAATGTTAGATAGTTCTTACGCAAAGCTTACAGCACCTGGCGCAACCGGTCCAGCGATAGAATATTTCAAAGATCCCAAAACGTTGTTAATAAACCTCTGAAAAACCGATGGCTCATTTGAAAGACCAAATGGCATTCTTAGAAACACCAGAAGATCATCCGGTGTTACAAAAGCGGTTTTAGGCACGCTTCCGCAACATTGATGACTCCCTAACTTATCTAATTATTCCTGAATGAACGGTAGCGGATAGTTGTCCTTTACCGTTGGTGCATTTAAGCGTCTATAATCAAAGCACAGTCGATAATAGTCAGTATTCTTCTTCACCAAAAGAACTGGACTTGCATAGAGTGACTTAGATGGTCGAAATGTACCGTTAGCTAATAGCTCATCAATTATCCCACGTAAAATCTCTTTCTCTTTCAGCGGCATTCCGTATGGTCTATACACGACATGGTTCTTCGGTGCACATTTCATGGTTAATTGGGTCGCATTTGTCTTGCTTAAATCCGCCAGCGAATAGGAAATGCAGTCTCGGTATGCACTCAACAATACCTTACACTGTTCTTTGGAGTACAAATTCCCAAATACAGGATGCGCCCTGGATTTCCATACCGGACATACATTCGTGATTTCTGGTCGTGGTGAGAACTGCAATTCAACTAGCTGACGTACAATAACTGCATTCTCACTTTTCATGAATATTAACATTGGGCGAGTTTAAGAAATCACCACCCACTATACAATGTTGTACCAACTTGTCATCTCTCGTTACACAAGTAATCATAGCAGTGACTTCATCTACTGGAACCAAAGTTCTAACGCTTCCAGCAGCGGAAACCAAGCTTCCGTCAAAGCTGCATAGTACTTTATTTGAATTAGGTTGATACCGCAAACCCATTTTCTTCAAAATGGATTCTTTTCTATGATTAACAATGACATACTTTAGATCAGGATTTTCCAACACTTTGCACTGTATATTGGCTTCATTGATATCATGGTTAGAAGATGTCTTCGGCCGGTTGGCACTTTTAGTACTCTTATAAGAGTATAAACATGAATGTGGCCCATCGTTTGCAATTAAATCATTCTACACGAGGCTTGGGGCACTCGCTCGCGTAGTGGGGTCCTTTAAGGTTAAAGAGTTGATAATCCGCTTAAATATCTCGCTTCCAGCAGGGCGATTGGATAAGATGCTTATAGTATGTTTCTTAAATCTTACTAAGGTTTGACCGCAAGCCCTTCTATCTGGGACACATCCCAACGTACTCAAGAAAGCATAAAATTCATTGGTCTCTTGGAAATTGGATTATCTAGCTGACCTAGCAATATTCTCGTTCGGTATTTCACCAATTACAGCATCAAAAAGATACGGTTAAAGTATGTGTGCATTGAGCAACTTAAATTTAGCTAGTCTATCCAAAGCGTACTCATCCAAATCTTGTCCAGGAGCAGCCTGATAATTCGCCGCATCGAGCAACAACTTAGAGAACGGAAGTGGTTTACGAAATTGCTTAGTCAAATCTTCTCTGAAGTACCGTCATTCCATATTTAAATATTGTTGACATCATACCAGCGTCTTGCTATTCCACCAAGTCGATTCACAACAATATTTGCTACCACTTTATCGAGCCACTCATAAGTACCTGCGACATCGTCTACTCGCTTCAATAGACAAATCACCTTTTTGGAGACCAAATGTAGGCAAGATCGTTTCGTCACAACTGGACACACCGAATTTTGATACACTATTTTTGCTAGGCGCCTTTTTAGACATTTCAATTGACGCCGCGCATCAGAAAACATCGAACTTGAAGAACTTGATGATGAAGTACACCGAAGCTTTTGATTTTTACCTGCACGGATTGTTTTTTATAAGCGGCCCGTAATTTCACAAATATGTACTGACTAATATAACAATGCAAGCGGGGCACCAACTGCAGGTTGGTAATCCCACTTCTGATTTGTAATAGAAAGAAAAATAAAAAAAAACTCAATGAATAACAGTTCTTACTTAAAATTTATTGACCACCAATGAATATGTATTACATACATCGCGTATACTAACCGACTAATTTCCTTATTCATCTTTTCCCATAATTAAGCAAAGCGACTTTTCACAATTCTGTTCGTAAACTAAACATATTTAACATACATATCTTAAATATAATAATAGGGCAATAGCCATATACTATATATAATCAAAGTTTTGAAAATCGCTTCGGAAGATACTACTTAATGGTGGAAGCTTAAATGGTCCTCGACTGACGTGATAAATCTGACAAACGTTTTACTTATAGTTGTGTTAGTTGTTAAACTTTACCATCAACACACAAATAATTTACTCAGAAAACAGTAATTTATTTTCCACCTGCTTACACAAGAACATTATTAACGTACAATTTGCGCATATCCTGACCCTAAGTTTTTCATTACATCCACAGATGGCGTATTACAATATGCCAGTGGCGTAACACTTATATTTTCCAAATATCCTGTGTATACCGTCGATTGCCGAGATGTTTCTTGTTGTTTTCATGCTACTTGGTGGACCTAAAAAAAACTTCATAAACTATTTGGATTACTTAAACATTTTGATCGTATAAAAAACAGGATTACTTTAAAAACTTAAATGCTGAACATTTTTTTACACTTTCAATGAAATTTTATTTTTAATGGCATTACTTCAATCCAAATAGATTTTTAAGTAGGTTTGTTTGATGTAAAATAAAGCGATAGTAGGAAATATTATTAATCATTTTTTACGACACGGGTAGGTTTGATTTTATTTATATTTTGTAACCTTATAAGCGGCTGCCAAATTGTAACATTAATACAATATATAGACACTAAAACTGGGCCAACTTATAATGTTAAAACAAAAGCGATGATGTAATAAATTGATCAAATAATTTTAATTAATAAAAATAATTACCAAATGATTTTCGCTACTGCCGTCGGCTCACCGGTTGATTAAGATGGGAGGGTTCAATTAATGCACCTGAAATACTGCTTGCTTTTCATCAGCTTAATTATTTTCACTTATCCTTAATTCAAAACAAATGTTATCTAAAAATTATGAAAGAAATGATAAATTCTCGAGCGCCATGTTGTCTTTTTTTTATATATCTATCTAGGAACAACAAAACCTAGTTATTGAATACTATAAACAAATTAACACAAATGAAAATAAAATAACAAGTTATACATAAGTTTATTTAATATATGTTTGAAAAAAAAATTCAGAAGTCATAAACTAAACTAAATTATAAAAAAACTTTACCTTTTAACGGTTCTGTACATACACTGTGACAGATACTATGAAGCAGAATGGTTCATATGGTGAGGTCAATGTCTTGCTTAGTTATCCTTAAAATATGGAATTTCCTTGAAGTTTAATTCGCCAAATTTATTTGTAAAAGTATGTAGAACTTGCGTTGTAAAGGTAACTCAAGTAAAACTTGCCATTTAAAATAATAGTACAGTAAAATATTGACATACGTGCCATTAAAGATTATTAAGTATACAAATTAAGTGATTAAAAAGTGCCACCAAAATTCTGATGGCACCAAAATATAAAATATTAAGTAAAAATCATGCTTATTGCTGTTAACATTCAGCATTAAGTGAAGTAAAAAAAAAAGCTTTCAGAATACTCAAGTGTATTTCCCCCAAAAATCTTCACGCTTGCGCGGATACAATAATATAAATCCAATTTTTTTTAAGAAAGGGAACTAAAACTATTTATGTAATATTACACCCAAAAGATTTGTTCTAGGAAATGCAATTTAAGTTGCCTTTCTCAATTTTACATGTAAATAATTAAAAACTTCTCTAATTTTACGCCAAAAAAATTAATGAACTTAGATTAACGTATTTTTTAATACAACCACAAAAAAAGGTTGTTACAATTGGTTTATTTATTTTCATGATTTGAAGTATATGAGTTCTCAAAATTGAAAATAAAACGACAGCACGATCGTAGTACACAAATCTTATAAAAAATTTATGCGTCTACCTTACTTTTATTTTGTCACAAACAATAGCTTGGTATTCTAACCTTATTTAATTTACTAGATTTTATTTCTGGAATTTAATCCATTTTATATTTAGTATTTGATTTAATTTAATGAATTTGTTAATTATTTAGTATCTAACTGCTAAACAGAAGCACTTGCTGTATTATTTGTAATGAATGTATTACGTTACGTATACACACGCATTTGTATTGAAAGGTTGGGCACATGGCGTAAGGGACTTAAACTTGAAATTAATTTTTAACCTTTAATTTTAGAACTGAATTATGAAGTTTTGTTATCATTTTTGTCACTTGCACATTTCAAGTTATGTTAATGAGAGACAATACAAACATTTCTTAACTGTACACTATTTTAACTTCTTCCAGCTTAAGAAAATCATTATTAATTATCAACCGTAAAGTGTCTCGAACAATGTAGCTTTAGTTTCACTCTACAGAACGCTTTTAAGAGATTTTAGTATATTTAATGAAAATCTGCAAAATGATTTGAACGTTACTATGATGTGATAATATGTGGTGATTTTAACGTGATGTTTAACAGTCCTGAATGTGATTACCACCACTACCACTATTAGTAATGTATTCTTGTCATATGGCTTGAGGAAAGCAACTGTTGAGGCAACAAGATATCTGAGACGTTTAATCTCTTAAGTAACTATGACGTATATATCCGGATTTTAAAATTATAACTACAGTGTCCATGACGGATATAATCGCGACTAGATTTTCCTTTAGGCCTTTAATGGTTATACCGAATATACTCGTATGCGAGAGCTCACAGCGTTGTCGAATCTCCAATGGATGCGCTTGTTCTGAAAAAATGAGTTTTTTTTAATTTTTGGATTATAAAAAACTAATAAAATGTCCAATTTCATAGAACTTTTAACTTTAACTTTTGTTATGTTTTTATCAATTGCTTATATATGTATTTTTCGACGTACATGTACCATTTCTTAAAATAGCTTTTGTTGTCAATGGTCATAACGTACATATACGTATCTTAGATCATGTAATGGATATGACGTATATGCTCGCATGTGACCAAAAAGCGGGCCATCTAAGGTTCTAATATGGCTACTTAAGAGGTTAAATAATGTCTTCATGAATTTTTTATAAGCAGTTTTACTTTCAAAAATCTACACACGGATTCGTTAGATTACTTACAGCCATAAATTACACTTCAAATTGAAATTAACGATAGGGGTGAATTGCAAAATCAATTGCTGAAAAGGAGTTAATGTCTTTATTTAATGTTCTTAATCATGTCACGGAACACTATAGATGATTGTAAGTTAGAACTAAATGAAAAGTTTCAAATATTTCACCAACAATTCAATAGTCTAATTCTAATGGCTTTCCTTGAATGTAAATTGTGGAGGTGTTACATGGCTCATTTAATTAGAAAAATGAAAATTATGAGAAGATTTCTTTTAGTATAAATGTATTTAGTTTAAATTCATTGAGGAATGAGAGGCTTTTCGAATAGTGGTTAGAATTTTCAATATGGCGGTGGTAACACGAAATGGCGTCATATCACAAAATTTATTGCAATTTTCTTACTAATTATCGCGCAAAAGTGTGTGGGGTCAATTTATATGTTTTTTATCCTAGCAATTACATTCGTAAGATCAGAAACACTATGATTAAAGTCAACGTAGGAGAGCCATACTCACATTTATAGAGTAAACCTAAAGAAGAGAGAATAACGACTATCTGTGCATTCTTCTTTTTTAGGTTCCGTCTTGATTCCGAAGGTTGGCTATCATCAGTGCTCTGTGTAATTTGTACACTGATGATCTAAATAATTGGATGTTGCTACAATTGCACCAGCCCTTTTAAGTTTTTCATTCATGAGTTTCTTCTTCTTCCTATGATTTCTCCTTGTACAATGATTTGGAGTAATTGATATCTATCTCCTCTCATAACATGCCCTAGATATTGAAGTTTTCTCTTTTTGATAGTAAGTCTCTTTTTCCTTGTGCATTCTTCGCATTACTTCAACATTTGTGATTCTGTCAGTCCATGATATTCTTAGTATTCTACGATACATCCACATCTCGAACGCCTCCATTTTCTTAATATCGATCTTCTTTAAAGTTCATGTTTGCAATACATAAAAGGAACCGATAGAACATAAGACGAATTTTTAATTTAAGATTTAAATCTGTTCCGCAAATCACTCGTTTCATTTTTGTAACTGTGGCTCTACCTTTTTCTATTCTATTTTTGATTTCTATAGAGCTATCGGTGCCTTCATTGATGACAGTTCTTACAAATTTATCTTTTCTTACACGATCGATTGTTTGAATGTGCACGCGTGTATCTAGAAAGTTTCTTGCTGATTTAGATTCCATCATCACTTTTGTTTTACTTTTGTTGAGTGATTATGCATATTTTTCGCTGTATCCTACTAATCTATTAATTAGTACCTGGAGGTCCTCGGGGGTTTCTGCGATTAGCTCAGTATCACCAGCATATCTCAGATTGCTTAATAGGATGCTATTTATTTTAATGCCTATGTCTTGGTCAGAAAATGCTCTGTTTATTATATCTTCGGAGTATAGGTTAAACAAGATTGGTGATAATATACAACCCTGTCTTACACCTCTCATGATTTAAATTTCTTCAGTTGTCTCCTGTTCTACTTTGTTAGCTTTCTGTCTGCACTAAATATTCGAGATAATTCTGATGTGTCTCTTATCTAGGTTTTTCTCCGCCAGAAGTGCCACAAGATGGTCATGTCGAACTTTATCAAACCCTTTATTGTAATCTATGAAGCACACTACATATCTTGGTTTATGTCTAGACATCTTTGGGAGATGACGTTGAAGGCAAATAATGCTTCCCTTGTTCCGAGTCCGTTCCGGTATCCGAATTGAGTATGCATTTCTAGTCTTTTGTGGGTTCTTGTATGAGCCACCTTTAAGAAGGTCTGTGTACTAATCCTTATACAAGTTTTAAAAAAATTGACTCTTAAACTTAAAGTTACATACCTGTTTTTTTACCATTTGTCACACTCGTGTTTGTAATTGTGTAAGAACAAAGTGCAAGGTAGCCAACATTTTCTACAGCCAAACTTATTTTTACGGACTTTGCACATACATTTTATCAATTCTTTACAAATATCGGCAATTTCTTGTAACTCTGACCATTTCATTTTCCATGATGTATCCATCATCCAACCACCAACTTCATTTATTTCGAGAAAATGCCCTTGTTTCACGCTGGTCTGCTTGTCCTCAAATCCTCGCAGCTTGAAAAGCTCTCTGAAGAACATGTTGTAATGCACATTTTGTTGGTGATGGATTTTCGCCTTTTTGTCATAAACAGTTCTTGCCTGGCATCAATGACAATTTTGCTGTTAATTGTTGAACAGTATAAAAATACTACAAATGTTTCTAAAATATTTAATGTATTGTCGGAATGAATATTTGCGGTTTTGATTAGAATAACACGTTACAGAGGTAACTCGGGAAGATGCAACATTATCAACAACAAGAATCCAGCCTACATGCCTAGACCTAGAGTACAAGAAATTATGAAGCAAAAACTTAAATTAAAGTCATACAAAATTCAGATTTTACAAGAAATAAAAGTAACTGATTTCCAAAAAGGGTGAAGTTTTTGCCTGAAGATTCAAGTCTTAGTAAAGTACAATGTGCATTTCTTGGATAAATTAGTAATAATCGATGAAACCATTTTTCATCTGAATAAGAAAGTACATAAGCATTTCAAAAGAAAATGGATGACAGTTTGAAAAACACGTTTGAGATTCGCCGAAAATCACAGTCTGGTGTGGTATCTCTAGAAAGTATATTAAATTTCGATTATCTTCAACAAGATGGACGTACAACCCACTATGCTATGCTATGGGCAAAAAAGCATTGCTTTCATCCGACACCTCAAAATTTAGAGCAATTAGAAATTAATATCCGAAACATACTAAAAATCATTTCTTAAAACTTTCAATATGTACAGTAAAGTCGGTGGAAAGCATCTTCAACATTTACAATAGTTCTTTAAAAATTATGTCAGTTTTTAACTTTTATTTTGTGAAAATATGTAACTTTGTTTTTGTAAAATCTGCATTTCCTTGTAACATTGTATTTAGCAAATTTTCATTGTTTATTACTATTCTGTCTTTAAGTGTTAAGGATATTGTACTACAAAATTTTCTCTAAAAGGGGAAAGTTTGAACCTTAAGAATATTACAAACATACAGGGTGTTCCATTTAAAATAACAAGGAAATCGGACATTTTATTTTCGGTATATAACAAAAGATAGTAACAAATCGGCAATAGTGTAAAAAAAAACTTTTCGAATATCCAAAACCTTGTGAAAGTCGCACATTGCTATCTTTTTCCATTCCGAATGTCGCGAGATGGTGGGCGGTCCGCGAGCCTTCCTACCAACAATTAAATCGGAGATTACGCCTCGAACCAGTGTAAATTGGAAACCGAAACTTGAAATAAGTATCGAACTAGTAGAGTTGTGGCAACACGACCTGCTTAGTATTCGGTAGGTAATAGGTTCGATTCCCATTACCGTCTGCACTATATGAGGTTCTCACAGGGGTTTTTCCCCATACATATGTAGCGGCATCGTCACTGCGTATATGCACACCGTGTGCGGATATTTAGGCAAATGCTAAGGTAGTATCTTCCTCCTGAGAACCCTAACTCCGTTCCTTCCTATCCTATCCTGAGCACACCCATCCTTAATCCGACCATGTGTAAATACGTAATGTATGTATGCATGTCCGCTGCAAGTCCGTGATTGTGACTGAAGGAGCTTGACAAGCTCAAGCTGCCCCTCCCCCCCCATTGAGGCGTGAATGAAAATACGTGACATATTCCTTTTTCTCAGGCAATAAGTAACTCAAGTTGTAGAAGTCTCTTGTACTACTTCGCAAGTTGTTGATACTGGCATTCTGACTTAGGTTTTCATCAAATGCACTTGGAGTAAATAAGTCTGCATCTACCTAGCAGCCCGCTGAGACTGGCGGTTTGCTTCAAGAGACACTAGCTTATGATAGTGCGCACATACACGCTCAGAACTAGCGTGCCTATTTTGTATTTATTAATTCACGTACATCAAACCTCGACCGCAGGTTATTTTTCAGACATGTTTTCAAGTTCATGTGTGTGTGTGTGTGTGTGTGTGTGTGTGTGTGTGTGTGTGTGTGTGGGTGTGTGGGTGTGTGGGTGTGGGAGCGCGCGTGCGAGCGCGCGTGCGTACGTGCGTGCGTGCGTGCGTGCGCGCGTGCGTCCGCGCGTGCGTGCGTTCGTGGATGCGTACGTGCGTGCGTGGATGCGTGTGTTGTGTTGTGTTGTGTTGTGTTATGTTGTGTTGTGTTGTGTTGTGTTGTGTTGTGTTGTGTTGTGTTGTGTTGTGTTGTGTTGTGTTGTGTTGTGTTGTGTTGTGTTGTGTTGTGTTGTGTTGTGTTGTGTTGTGTTGTGTTGTGTTGTGTTGTGTTGTGTTGTGTTGTGTTGTGTTGTGTTGTGTTGTGTTGTGTTGTGTTGTGTTGTGTTGTGTTGTGTTGTGTTGTGTTGTGTTGTGTTGTGTTGTGTTGTGTTGTGTTGTGTGGTGTCGTGTCGTGTCGTGTCGTGTCGTGTCGTGTCGTGTCGTGTCGTGTCGTGTCGTATCGTGCCGTGCCGTGCCATTTTAGGGAATTTTGAGCCCACTAAAGTGCCATTCTGAAATCAAGGCTTCTCTGATGAACAGTAGCTACCTATTCGTAGCTAACTATTTATTGCGATATCGAAGAAGCTTTTCCAAAGCATGTCTTAAACAATCACAGATAAATAAGTTTAAATTTAAGTAAACACCTAACAATACATTTACTTCAAGTGAAAATATTTAGAAAAATGTGAAAAATCCTATTAAAACGCTTAAGAATTAACTACTGCTAAATAATGGATTCGATTATTGTAAATTTCTGGTAGTAGGCTAGATGTTTAAAACAATTATTGCATCATTCTTATGAAGAATAGCTATCTATTCGTAGATAACTTTTTATTACTATATCGAAAAAGCCTTTCCAAAACTTGGAATGGCATTTTAGTGGGCGCAAAAGTCTCTAAAACTTTCTCCATTTAACCGTCTTTCGTTCTCTTATAGTTTCCAAGATAGCAAGACCAATTTTGGACACACTGTATATATATATATATATATATATATATATATATATATATATGTGTGTGTGTACTGTGCGCGTGTGTGTGTGTGTGTGTGTGTGTGTTGTGTTGTGTTGTGTTGTGTTGTTGTGTTGTGTGTGTGTGTGTGTGTGTGTGTGTGTGTGTGTGTGTGTGTGTGTGTGTGTGTGTGTGTGTGTGTGTGTGTGTGTGTGTGTGTGTGTGTGTGTGTGTGTGTGTGTTGTGCGTGTGAGTGTGTGTGTGTGTGTGTTGGTGTGTGTGCGTGCGTTCATGCGGTTATACAACAAAAAGTAGTATGAATTGCTTATTGATGTGCAAATAAGGGAATGGAGAAATCCGTTATTGCAATGGATGAAACACATCTAACGATATTATTGTTCGAAAGCGCTTTACCAAGTACAATTAATCCCTATTTATTAGGTATAGTTGTGTCACGTGTGGTTGAAATTTGTCGTAGATTCTTTTTTTTTCATTTGATCTTGTGAGTCAAGCACTTCAACAAGTTGTATTTGGAGACTTCGTGAAGTTATGAACCATTTCATAAGTGCACCGAGCATTAAAAATGGATCCTCCATGTACTCGCGTTCTGCCTCGGCCACGCCATCTGGCGTGATAATTGGGCTCTACAAATCTGCAGAACCCTAGCGACCATTGTGTAAGACACTCCAAATCTCCTACTAAACTCCCTATTGATTAATCTTTCATTTCATAACGTTAAAATGTGTACACGTTCGTTATGATTTAAATTTCGCCTCATACGTTCCATCGCGCACCATAGTTATATTGCACAAATGATAGTTATCTGGCATGTTTATAGAAACTACAGTCGAGTTACTTGAAAATTCCTGCTACGATTTCGAAATTACATAAAGAAGGATGACAAAAACTTACTAAAGGTGTAACAATAAACATATTATTATAATTGATATTTATTCTGTGTTAGAACTATAATCTTGTTTATCAGCACTCAAATGCGGGAATAAATTGGCCTTAATGGCACAGATTAGTCAAATATTGCTAAGCACCGATTGCACTAAAACGTTAATGGAAATCATACATTACAGGCTTTTTACGATAAGTTTAAAATGACATCATACAACAAGCTGATTCACTGTTGCCATGTAGTAGTATTTTTCATTAGTTTACAAATGAATAAGTTTTTTTCGTTCCCTGAAAATTACAAATTTTAGACCGTTCTTTCACGTACCAATTCATATATGGAAAGCAATATATTTATAATTTTATAATAGGATAATCCAAAGGCAAAGTTATTCCTCATAAGCCGTGTAGATCCAGAATACACCTTGTGGATTGGTTTCATCTATATAAATTTTAAAACGTTTATTAACAAGAAATATGAATAAATTGATAAATATAACATATATTCACATGTATTTAAAGAAAATTCATCACTTAAGTACTTATCATCTGTATCATCGTCGTCTTCCAGGTTTATAATCACTGGAGGAACATCCTCTTGATCAAATACAACGTCTCTATCCCACCAGCGTTTTATTTCTTCCTCAGTATGTCGAACTGTCTTAGCCCATACTTCAGGTGTTATTCTTCCTAGTGCCTCTCTCCACATAGCTAATGATTTTTCAGCAGAACTACCATCAGAACCAACATGGTCTCTGTCGAAATTTGTAGTTATACCACAGCTTTGTTCAATAGGGTTAAAAATGCAATGGTAAGGGTGAAGACGAAGTACACGATGCCTGTATTGTTCAGCTAACCTATCAGCTACATATACTGGTTGAGGTTAAGATAATTAATAATACAAAATATGACTACATTTAAAAAGACTTACATCTGTACTAAATCCTACAACTGCGTTTTTACAAAGGCTTCATCATATTGTATATTATTTTTACTTAACCATTGATCATATCAGCCTTTTTGGACGCTGTTGTAGGTACTGGCATTATCCATAATAATTGTGAAAGGTTGTTCTAAATTTACTAAGTGATATGCATACCAATGCAGAAAGTTGTCTTGATTCATTTCTCCATGATAATCAATATTCTTTGTCTTAGAAGAAAATACTAATTCTGCACCATGAATAAATCCTGTAGCACAACCAGCATGAAGTATAATATATCTATAATGCAACGTGATAATTATTATTATAAACCTTATGGGATTAAAATTGACCTTGCCCCACCAACGTTTGTCTTCTTTTTTACGCTCTTAACATTAAAATCTTGCCAAGAACGACCAGCAGTACCATATTTAAAGATCCATGTCTCATAAAAAAAAGTGAACTGACGCAAACCTTCATCTTTAAGTCGGGCGTATTCATCCTTGTTACACTTGAAACCATTTTTTTTAGAAACTTCCACAGAGATGTTATACAGCATTAATTTGTCATGTTCGCGAAGTTTCCTTTGTAAAGTTTTTAAGGTTGCATGATCCTCTGCAAATAACTTCACTACATAATACAAAACAACTGTATGGAGTTAATACTGGATTAACTCTTTTTGTATATCTCGTAAATAACATTTCGAATTGCAGTTTGGTCAAAATTATCCACATTTACGAATGGTTTGTTCCGATGTCGTTTTTTTTGGTGGGCTTCTAAGTACTTCATCTTTGTTGCATTTAGCTGCGATGTTAGTGACTGTTGAAAGACACATATGTAAGGAAGCTCTCTGTTAAAAAGCAAGTTAATTGAAGACATTTTTAAAGTGCCTGACATGACTTAAAACATCCTCAACAAGCCGCTCATATTTCGGATTTAAGATAACTAAAAAGAGGAGTATTTTAATCATTATTACTTACGTCTCTAACGGTAGCAACTGGCAAAAGGGGGCCTCCATTTTCATGTTCTTGTTCAAAGTAATGGATCAGAAAGCTTACCACTTCTTGACAACGTCGAGACAAAGCTTGGATATCCTTAATTGTTTATTGTTTACAGTATGTGTTATTGTTGTTAAGTTAGTTATGACAAGAACTTGTTGAATTTGATATGATACACAAAATTAATTATTTAAACACAAATTAGACAAATCAATCATTTGTAAATCGTTTATGGTAAATCGCTCAACCTTGCAATCTATTTCCAACACTTAAGAACTAAATTTTCCTGGTTGCACTGCGCTATGCATTTTAAACTTATCGTAAAAAGCCTATACCATACTTATAGAAATTAAAAGTGCATAGTATCCCTCACAACATCGATATAGCCAACTATCTACAGCACAACTCTCACAAACTTGCCGCAACTATTAAATATTTTGTTTGAAAGTGTTAGAAACTAAAATAGAATAAAACACTGTATGTACCACGGACATAACAATCGATTAGGGCTTTCGGGAATTTAAAAGCCCTCCTTCGTCGGCCTTTAAACATTTCCTCATGCCATAATCTCCTAGTTATGGCCTTAATACATAAATTACTATAATGCATCAAAAATACACATATGGAAGTCTGTAATTGCATAAACTAACTGAAAAGTAATCACATAATTTTATATAATTAGTAATTAATTAGTTATGAATGTATTATGTTTATTAACCACAACTCTCCTACAATTCATTACTGGTACTCTTCCAAATTTATTACGCTATCAATTAGTCAAAGTAGTCACAAAACTGTAATTTAAATAAAGCGCATCCTTAAATGAAATTTAAAATTGGGTAACCAAACGCAGCTTTATTTTGAAACAAAATTAATTAAATTAAATTAAAACTAAATTTATTCCAACATTTTAAGCAGTTCTTACAGATATTTCAACTTATTGAGAACGATAACTGTAATTTTTGTTGAAATGTACAGATTTATATGAAATACAAATATAATAAATACACCGTTTAAAAACCCAGAAGCTAAGTATTTTAATTATGTACAAGAATGGTGAAAGTTTTGAAATATTTTAGTCAATATTGCTTCACAATAATTTCAAAATAGAATAATCCGAGTAATAATGCACTAATACCCCGTAGATTAATTAATACTAACCTATCCCAACCGAACAATTACTATTGTTTACTGTAAAAAAATTGAAACAAAGTACTAAATTTAATATTCGGTGAAGTTACAGCGCGTAAATTATTAATAAACAGTATTGAACATTATCTCTTGGCATAAATCAATCCATTGTTTATTGAATGTTTATTTATGAAACAATATTGCTTCCTAATACGTGATTCACATTTTTATACATTTTTATTATTTATTACCTCCATACTTTTAATGAATATTTGATTAAAACATGAAGGTTACTTTCTAATAGTAGAGTAAAAATTGCTAAATTATAAACAATTAGAAGTATTATAATAAGTCGTTGACATTTTTCGTTTGTCTTAGTTTCTAGTTGTTATACGATCCTTTTATATTCAGAAATACAAGTTTAACGTGATATGCTAATAGGTACATACATACAAAACTAGAAGCGTATTGTAAATCAGTTCTATTATGGTATTAGGTTTTCTAATCTTTATAATGAATAATTCATGTAATAAAAATGTCTAAATTTACACCATTTACAGATAATTGATTTTATAAACAATAAAGTAATCAGAATGTTCGTATCGCACCTAATACAAGTGCGACAAACACAGTTTAGAAATTAATTTATTTCGTATAGGTTATTAAAGACTATTGGTAATGGCACTCTCGCATGCTTTTTCTTACCTTGTTGATCATTCCTTTCGTTTTGTCAAAATGTAAATGTACCCATCGAACTAATTCTTCGTTATTGTGTAAAATGTTTAACCCACGTTAGTGCTTCTTAGTGCTTTAATTCTGGCGTCAATGAATCGGCAGTTTACAAAAATTGATATTTCCTTGTGCCTGACGTTACACCATACTTAAAATCATTAAGGACTGGACTAGTGCTAATCGTTAGTATTTCGTTAGTGCTCACTAGTGCTTTACACCTTGCACCAGCAAAACCGGCCGTTTCAAGAAAAAGAAATACCCCCTGTGTAGCGCTGACGTTCCACCACTTTTGAAGGCACTAACGACCGCACTGGTGCCAATCTTCTTAGTGCTGTACACCATGCATCAGTTAAATCGGCTGTTTCTAAAAAACATATACCACTTGGTTGAAAGCACTAACAACCGGACCGGTATCAATCGTTAGCGATTCCTAGTACTTTATACCTTGCATCAGCGGAACCGGCCATTTTGATGAAATGTGTGCGGTGCTAACGTCCCACTGTTATTGAAAACACTACCGATTCATTGTAGACCACTACTACATAGCTATCAAAATTTGTCGTCAAATTTCTATTTAAAATGAGTTATTTTGGTGTGTTATTTGTAATTAAATTCATTGGTATTGGTTTAATCTTAAATCTGGGAATAGACTTGATGATTGGAGTATGAATATTATGGAATTTTGAACATAAAGTGCGCACGTTTGAAAATTTTTTGATTAAAATGACATACTGATATTATATAATTCATATTTGGAAAATAATTGGTTAATATTAATTCTAATTACATTAAGTTTAGTGGTACAGAAAAAGTGAAAATTTCAGGAATGTGTATTTAGAATGATTTAATTCAATGCTTTTAGTTTAAAACCTCAAAGGTGTGTTTCAAAAGAAGATTTAGTTAACATAGCACCCTGTTGTCTAAGGGGTGAGAAATTACCCCCCAAGGCTGTAGAGTCTACCAAGACCAACGGCAGCAGGATAGGGAGGGCTACGTAATACCACCCCATTTTAAAGACCGTTATAGGTCTTCCATGAAAGGAGAAAGGATAAACTGACTTGAATACTTCATCTAACAAATTGCCCGGAGGCAAAATAGTTCTCCCACTTGAGGAAGAAGGCATGTCCAAAGAAGAGAAATGAAAAAGGAAAGTTGCGATTGAGAACTTTGAATTTACGAAGTTTGCTAAAAGATGAAAAAATTGAAAACCTGCTACGAGAATTGGTAAGAAACAACCTAGACGCGAGACTAGGTGGGAGGGTCAAGGAAAAGTGGATTGTGATGGAACTGTCTTTTATTTTAGTGGTGAAAAAAGAGGTGGGAATGGTGTAGGCATAATGTTAACAGAAAATATGAATAGGTCAGTTCTGAAAGTGGTAGCAATAAAGTTCGAAGCAACACCTAAAGATATTCCGAACATACATGCCCACAAGCAACCAAGAAAACCAGAAGGTAGAGGAAGTGTATGTCAAGATTGAACGCATTTGAATGAAGGACAGGGGTGATGTAGTACAGTCATAGGAGACTGGAATGCCAATGCGGGAGAGAGCAGGGTAGATAGCGTGGTAGGGCCGTTTGGACCTGGTAGCATAAATGAGATAGGAAAAAGACTGACTGATTTCTGCAAATATAAGAATATAATAGCGAATACTTAGTATAAACTCATAAACGAAGGTTGTATACGTGGGAAGCTACGAGACAGCTGTACAGAAAACAAATCTATTTTATATTGATACAACAGCGTTTCAGAAACGCTGTAAGAAATGTATGTGGTTTACTTGGAGCACCATGTGTTCATAAATTGAAAGAAATGGACTAGGTAGGGTTGGTATGTAAGATAGGGAAGGGGATAAAACATTTAAAAACAGTAAACACGGCCACCAATGAAGGTGAGGAATGGAATGTGATCAAAACTGGAATTATGAAAGTTGATGAGAAGGTATAAGAAAAGTAAAAAAATAAAGAAGCCGTTGATTACTGATGAGATATTAGAAAAAATGGAGGAAAGAAGAAGGTACAAGAAGTCTAACACCACAGAAGGTAGGAAAATGTACAGGAAGGTTTATTCAGAGCTACAGTTAGAAACAGATAAAGCAAGAAAGAAATGGTTGGAAAAGAAGTGTACAAAGGTAGAGGGATTCTAGAGACTGAAAAGGCACGATATCGTGTATAACAGAATTAAAGACCTTAATTGGGGTGGTGGGGTAAGTGTAGCCAATGAAAAGCCCATCCGTATGCAAGTATAATTGGAAAATACGGTGGACAGAGATCGAGGCTATAATATGAGAAGAGGAAGTAGCTGCAACCATGAGGGAATGAGGGATAGTAGGGCTACCGGAGTAGATGGCATTCCTATAGACTTGCTCAAGTATCTACAAGAAGACAGTGTGAAAGAATTGTCGTCCTTATGCAATAACATTTATAACACAGGAGAATGGCCAACATAATTCTTAAGAACAATTATGGTTCTTCTAGCCAAAAGAATGATACCACAAAGTGTGAGGAGCATAGAACTATAGTTCATGCGGCTAAGATTCTGCTGTGGGTGCTAAATAGAATGTGTGGGTGAAGAACAATTTGGTTCTAGAAAAGTGATAGGTACCAGGGATGCGATTGCTGTTGTTAGAATAATTGGAGAAAGTTATTCGGAAAAACGTAAAAGTTTAAGTAGTGCTGTTGGTTCTAGAAAATGCGGTTGATCGTGTGTTATGAGAATAGATTATGGAGATTCTAAATGCTAGAGAAGTTAATTAGAAAGATAGACGGTTTATTAACAACTTATAAATGGGGCAGGAAGTAGCCATGAGAATTAAGGAAAGCATGATGGATTGATTTGAAATTGGTAGAGGGACAAGGCAAGGATATTACATTTGACCAACCTTATTTATTATGTATGCAGGAGAAATGATAGCAGAATGTTGGAACAAGGATACAGGAGTGGGCCTGGGTGGCCGAGTTGCTTGTATTCGATTTGCTAATGACAAAATTTTATTTGCCCAAACTACGGAGGAATTAAATAATATGTTGAAAAAGTTCGAAGGAATGGAAGAACTGTATGGATTAAGGATAAATAGTAATAAAAATAAAGTAATGAAGATCGGAGAGCATGAAGAAATCAAAGTGTACGTAAGGGGAGAACAGTTAGAGCTGGCGAGGCGATACAAATATCTTGGAACAGAAATATCTGCAAATTGGTGAAGGCACGGGGAAATTAAAATGAGATCGGAGTTGGCCAAGCAAGCTTATAGGAAGATGGAAAGGATTTTAAGTAACGAGCTAGGTGTGAATGTAGAAATAGACTGAAAAAGTGTTTTGTATGGAGTGTGATGTATGGATGTGAAACGTGAAAAATAATTAAGAATGATAGGAAAAGTATAGAGTTGTTGAAAATGTGGGTTTAGAGTTTGATGAAAATAAAATGGACTGATAGAGTAAGAAATGAAGCAGTAGTGAAAATAGTTGAAGAAGAAAGGAAATGTTGAAAACGATAAGTAAAAGAAGAGGAGCTGGCTAGAGTATGGATTGAGAAGGAATTGTTTGTTGGTTGATGTATTGGAAGGAATGGTGGAGGGAATTCGACAGAGGAAGAAGAAAGAAATTGCCGCTATTGGTCTAGGGAAAATCCTCACTATATGAAAGAAGAACATACGCAATACCCTGTAAAGGTTAATGTTTGGGCAGGAATTGTTGGTGATCATGTCATAGGTCCCTTTTCATTGATGGCAATTTGTATGGGGATAATTATTTAGCACTGCTCCAAAATAATGTCGTACCAACTTTTACAAACTCCTACGGTGACATTAATTTTTTTTTGTTTTTTACATTATCAAGAAATAAACAGTATTACTTATTAGTTTTTCAGTGTGTTGTAGCGAATTTCTTTTATTCGTGTCAATTTTTGCAATAAATCTAAAAACACTTAATATTTCCCAAACAGTTGCTGTTAGGTATAGGACATTGTACATGGAATATGTCTAGAATTTTCTGAAGAATCCAAAAATTGAATAATATACAGGGTGTTGCATTTAAAATAAGAAAGTTGGTATTGGCCACTGTTACATGACACACCCTATATAAAAAGTTTTGTTGAAAAGAATACGCAACTAAAAATACCAATTGACGTGTCCGCCATTTATTTATTACAGAATTGATTCTGTAATGCTGGTACACGCTGTATAATTTAACGTACTAAAAATCTCACACAATTTTATTTATTCTCTCATAGTTCTTTCATACAGCAGCTAATTCAGTAGCAACCATACTCGTACTGAAGTTGTTTGATTTTTCATTCTCTTTCATCCAAAATTAATTTTTTCAACGGCCAAATATTACTATTTTATAAACAAATTATCATTAATGAAATTATTTGACTCGCCATACATAACTATGGCATCACGTTAACCCTAACTAATGAAATGCAACCAGAGAAAATTCTTTTTTGTATACATTGTTACATGCATAAAGACACGGTAGTAGCAAAAGTAAAGGATGTGCCGTAACAGCTAGAAAGAATCAGGCCGGAAGCTCAATCGGTCGGTTATGCACTTGGATGCATGGGCGTGTGGTTGGCGTAGATAAAAATACGGTTGGACACAATCCAAGAAGGGAAAAGGTTCGGTCAGGATATCGCTCCAAGACCGCAGTAGTAAAGAAAACAATTATTAGTAAAGTAACATAAATCTGTTTAATCGTTGTAGTTATAACCGGTATTGATAGTAATAAACCCCAAAACTTAAATCTATTACAAATGGTTAACATAAACTCGCCAAAGGCATACTAATTCTGTATTATAAGTGTTTTGTAACTGTGGCTTTGATCGGCCTATTTCCACAGTTTATGCTTTTTGAGCGCGATGTTTCGGAAGCAGACTCTTCTTCCGTCATCAGGTTTAGTCCTGAGAAGGACTGTTTTCGCACTTGAATCGAATTCATATGTTATATATAATTTTTTCCCAAGCACTTGACTACTCTCAGATTCGAACTTGGTACCCTTCACTTACTAGTCTGACACCTTTACCACTGAGCCATTGAGTAATCCAATATATATTTTTAGAACTATATATATATATATATATATATATATATATATATATATATATATATATATATATATATATATATATATATATATATATATACATACTATATATTAAACCTTTTTCGTGGTTGCGCCGAAGTTTATTGCGCATGTTGCGCCGTAACCTCTTGCGCAGGTGTATTGCGCTTAAGCTCTTCGCGCATTATTGGAATCCATATGGGTTTCATTTCTACACTGGCTTGGCTTATTGGATTTTCTGCTAGTGCGATGTATGTGGCTTCTTTGAGTTTCCGACGAGTTGTGTTCTCGTCCTTTGCCACTATCTGTATGTTATCCCATTGGATGCGGTGGTCTTCGTTCCAGACATGTTCGGCGATTCTTGATCTTTCTGTTTCGCCCTTGCGGACGTTGTTCTTATGTTCCTTCGTTCTCACTTTGAGTGGTCTGCTGCTCTCTCCTATATATGATATGCCGCATTCGCACGGTAGGTTGTATACACAATTCTCGGAATTCTGATCTTCATTGTATGGTTTGGCTTTGGTTAGTATTCCCCTGAGCGTTCTGGTCGATTTGAAGGCAGTGCGTATCTTGTATTTGCTGCCTATCCTTCGTATTTTGTCTGAGGTACCTTGTATATATGGTATTATCGCTGTGTATTTAGGTTCTTCTTTTTCGGTTACCCTTTCCCTGTTTAGGTTAGGTGTCAGATCGAGGTAGCCATTTTCTTTGAGTGTTCTAGCGATATTTACTTTTTCTCTGTTCAGGTCCTCTTGTTTTCAGCATATTGTTTTTGCTCTATCGTACAAGCATTTTCCACGTCTAACTTCACGTTTTGTGGTGATTGAGTTGTAGTGTAGGTACCTCCCGTGTGGGTAGGTTTCCTGTATACACTTGTCGTGAAAGTGTCATTCCTGTGTACAAGTATATCCAGGAATGGCAGTGCTTGTTCCGACTCTAATTCCATTGTGAATTTTATGGAGGGTGCGCGGCTATTTAGATGATCTAGGAATTCATCTAGCTTATGCTTGCCGTGTTGCCAAACTACGAAGGTATCGTCCACGTATCTAAGCCACATCCTTGGTTTCTCTGTGAATTCGGATATCGCTTGGTCTTCCATGTATGTATATATATATATATATATATATATATATATATATATATATATATTGCTCACTATGGGTGATAGTGGGAACCCATCGCCATCCCAAACTCTTGTTGGTAGAATTTGTCTTCTACCTGGAAATATGTAGTTCTAATGCATATTGTCAGAAGTTCCATTATTGTGTTTACCGAGAGTTGCGTGCGTTCGTCTAACGTTTCATCCTTTTCCAGCTTGTCCCTTATGATAGTTAGTGCCTTATCGGTAGGCACATTTGTGAATAGACTCACAATGTCGAAGCTTACCAGTATTTCTTCGTGGTTTGGTTGGAAGTTTCTGATGGTTTCCACGAAGTACTGCGTATTCTTGACCATAGACTCGGTTTTTCCCGATAAGGGTGTGATGATACCTAGCAGATAGTGTGCTAATGGGTGACAAGGTGAATTTCTCGAGCTCACAATTGGTCTCAGAGGAATTCCTTCCTTGTGAATCTTTGGTAGGCCGTACAGATGCGGAGGTTTGCTGTAGTGTGGGGTAAGTCTAGTTCTCTGGTAATCGGAGAACTCCCCCTTATGTTTTGCCAGCGTCAGGTATATCCGTCTTTCGATTGATGGTGTGGGGTCTTTTGGTATTTGTTTGTACTCGCCCCGTCTAGTAGTTCTTGGATCTTACTGTTATAAGTGTCCATATCCATTACCACAGTCGCGTTTCCTTGGTCTGCCGGGAGAATTTTGATCGTTGGGTCATTCTCAATTGAAATGACCGCTTTCCTTTCTAGGTTAGAGAGGTTAGGTTTAGTTCGCCTAGATGAATCTAGGATTGATCTAACCTTACTTCTGTATTCTACGGTTTCTTCAGGATCTAATTTCATAGCTGTTTCTTCGACTGCGGTTATTAAATCTACTTTCGGAATATACCTCGGTGTTATCGCATAGTTCAACTTTGTCCAGAACCTGCATTTCGTTTTCGTTCAACTGTCGTTTAGAGATGTTTATGACAGTGTTTTTTCGATTGATGTTGGTTGGTTCTTTCTTCTCCTTCATTAGCTTTTCGAGTTTCTTGTGCTGAATTTCCTTGTGCATTGCCTTGGTCTTCGAATATTTACTTCTGGTAGCCGTATTTATCCTATCAAGGTATTTCCCGTTCACTCGATTTCGAATAGTTTCTCTAACCTCGTTGAAAAGTACCAGCTCGAACACCAATCCAGTCCTTCTCAAGACTAAGCCTGATGACGGAAGCAGAGCCCGCTTCCGAAACGTGCTCAAAAACCGTAAACTGTGGAAATAGGCAAATCAACTCTACTAAAAGGCATACTAGTGTGAATATCCCTACGTAGTGGGCATAGTAAATAAACATTCGAACAACGGGTATCGTAAATCGAGATAGCTATAATTCAGCAAACAGCCCGAAAACATTTAAAGTTTCCGTAATTTGATAAAAAAATATTTTGTGATTAGTAGCACACTTACATTTTGCTAGTGCTTCAGTTAAATAAAATTAAAGGAAGCAAAATTTGATTGAATCACAGATACAGCATAATGAAACGACGCTTTTTATGCACAGTGTAACACCTAGCGTTGAACCTAGAAACAAAATACATAACCCAAAATAAATGCAAAGTACAAGAATGGAACCGTAGTTATAGGAAGAGCTCTCCTTACGGGCGTCCTGGTTTTAAATTAGCCGAATCACAACCTGACTTACATATAAATAATCAAAATTATCAGCCAGATGTCTAGCATTGCATAAACATGTTTAAATCTGAAAATACTTAAGGAGCAAAACACAAAATAAAAGAAAGTAAAGAAACATTTTCAAGTAACGCACATAAAAATGATAGTCTGCTACTATTGTTAACCACAAAACTATAAGCATAACCGCTAAAGTTTTACCCAACAAACAAAAAAAATGTAAGAAAATGCCAGCTGAATGCTAAAATATTCACATGTATGAATTACTAATAGCTCCCTTATTTATGATAACGTTCGGTAGAACGTAACAATTGGAGTTTAGATATTAATACATAGCAAATGAAAGAATACAAAGCGTAAATTTAACAATTTAATTTTGGGCAGTATTTACCCATTATGTAAATTACCCAGTATAAAGCGTTTTAATTTACAAGCACATCAGTCTTTGGTTAGAATGCGGATCTCTCTATATAATTGCCTATCTTAACTACAGGAGCAAACTTCACAGTGATCAGATGTACCTGCTTACAGCTGATTCTAATACAAGTACATTCCCAAATTCAATTTCTAAAGTGTTGTCAGTAAAGTACTGAAGAAACAAAATAATAAAGGAAAAGTGAACACTTCAGTAAGTAAGAATAAGAGTAAATCTTAAACTTAGTAAATATTTTATACTTCCAGCAACATAACATCGGTAGATATAACCTCAAAGGAATGTTTGTGTGTCTGGCGTGACAAGCTTAATGTTGCTTTAGCGAGAGCCGAGTTATCTTTCTGTGGGCTGGTGTATAACCTGCTCGATAGTCAGTCATCACGTAATCGTTATTCGGATGTTCCTATCCAGGTGTGAAGGAGTAGTTCGTATACCGGTGGGACAATCCGTTATAGCATTGATTGAACTGCAGAGCGACGAAAGGACCACAATCATAATCAGAGAAAGAAACCTAGCGAAACCATTTTGATTTAGCTTTCGCATTGTATACTAAACTGTTATTTTAATTTATGTAGACTTAGAACACATGTTAATGGAAAGGTTTAATCAGAGGTGAACCGTATAAAAAGAATCTAATCAGAACGGTTTTTAAGAAATTTTTTTGATCCGTAGAAACGAGCACAACAAATATGCAGTATCAAATTTAACTATGGCCAAGAATATAAAACCAGTATCCACTGTATGTAATTTCTATGAAATCTTAATTTTATAGACGTTGCAGAAAAATCTTGACCATCTCAAATTCCTTAAAACGCAAACATTTTCGTTTTTCTTAAAATGGCGTTCGTTACTCACACCAGAAGCTAGAAAAGAAGAAGTCACATGTTTCTTTTTCACAAATCCAAAAATTCAGCCTGTTGCCACGTTGTCTAATAAAAATTGAAAATAGATACTCCTAAATTGGAGTGTAAAGTGTATTGCCTAACAACAGGCATAAGAATCTCAAAAATCGTATTAACCAAATTCAGTTTCTCAAATTACACGTTACAACATATTCATTTATATGATTTAAAAGTTATATCATTTACATAATATGATACGATATAATACGCAATAGGCTTAATACTTCAAAATATAATTACACTACATCCAGTCGAACATAAGGGTTAATTTGGGGAGATTACTCTTCATCGAGTTACATATACCTGCAGTTTAATTGTTAAAATATAGTGTCTTAGATAGTCTGAAAGATTCATTGTATCGTGATTAGGAGCTAAAAGGGAAAATTAAATTTTAACACTTTATCAATTTGAGGATCTAAGAATTATTTACGTAAAGTAAATTGTATTGGATATACTCAGCGTTAGACTGCTATAAGTGATAAAACTATGTATACTTAAATTAAGTATACATAGGTATAGTAAAAGATTAATAAATTATTTAATGTGTTCGGAACGACACTAGGTACGGTAAGTAGCACGATAACTATATATATTTTGAGCAAATGAAAGCAACTCTTGCTCGACATATTAATTAATGAAATAATAAATATACTGAATTACACCTTTTTAATACAGTTTTGAAATTGGGTTGGCGTTACTTGATTTGTATCACCCATTTTGTAGTGGTACGTATCCGTATAAACTTATCCATTCAAATGTAAGTGTGAAGTTCAGATTTAAAGTAAATAGTTCTGGAATTAATAGTGATAGCGCTTTATTAAATATTTTTACTTCATGGAAACATTAGCCAGCGTTGCAAATAGTTTTGGACCTTCAAAGTTTCTCTAAATACTGTATGTTATTGGTTTCGATAGTAATTAAACTTGTGAAGTTTACCTACCCATTTTTTTGTAGCACTTTTTAAATTTTTTATCTTGTTTTTTGAGTCAGTCAGGATTCCAATCACCTAGCCCTAGGATATTTTACCGACAGTGGCGATTTAAGCCGAAAACCCGTTTATTTTACTAAAGATATGCGACACCTAGTGATTCCCGATGATTTGATATCTGGCATTGCAACGTTTATATCATCATCGCCTAGTGCAAATTTGTCTAGTATCACTAAATAATTTTAAACCTAGCTACTTAAATTGGCTCTTTCTTGACTATTTGTTCGTTAAGTCGCAGGCATAGGGGAATTTAAATTTTTGCAGGCAACGATGGTCAGCTTGAAAAAGACTTCCTTATTTTTTTCAAAAGCAATTATAAAAGAAACACGTATATTAATACTATCTGTCAGTGGATTGGAAAAGGTAGAAATCGGTTTACCAGGTACGAATAGGAGCAGCTCAGTTGTATAAATTAGACAGATCAGAGCAGGTACTCTGATACCCGGTATGTGGAAATGCGTGGAACAACTTTAAAATTATAAATAAAAGCACTGCATTCTGATTTTAAACTATGACAGATAAATGAATTCTACAAGCAGTGCTGATTTGTGCTAATCGATTGCAGCCTGAAACTATCGAAGCATGTTACGCAAATGACGGAACTTACGAAAAGAATTTCAAAAATTGTTGGGTCAAAATTTGTTTTGAATGTTGTGCCCAGTTGCGCTAGTCAAACCCAACAATCTTCCTGATGGCAAAATTGTGTCAGGCCACCGTAGTCTACTGTACACCCAAAATTTGGTTTGATTTTATCTTTCATTTATCATCCTCTTCATATCCTTATAATATTTGAGACGTAACAGATGAATGAATTCTACGAGATGTGCTGGCTATGTTAATCTTGTACAATCAAACGTTATCGAGACATTTCCAAAATGACACAATTTTTTTTTCGAAAATTTTTATTATTTTCAAAATTTTGAAAGCTGTGCAAGTCGTGTTAGTCAAACCCAACAACTTTCCGTAATGGCAAAATTATGTCAAGTGTGCACTCAAAAATTTTGTCTTGATGTTATCTTTCATTTGCCACCATTTTCATATCCTTATAATTTTTAAGCCAAAACAGAGAAAATAATTCTACGACATGTGCTGAGTTGTCCTAATCCAGCACGACCAGAAACCGTCGAGATATGAAAAATGCACAATTTGCAAAATATTCAGCCAAACAATTTATTTTTACATTTTTGAAATTTTCAAGGTTGTGTCAAGTTGTCCTAGTCAAGCCCAATAACTTTCCCCAAAATTGTGAGATCACCATAGTCAATTGTGCTCTCAGAACTTGAGTAAAAACGTGGAACTTGAGAGAAAATAATTGCTGTTCATTTGTTTAACATTTTAATTATATTTTAATCATTAAAAACTTATCTCCCATTACGGCGCTTTTCAACCCAATTTAAGGCCTGTCCCTAGTTCTCTACTTCCGTTCCTTTTTGGCTAGTTTTGTAATCTTATTTGCGTGTGGAGTCCTTTGTTTCCGGTACAATGGGATTTGCTAAGGGTTCTTGACAGCCGTGACATCGCCAGGTTTCAACAACCTTCCTCTACCAGAGTAAAACAGGTTTTAACATCTAAAGTCTACCTTTCTTTTTCACGATTTCTCTTAATGTACCAACTCCCCGTTTTTCTCTTTTGATTACAAGTAAATATAGCGCCGTCTTGCAGTATACTTAGTCAGCGTACAGGCAACGCCATCTTGTGGTATAAATTAGAAACTGCTAGCCCAGTATTACGGTATAATTAGATGTTAGCTTAAAGTTTGTGGTATAATTAGACTTTAACACACATTTTCCAGCGCCATCTTGTGGGTAATTTAGATGTTAGGAAGTGACTTAAATCCACAGGGTGTAGAATCTTTTATAATACCTGTATCATCCTATTTGTTATAATTTCACTTAATATTTTAACTTAAACTATAATTTAACACAATAAAAAATTTAATAAAATAAAACACTACGTGGATAACGAATTCCTGGTGTAAGAAGGGTACGTCCCGTGTTTCAGATTGTGCAAGAAAGTTAGCACTCTTGTGGAACAAAATACGACTTATCCAACTACAAAGTGGACATGAAAAGAAATAAAATAATTAATTAAGATAGTTAAGTTAGTAGCATAATACCCTTTTTATTACCCTATATATTTCATTTTCCATCAATCAACGTAACCTTCACAACGGCTAGCGTGAGGTCATGTCAATGCAAGCTATCTGTCACATTAATTAATCAATAAAATGATGACTAACGTTTTGACCTTTTTACTAAATGATCCCGGTTTCAGACAAAATATTGTATGCACCTCGGCAATAAAGTAATGACTTGATGAAGACCACGATACCTAACCTCCGCTTTCGTCTTAAAAAATCTACTTTATTGCTTCGGTAAATATTGTACTAGTTTTTAGGGTAATTATGCAACCTCTATTGTAACACGTCCATAATGAAAATAGGCAACGTCAACAAAATGTTAATAGGATTTAGATGCCAAAAAGTGCGAAAGTAGCACACGTGTCAAAAACGTTTACGCGTTTTGTATCTTATTTAAACAATTAAATTAATAGTTAAGGCTTATTTGGTTTCGTATCAATAACTTTCATGAAGAAAAGTTATCTAAAATCAAATTATTTTTAGAAAGGTGTACACATTTTGCTATAAGCTTGAGCGTTATTCAAACATTGAAAAAATTTCGCATCAAAAATACCTATTCTTAATTCTATATCTTGGTTTTTTTTATGCCAATTTTGACTATCGTTGCCTGAATGCAAGTTTTGGATTTGTGTTATTACTTGTAAATATATTTACATTATTTGTGTATATTTAGGCATATTGAAGTATTTTTTTTTCCAATAATTACATTTTAGTAGGTATTCCGATATTATCTCCTTAGTGTGTATAGTTACGAATGCCAGTGCATATACTTCTATCGTCTATAATGGGTGTTTAGCCACATCAATTCACCGCGTGTAAGAGAATCATTGCTCCGCCTGCCTTATAATGTACAAGTTTACTTCCTTGTATTAGGTACACGACTGCCCTTAATTACATTTTGTATTAATTTATTAAGTATCTAATACGGAAAATCTTTCCTTTGCATTAAGAAAATGTTGTACCGTTTGAAACTAAATATAGATATGGTTCTATTCCACGGTTGAAGGAGGCGCAGTGAATGATGTCAAAATGGTGTGCATCTAGTACGTTACATGATGCAATATGTTGTCTTCAAGAAAAGTTTAAATTGGAGATACCGTTTGTTTTTGTGTCACTAAATATGGAGACAAAAAACGTTACACCTGCTGTTAGGTACGTTTGCTGTTTGTTATTTCAGCTTTAGTAGCTACGACATATTTGTGCAGGTTGCCCTTGATCGAAGATACATTACGTTTATATTTACATTATTGAAAAGAGCTGGAAATGACTTATCGTACCAGTTGTTTTGCCTTATCGTATTATTAAGAAATGAAGTTCTCGACAGCAATTCATTTCGATATAATGTATTAACTTTATTTTGAGTAAAAGTACAAGTAAGCCACGTATCCTTTTTAATGTACATTAAGTTTTTATTAAGTGGACAAATTCGATCGATTGATTTACGAAAGTAGAAGAGAGGCCTTCCGCCCCCATTTTGTTTTTTTGACGTCACAGGCCTTGCCCGCTTCCAACCCACGTGGGGGGCGTATTTTGACATTGACGATCACATGAGGGCATGGTTTGACGTTGTGGCCGACCTATGGTTTGACCTTGAGGTTGACCTTGGGGCAAAGAATTGAAATTGACCTTGGGTCAAATCTACTTTTTAGTCATGTTCAGAACCTTCTCGGAGAGAAATTTGTATTTGAATAAGGAAACCCTAACGCTAACTCTCTCACGTCTCTCTCTCTCTCTCTCTCTCTCTCTCGTCTCTGTCTCTCTCTCCTGTCCCTAGGCTCTCTCGGCTCTTTCTCAAATAAACAAACAAATCAAGCCCAAAGAAATCACGATCGCTAGATCAATTCAATTCAAACAAACAGATCAGTCTCAATCAATCAACCGACGTTCATTGTCAATTTTCGATGTTTACATTTTAGAAAACAAAATTTGGTTTTGGTATTAAAAAATAAGCACGATAAAAATTAGAACTTACCGGTGATCTTAAAGGAAACACTTCTGTCAAAAAAAAGGGTTTTAGATTTATCAAACAGGTCCGTCAGGAAAAAAGATTATTAATAAAAAATTGAAGGAAAACTTAGCGTTTGAAAATAAATTTTTAAAAACAATACATCATTTATTTAATCTTCTTTTAGTCTTCTTCTTTGACTGTGATTCGTCGCTACCATCATGGTTTTGAGATTTGTCCTTCTCCTCTAGCTCATCGCTCTTCCTCTGTGAATCATCACCATCATCTTGGATTTGAGATATATCCACCTCATCCACTTCATCGTTTTCAAAATTATTTTGAAGCCAGTAGTACGTTTGTTCTGAAGCGTAAACAGGATCTTCAATATTGAGATGTATGCAGCGAAATGTCTGTCTGCGTCTTCTTCTTTAAGCTAAATTTCGCCTCTATATATTATTTTCACATAGAAGGTCTATCTGTCTTATCAGAAATACCTCTGTCAAAAAGTATCTTAGATTTTATAATCAAGTTAAGTATGCTGGGCTCTTATTAGAATACTATTTTTTTAATTTTCGAGTTTTTACCGATAAGAGGTTGTGATACTATCACATAAGACAGTTTTACATACAAGTTCTGTCTTAGAAGAAATACCTCTGCCAAAAAAAGAGCTTAGGTTTATAAACATGTCCCTAGGGAAGATATTAGAGCGTGGTTACAGAAACAAGGAGCAGACACTATGAGTAACATTTTTGAGTTATGGCAAGGAGTCGGATCTTTGCGATATGAAAAATGTAAGTGAATATAATGACAAGTATAATTATATACAGACTTTTATCATTGTAATTAGCAAGATGGCGCGGGCTGGAGCTCTGAAGTTGAAAACGGCAAGTTCTATAATCGACGTATTTTCGGTTATTTTTCAACATGCGAAAATATACCCCGTATAGGTAAAGTCTTGCGACACGAGTCTTTCAGCGAACCCGGTTTTGGCGACTCTCACACCAAACTTCCCCGAAGATAACCGAAACGTTCTCGTTTCTCGCGTTTCGCCCATTTCTCGCTTCTCTCGTCCCTCTTGTCCCTCTCGTTTCTTTGGTCTCTCTCGTCTCTCTAGGCCCTCTCGGCTCTCTCCTCCCTCTCGTCTCGTCTCTCTCTCTCTCTCTCTCTCTCTCTCGTCTCGTCTCTCTCTCTCTCTCTCTCGCTCTCTCTCTCTCTCTCTCTCTCTCTCTCTCTTTCGTTTCTCTCTCCCTCTCGCCCGTCTAGTTTCTCTCGGCTAACCTTAAGCCTAAACCACCATCTCCACGTGACCGCCAGGATCAGGCCCAATGTCAACCTCAAGGTCAAACCACCACCCCACGTGGATGTCAAAGTCAAAATACGCCCCTATGTGGGCAGGCAGTGGGCAGGGCCCGTAACGTCACAAAAAACAAAATGGCGGCGGAAGGTTTACTAATCTGTGCTTAAAAGAAACAGCTTAAAAGAAACAGCTGAGTTCGGTTAATGTTAATTAATGACAAAAAATTTGAGTGAATAATCTTACTTCAGTTGAATTTGATCACATAGGTTAAAATAAACTTTGTAATTACATTTGCCTCTTACAGTTTCAATCATCATTCATTTTGAAATAATTCTACGAAAAGTATTTTGCGTATAGTTCATAGCTTTTCGTCATAATAAAATCAAAGTAATAGAGCGTTATTTGGGTACTTTCTGGTTTACACTCGTATACCCATAGACTAATTAATAACCATAATAATCATAAAATTCAGAAATAAATATCACGCAATTTAGAAAGATAATTCGATCTATTAATTTTTAACCACAAAAACATTAATGCGTATCAAAAAATTGAAGAACATAACGACCAGTGAGTCGTTTATGAATCGTATATTTTTTATCAAACACTATTTGAATCTTTTATCTTTAAAATGTGTTCAAACATTCACAAGCATAGATGAATCGTTGTACTTCAAATCTGAAATCTGTACTTAATAAATATATGGTTATCAGTATTGTGTATTCAACAAACAATCAATAAACACAAAGTAACTAAATGTCGTAATCGATCTGACTCAAAATAAATAATTTTCATATCAATCCGTTAGCCAAGGTATCAAAAGATTGATTATTTTTAAACGGTGTAATCCTTCATGTATCACACAAAGAAACAATGAACTTGTTCTAATGTTGGTTCTCATTAAAGCTTTAAACTATAGGGAATCACAATTTGAAGAAACTACGAAAAATGAGTTAGGTAATCCCGAGAAGTACCACATATAAAAGAAAACTAATTTTTATAGATTAAAATCCCTAAATCTTATAATCTAACCACATAATAATAGGTAATGTAGATTGATTATCCTCGATGCCTAAAATGAAATTAACAACATAAACAATGACACCTCTAAAGATAATCAAACTTCTACCATTCAACAATCTAAGATTATTCTTACATTTATATAAATTCCGCAATCCTTTCTCCGGTGTTATGTAGTATCGGGTTGATTTATTCTTATTAATCCTTAATATATATCCACACTTCCCACAAAATAAACGGCCCAACTTAAATGTCAGTGTTCATTCATGCTTTTAAACTCGTATAAAAATCGGGCAACTTGATTTACTAAATGCCCTTATAAAAAATATTTCTCGCCAAATATTTTAACTAAACTTAACCACTATAAATGTCTATAAACCGTCGATTCAGTGCTGTTAACAATCGCACATATATTTAAATCAGTAATATTTATGTCAATGTCATCATATTTTTCCGCTTAAACCAAAAACAACATATTCCAAAGGAGCTTGCTGCTGCGTGTCTTTGCCGCGCACAATTATAAAACGGCCTCAACACAGACCAAACTATGAAATCGCTGCCGTCTTGAATCTTTTGCAAACACCCTCACAATTCTTCCAAATGACCCTAATTCACATTCAAATTCACGCCATATACTGTCCAGATCTGTATTCAACTTTTTATTAAAGACCTGAATATGAGCAAATTTTCCTTCCGTACAATTTAGAAAATTCTACCACCATTTGTCTTTGAAACTTTTTCCATTACGCAATGTTACGACAATACCAACATATCATAAATTCACACGCTACCCTCGGCAGGATTTCAATCTACGGCATGTACTTTGCTAGAATACCGCGCTAACCAACTGCGCTATCGAAGTACAAGCCCCAATCGATGGAAATTTTGCCTTTATGTATGTAGAACTGATCTAATTTAATACTTTTTATACAATATTTAAATACTCTTTTACATAATACTCAACGCTTTACTAAAATTCCAGTGGCGCAGCATTTTCACTAATTTACATTTTGTACACACCGAAAACAAATTTCTCGTGCAAATTGACGTTCATTTACCATTCAAAATACGTTCTACGCACAACACAATACTGCATATACATAGTGCGCCAAAATAATCACATCATTTACTTACAACTGAATTAAATAAAGGAGCAGGTTTGTCGTATTGGCTTCTGTCTTCTCTTGTATAAACGTAACAGCTCTAAACAGAAATGTAAACCCGTACTCCGACATAGTAAGTCTAAACATTCTACCGCTGTCCCATTAATCTTTCATAGAGGGATAGTGTTTACGTGATTTAGTTTCTTCACAGTTGCTAAATATAATTAGGGCTAATCCCAACTATAGTAGTATCTGGATTATTATGAGGGTCATTATATTTTTATCGAATTTTTTCTATTACTGTGAAAGTGTTATTAACTATAATACCGATAATCTTGCAATCAAAAAGGCACTGCCATGTATCCAAAATATCGGTTTTATCCTTGCGGGGTCCTTTCACCATCGGAAGTTTCACAATTATGAATTCACTGGTCTTCATTTCGCGACATTTTCGTTACAGTGCTTTTCAAGTTGATATATCCTTACCCGCAAAAAAAGGTTCCGACTCTTTCATTTTGTTTATCACTCTTCTTGTTCCGACTCGCTATTAGTATCTCGTTCCTCAACATGATCCGGCTCTGTTCCTTCTTCAGAAGAATATTCTCTTCTTCTAACAACTTCAGTAATCTCTCTAGCCTTCGTAATCTCCCATCTTTGAACACACTTCCAGGCACCGTTGTAGTGTAGCACGGTGTCGGGACCTGGTAGTGGGGTAACTAACTTTATGCTAAGGGCACTGGAATATAACTACAGGCGTATACATGCACTTACCTATCTTGAATCAATTGAAACACCCACCTCTTTACTATGGAGCGCTGGTCTGCGAGACCGTGCCACATTGCTGTACGGCAAACATTTAAATGTTTTTTTTCTTTTTTTTTAAACGGAAAGTAATAGTTTTCATCTTTGCGGCACAAATTTCAGTATCCAAGGCTACACCCATCACATTTTGTTCAATAAACGAAATGACGGTACTGTTAAAAATATGATTTCTCAAATTTTCCGCTTTGTATTTTGAGATAGGCGATAAGTTTTCGGAGCACAACGTCGCCCAAACCTGAAGGTAGAGGCATGTTTACCCCATGCCAGTCGAGAGGAGGGACTACCACCCTTACCAAGGCTTCCTTAATACTGGGTCTCCGACTTTCTGAGTCCGGTAAGGGCTCTATTTCCTTATCCTTAAATTATTCCCATTACTTGCAATAGTATTTCTTCTTTTGAGAGTAAAACACTCGACATGATCTGGTATAAAGATTCTGGTCCTAAATTTATGAAATTCTGCTGTTGCATTTATAGGTCTCCTAATGGCAGTAACTTTCAAGACTACTTTGAATACCTTAGTTTGAAAATTGACTATCTTCTGACTCAGTTTACATCTTGCGATATCTCATTTTAGGAAGATTTTCATGTTTATAGCTCTAAATGGATCCAATATTCATCTACTACTAATCATGCGCGTCATAAAGCAAAAGCATTTGCTATAACCTTAACTGTACTCCACATCTTCTAGATCTCTTTCTTACATCAAACCCACTTGTTTACAAAACTTCAATTCTTTCACCACTAAATCTATCTAATAGAAATACTTCCCTAATTCCTCTGTTGTTCGCAACACTGTTAGAACCTTGTGGTAGTTTAAGTCAGTTAAATGGAGTGATTCACGAGATTTCGTTGCAACCTTTTCTTGGCATGTATGTTGTTTTAAGTCGTTCTCATCTTCGAACATTCCTCATGGGTATGGAGTTATACATTCACAAAAAACAAAATTGTATACGTCATTCTCGTTCCCAACCTTAGTTCAATAAGGGTTGTGATAATGCATTTTATTTGAGAAATAAATGTTATACTAAATGGAAATCTAATAAACCGTACGAGAGACATGCTAGAAATGCTTCCAAGTGTCTCTAAAGCTAACAAGTTGTTTGAACAATAAAGATGCAATGAACTAGCTACATCTCTTATGGACAATCGTAAATTTAGCCAAAACCATCAGTTAAAAACTTTGGTACATCTTCATTTCACTCCATGACACCCTTCGACGGATGGTTAATTGCTGATTCGGTAGGCAAGACCAATATTTTTGATGGATTTATTTGCATCAAATTCGTGTCTTAATTCGAAATCAATTATTCCAAATCAATTGTTCGAAATCAATTGTTCGAAATCAATTGTTCGAAATCAATTGTTCGAAATCAATTGTTCGAAACTCAATTGTTCGAAATCAATTGTTCGAAATCACATATTTGGAATATAATAGATTTATTTAAATTTAAGAAGACACCGAATTTCAATTAATAATTCTTTATTGTTATTATTACAAAAAACCTCCACAAGATCTCATAACGTTGTGGTTCGATAAATTTTAGTATAAATGTAAGAAACGAATACAGGCTTAGGACTGTCAGCGTAAAGCTGGCCTGTTTAGAAGTTTTGTTTAATTTTTTGTGTTGTTTTGTTTCTTTTGTTGTGTTTTTGTTAATTTTTTTGTTTTTTTTTATTTTTTTGCGTTTTTTGTTTCTTTTTTTGTGTTTTTGTTTCTTTTTTGATTATTTGTTTACAGTTATTATTATAATTTTCGTCAAACATGAAACATGAAATTTAGCAATTTAAATTTTGACAACTCTAAATATAAATACAACAAATTAATAGCATAAGTTATGAGCTATTCCTTTAAGATAATCTAAAATATTACTTGGGTCGAAATTGTCTATGATATTTAATATTCTTTTTTTTCTTTCTAAGAACTTACTTTAAAGTGAATATATCTATTTTTGTATTCTATTCGGAATATTTTCTTATCAACTATGATTTTTTGAGACATTTCAACAATTGATTTTCGAACAATTAAATTTCGAACAATTGATTTTCGAACAATTGAATTTCGAACAATTGATTTTCGAATAATTGATTTCGAAGAACTGACTTTCGAAAAATTGATTTCGAACAATTTACCTAGATCCTCTTAATGATTCTGAAAAAGATGTGCCCATAGGCACCTCTTCCTTTCCTTTTCAGTACAAGCTCCTAGAGTCGATCATCAGTAGGCTTGATCTCAACAAGGCAACTAGCCCAGATCGTATCCCAGCTATCGTTTTAAAGAAATGCTCCCCCGAACTAGTACCAGTTGTATTTAAGCTCTATTCAATCTCTATGTCTTCTGGGGAATTTATCCTCATCATGAAAGTTAACAAATGTTCAACCTATTCGCAAAATAGGGGATAAGACCGATCCCTTCAAACTACCGATCAATTGTCGCTACTCCATTTTGACTAAAATCATGGAAAAAGCCATCAATACAGCAACTGCTCTCTTTCCTTGACACTAACAATCTCCTTAATGGCCACCAGAATCGTTCGGCAGCCGATCTTCTTTCATGTGTGACTAAAGTTTGGAATAATATATTAGAACGATCCGGTGAGACAGTTGCTTTAGATATCTCAAAAGCATTTGACCGAGTTTGGCATAAGTGTTTACTTGCCAAACCCACCTCGTTTGGCTAAAACGATAAGCTCATCAACAGAGTTTCTAGTTTCCTTGACAAAAGACGAATACGTGTCGTAGTCGATGGATTCTTTTCAAAAGAAGTTGGCATTAAACAGGGATCAGTTATAGCGCCCACACTTTTTCTGCTATACATACATGATCTTATTTCTTCAACGACCAACCCGGCCATTGATTTGCTGACGACAGCACTCTTCATTGTATTCTACTCATAAGTGTAATCCACCTTTTATCTCAAATCGTACAGCTGAAATGGAAATTTTAATCAACAAAGACATGCAACGTATTCTCGAATGGGGAAGCAACAATCTAGTTAAAATTAATGCTAATAAATCTCAGTATTCCCTTACGTTCTCCACAGAGATGAATCATTTCCTGTTGTAAACATGAATGGTCCAGATCTTAAGTTTTCAGGCTCTATTACTATGTCGGGAATTACTGTATCTTCAAATCTATCAGGGGTTGACCATCTTCAGTCAGCTACTAAAGCAACTGTTCGTAAAATAGACTTTTTGTATAGATTTAAGCGGTATTTTACCTCCCGCCAGCTCTTTTGCTGCATAAGACCCTAATTCGACCTCATCTAGAATATAATTCTCACCTGTGGGTTGGTGCACCTCAATGCGCTCTCAATATGGTTGATCGTATTCAAAAAAGCGATTAGGCTTATAAATAACCCGTCCTTAACTCTGGCACACAGTGAGCATTGAAGAATCTTTTCAGTTTTTTCTTTGTGTTATCGGTATTAGAGCAACGCTATTGCGCTGCTGAATTACATTCTTTGATACCATCGCGGATCACCTTTGTTGGGAGTTCTCCTGTTTTCCTCTTACTTATGACATGAAAAAATTTATGGTCGCCTTTCAGAGGCATCTCTTAGTAACTCAATATCCCCGTGTCCATTCTCCTAAGTGTTTCTGAGTGATTTAGCACGGTAAGCCAAACCTAGTCCGTTCACAATAATGAAACAAAAAAAATAGCGCAACTCAGCACAGTTAGTTTTTTTGCGGAATCGCACATAATAAAAAACCTTAATTTTTATTTTGTTACATATTTGATGAAAGGTAATTAACTAAAAGTGTATCTGGCCGTAAAAGCCTATACAAAAAATTATCTATTAAATCAACAATAAAGTCACTTTTTGACATCTCCGGACTCACGAGATGGAGAGCTGCATCTAGGATTGATTGGTCAAACTGAAGTATTATCTACGCATTTTTGATCAATATGTTAAGTTTGTAAGATTTATAAGAGGGTGATCCATTTAACCTACATACATCTCTAACAAAAATCTGACCATACATTCTACATTTATATAGAATCACAATTTAAGCAATTTAATTTATAAACCCGTTCTACATTATTTTATCTCTTGCGTTAATGAAAATGAAAACAAAACATACAAGTTATCATTAGAAGTGACACTAACATTAATTAGTTCAAGTTGGAAATCAATCACAATTAAATTTTCTTTTAATCGAGCGATAACAATAGGTTGTAAGTTTGCGCAAAGTTGTATTTCATGAAACAGTTGTGTACAATATTGTATTAAAATATAGATTTTCACATTTCCCTGAAACTTGTAGCAGCGATGAGAAAAAATTAACATAAAAAACGTTTCAAAGTTAATTATCATGTTGTAATAATGTATTTTATATAATAATTATCATATTATTTAATGCAGTTTACAACAACAGATGGTTGATGCTAAAATTTCAAGTAAAACTGAAAGCGTGTTCCACTCGAATTGAATAAATTACATTAAATCTAAATATTGCAATAATGTTAACATAAACAACTTTTACATATTGTGTTTATATCAGTTAAGTAGAGAAAGGTCATTGTTTTTATGTAAAAATATTTTATTTATATTTACGGCGCAAGTTATTTTTATGTGATGCAAATGATTTTAGACCGTAGAACTATGATAGTGCTGGGTGCTTCGAACTTAACGATAAGATCATAATATAGTTGTTTATCAGGTTAGTCGTACTTACACGTGGAAATTTTTAAACAAAACTATAAATATTATCTTAATATTTATAAAATTTACGTAATTTACTTCAGAGAATCAGTATCACATTTTATAGACTAAATCGAAGTGTCTACACAAGTGTTGTTCTTTATGCAAGTCTGTTCACATACATGTGGAAACAACAAGGGTCACACGATTATTATTATATTAGCTTGACAACTTCGATTTGTCAGACGGAAACAATTTAGTCTGCTGAATATATTTTCTGTTTTGTTTGCATGTGATCTTGTATTTATAGTTCGATTTAGACCAAAAAAACATATTTACCTGAAACTGAAATTGTAAATAGTTCCTATTTTACATTTAGGCGTAGTAAGTTTATGTATTATAGTACCAAAATGCAAATTCATTATTAACAATAACCTTATCATATTCATGGAGAGACAAATCATTTATGTAATAGAGCACTATACAGGGTGTTCATTTAGGCTCCGTTATTTTGTGGTTGCAAATCGAATAATTAAGCAAATCTGTAATGTAGGACTTAGGGTACATATTTAAATCTTAACATAAACAAATTTTTATTAATTTGGAATTATAATTTCACGGAAGTCGTCATAACTGCCTATTGAATTTTAAATAAATTCACTTATCCTAAATATTATTTAATATTTATATAAATTTAGTTAATTTTATTTACGTTAGAAACATGTAAATTATTTGGATTTAAGATAAGGATTTCCTATATTTTCCGTTATAGAGCAACTTATTCTTAAAGAAATTTATTTGATTCTTGCAAAATTTTAAAGGATGTAAACCTATTTTCAACTGCTTAGATATCTTATTTTCATTTGATTTTTGACTGATGGAAAGTGCTTCTGAGTAGACAGAAGCATAACTTACTTGAAATACTCATTGACAATTGATTTATTGCATACATGGTGTTCAAAATTTGATGAACTATTAAACAATTTTCAAAGTTGAAAACTTTGTTAATTCAAATGTGACACCCTGTATATTATTGGATGAATAGATGCAGCATTTAGTTATGCATCGTTTGGCTATAACATTACCTATACCTATTATCGACAATTTTTTGTTAATTAATATTTTCTACTTTAATGTGATTTTTGACAGAAACTGAAATGTTTTCAAAAATAAAATGAACTTAATTCAAACTACACAAATTCTATTTTATTAAAACAATGAAATAAAACAAGAAGATAACAAAATTTAGAGCATAATAACAAATGAAAAACATAAAACAATTATTTGAACATAACTAGAAGAAAAGTGATAAAAAAGATAAAATGAATCATTACAAATGTTCCACATGACCGCCAATTTAATTTAAGCATTTTATAACTCTATCATATACTCCTTGCGAAATAGATCGCCGAATTTCGTGTGGACGCATACTATTGAATGCATTGTGAACACGATTTATCAATTCCTCTCTAGTTTGAACTGGCCTAGAGTACACTAATTCTTTTATACGACCTCAGAGGTAAAAGTCCAGGGCGTCAAATCAGGTGATCTCGGTGGCCAGTTCCAAGGTCCTTGTGGGTCAATCCACCGATTTTCAAACATCAATGTCAACTGTTGGTGTACAGCTATAGTGGAATGTGAGGGAGCACCATCCAGCTGATACCAACTGTTTGCCCTGTCACATGCAGGTAGAGTATTTTGAAAATCCATAACAAATCCACGGAGAATTTCAAGATATCTCGCCCCATTCAAATTTTCATCGTACACTTGATATGCCACTCTATTATCCATAACTAAACAAAAAACGTTAAAACTAAATTGGAACTGGTGATTACGTTCTCTTGTTACATGAGGATTATCTTGTGCCCAGTAGTGATTATTTCTGCGATTGAAAATTCCTTCTCTACTGAATTTTGATTCATCGGTCCAAATAATGTTGTAAAGAAATCTCGGATATTCGGTCATTTGTACAAGAATAAATTCACAAAGTCTAACTCGTCCTGCCTGATCACCAAGATGTAATCCTTGCACAGTTATTACCGAAAAAGGATGCATTTTATACTTCTTTAAAATTCTGTGGATTGATGTTTGTGAAATATCCAACTCCAGTGCAGCTGCTGTAATTGAAGTTCGTGGATAAGCGTGAAAATAAGCTAACCGTTCACCTCGTTAACTTCATTATCTATTACTGGCTTTAAATGCGTTCGAGTTGCCCTTATACTTCCAGTTGCAATAAATCGAGCTTCAATTCTTGCAAATTTTCCCGGTGTCATTAACGGTTGGTGTGGATACCGTTCGTTAAACAACCTGCATGTTCGCCTAACAATTCGTCCACATTCACATGCGTGTAAAACAAATTTAATAAATCATTGTTAGAATATTCTTGAATACATTCCATTATAAACAGTACTTAAAAAATACTTAAAAATTACGAAATCGCTTAAATTGTACTGATTTGACATTAAATCAACAACAATCTTTTAATGCGTGTCAAAATCAATGCTCACTAGATTGCAGTTTTGGAATTTTATCGGCTTTTATAAAAAATACGGAGTTATACGAGTTATAAAATGCTTAAATCAAATTGGCGGTCATGTGAGCAACATTTGTAATGATTCATTTTATCTTTTTATCACTTTTCTTCTAGTTATGTTCAAATAATTGTTTTATGTTTTTCATTTGTTATTATGCTCTCAATTTTGTTATCTTCTTGTTTTATTTCATTGTTTTAATAAAATAGAATTTGTGTAGTTTGAATTAAGTTCATTTTATTTTTGAAAAACATTTCAGTTTCTGTCAAAATCACATTAAAGTAGAAAATATTAATTAACAAGAAAATTGTCGATAATAGGTATAGGTAATGTTATAGCCAAACGATGCATAACTAAATGCTGCATCTATTCATCCAATAATATACAGGGTGTCACATTTGAATTAACAAAGTTTTTCAACTTTGAAAATTGTTTAATAGTTCATCAAATTTTGAACACCATGTATGCAATAAATCAATTGTCAATGAGTATTTCAAAAGTATAGTTCTTATGCTTCTGTCTACTCCAGAAGCACTTTCCATCAGTCAAAATAAGTAAGACAAGCAGTGTTGAAAATAGGGTTACATCTTTCAAAATTTTGAAAAAATCAAGATATCTAAGAAACAGTTGAAAAAGGTATAGGAAACCCTTATAAGACATTATCCTAAAATTTTGTCAAGAATCCAAAAATAAAATAATATACAGGGTGTTCCATTTAAAATAAGGAAGTTAGTGGCGACTTCCGGTAGTAACCGGAAGTAACATGACCTTGAAAATATTTTAGAATGAAAGAGAATCTTAAATAACCCTTAAGTCCAAAAATTCAGATTTCTAAATTGTATCTAACCACATAAACTTCTAACGAACGCCTACGTGGAAACCCTGTATATATATATATATATATATATATATATATATATATATATATATATATATATATATAGGGAGAGTTGTAATTTGAGCCATTTCGAAAGAAATAGCCATTATTCCTTATTTAATTAATTTTAAGAGGACATTTTAAGCTTAAACGATAGAGAATTTACAAACTTTATTATTACTAAACAAAAGAACAAAAAATAAAACATTTTATGTAGCAAATAAAAATAATTTTCAGAAAATGGTTCAAATTAGGCTACGGTTGCCTAAAATGAACCACTAGTAACCTAATTTGAACCCACATTAAAAGTTAATCTTTACATATGTCACAAATCAAAATCTCGTCCTGCACACTTTTCGTGTGCCCTTCTGAGCACACTTGACATTTAGCCCAACACAGTGCATCTTCACCTTCTTGTGCGCTTGAATCAGTTGATTCCTCCAAACTCCTTTTGCTTTATTGAACAAATCAGATTTTACTTTTTGAATAGCTTCTTTAGTTTTCTTGTCCTTCCTATTTATTTTTGCCGTTTCTGACTCTTCCATATTTCTTTTTTTTAACAACTAACTCATCTTTGTATGGTGTGCCAGTCAGTTCTACAGCTGATGACGTGGTGTGTTGACGTTTTTTTTTTTAGTACCACTGACTTGCGAATTCTTTGGAAGGGTACATATCTCTTCTAAACTTTTATTAAATGTGTTAGGACCGATTTCGGACAAAATAGCAGATGAAGATGGACCAACCTGACTATTTAATTTTGATGGTGTTTTGTCTTCAGGTATTTCGAGATTTTCTTTTTCTATTTGTTGCTGGACTGCAAGGGAAGGTTGAAAAAGGTGGTCTGGGAAAACATTTCTATTGACCGGCCAAATATCTGGTGCTTTAAAAGCATTTTCGCCTATTCCAACAGTAGCTGCTTCACTAATAAGTTCTGAAATATCGTAAGCTGAAATCCCTTGTCCAACATGAGTCCTTAACCAAGAATCTTGTGTCTGCACGAAATAACTTTGTAGTGGTTTAAAGAATCCTACATCTAAGGGCTGGAGTCCATGTGTTGTATGTGCAAGTAGCTGAAGAAGATGAATATGGTTCTCGCGACAAAATTCTTTGTTAGGGCCACTTTTTACAATTTTGTGAAAATGTTTTAGCCAAACTAGGAATAAGTCAGTGTTAATATAACCAACGTCAGAAATCTGACAAATACTTCCACTGGGAGCACCTTTTGCTAATTCAGGAGCATATCTTTTTCTCTTAAAAATTATCATGGGGGGGATATAAAGGCCAGCAGCATTAGTACAGCACACCAGTGTTGTGATAACTCCCCTTTCACCACTAGTAATTCCACCCACCTGTCCTTTGCCTTTTTTAGCTATAACCTTCTGCATTCGTCAACATTAAATATTGTGTTCGCATCAATATTATATTTGTCGACCAACTTTTTCAGAAGTTCGTAAAACTCTGTTACTCTTCCCTTGCTAAATCCTCTTGCTCGTGCAACAGAAGTAGATTCTGGTTGTCTGAGTAATAATTCCTTATGACGTCCCATGAACCCATAAAACCATTTTTTCCCAGCCATGCATTTTTCTTTATTAAATTTATGAAGTAGTTTGTGCTTTTCTGCAAGTTGGAATGCAATTTTCCGGACATCTTTTATTGATAAACCAAAAAACACTTCTTCAAACTTTAGAATATGTTTGACTAATAATGTTTCCATTTCAACATTAAAAATATTTTTTGTGCCCATTCGCTTTATTCCATTATTTGAGATTTTATTTTTTTGTCGAACGTCTTATATTTAGAATTTACATCAGTTCTACATACATAAAGACAAAATTTACATCGATTGGGGCTTGAACCTTGACGGCGCAGTTGGTTAGCGCGGTACTCTACCAAAGTACAGGTCGTAGGTTCAAATCCTACTCGAGGTGAACTTTTTATTTATGTATTTAATAAAATTAATAATAATTTTTAATGTCTTAATAGAGTTGATTTATTGATATTTAATCCTCGTTGGCATTCATTTAATCCAACTCCATCTTTGTAAGCCTTAATGACCATTTCCATATCCTTTTCGGACCATTTACCATAACTGCCTCTCTTTTTCGGTGGCATAATCCTCAAAATATTTTATTCTCTATATTTATTTCAAGAAAAAATAATATATAAACTTTTTAATATAACAATACAGAAATTTTAAATAAATTAAACTAACTTCTTAACACGTTTCCTAAATTGAACCGGTTCAATTTAAGAATCCCATTCTAGGCTCAATTTAGGAAACAACACATTTTTTTTTTAGGTTAACCTAAAAATTTTATTTAGAGTTGTTTTAATTTTATATTTACAAAATACAACAAAAATACTGTAACAAATATAACTAGGATAACAAAAAGTACTTAGCAGAATAAAATTTTCATTAATGCCTTAAGTACATGTACTAAAATATTACAGTCAACACTACCAAAACAAAAATCACCTTGCCAGTAACAAATACAAACGAAAACTTATACAATAATGGAACAACTGGAAGTTCTAAATCACAAACTTCAGTATTTGAGCATCAGATGGCGTAACCTGCCTCTCAATAAGAATTTATTCACGTGGTTCAATTTAGGTGGCGGTTTAAATTAGGCAACTCCCCCTATATATATATATATATATAAATCAAACTTTTGAACGGGTCGTTAGATTTTGTTCAAGCTTTGATGATATTAGAGGATTTTTTACATAAAAAAACAATATGACCGACTTCCGGTTTCACCGAAAATGACACAAAAACTGAAAATTTAAATGGAACAACCTGTATATTTTTACATGTTTGGATTCCAGGGCTTCAAATACATACAGTTCATCTGCCAAATGTCAACTCAAACGCCATTTTACATTGACAGAGTCGGCTTCAGGAGCATGTTAAGCTAATAAAAATTTGAAAATTAAAAATTACTGCTTTATTTAGGAACTAAGGAAATTACTATGCGTATCGTTTTACTAGTACTTGAAAGAGTTATTTAATATACAGGGTGTCCCATGTATGTTTCTATTGGGAACAGTGAGTTTTAGTTAAGAAACCGTAATTTTTAAATTTGATCGTTAACAAACTTCACAAAAATTAATTATTATGAAAAATAATATTGTGGGGGTGATTGTACGTCAACTATCTATAATTTAGTTGACGTCATAGTGATCTAAAATTAAAAAAATATTTAAAAGAATAAAATTAAAATGGCGCCTGAGTTGACATTTGAGAGATGAACTGTATGTATTTAAATCCATAAAATCCAAGTATGTAAAAATATACAGAGTGTTTCATTTAAATTTTCAGCTTCTGCGGAATTTCCGGTGAAACCGGAAGTCTGCCATATTGTTTTTTTAATATGTAAAAAATCCCAAACTGACACTAATATAACCCACCAAAATTTGAACAAAATCTAACAACCCGTCCAAAAGTTACAGGGGTGGCCCCTATTTGATTTACACCCGATATATATACAGGGTGCTTATCCGATGCTCGGTAATTAGCATTTTACATGTAAAATCACACTTATGCAATGTCTTGCTCGAGATTGGAACACGTAAGGAACGAAAAAATTAGAGAACGTATGAAGATAGAAAAAACGATAACAGACGATATTGAAAAAAGACAGCTGACGTGGTTCAGCCATGTGCCATGAATGTAGGATGATCGCTGGCCGAGAAAAATACAAGATTGGGTTCCACTGGAGGAAAGAAAGATAGGACAACCAAAGAGAAGCAGGAAAGATAATGTTCAGGAGGCAATGAAGTAGGTTAGGATGATGACCACTGAATATATTACATCACTCAATAATTCTCAGGTCTAACATATATGGCAACACTGTTGATAAACCCATATGATTTGTGGATAGTACCAACCTTTAAGCAATACGTATCAAAATTTCATGGCATCCAGACAATTAGTTTTAAGGTTACAGTGGTATTAGTGCCCCAGTTTTGTAATTTTCAAAACAATAGATAAAAATAAACTTCGTGTGTTGATTAAACATCGTTTTTTGATGGGAAGAAATACAGTTGTTGCCAAAAAAGTGGCTGGATAAGCGTTATGGAAATTATGCACCATGGAACTATTATTGATTGGAATGCCGAATATAAACACGGTCGTACTCACACCGATGATGATGAACGCTGGGTTGCCCAAAATCGACAGTCCGGAAATTATGAAAATGTTCACAAAATCGCTATGAAAGACCGTAAAGTGAAGTTGTGTGATATAACAGTCACCTTAACAATTTCAGAAGGTAGTGTCTTTAAAATTTTACATGAAAATTTAAGCACGCGTACGTTACTTTCCAAATGGGTGCCGCGTTTGCTCACACGATGCCAAATACAACAATGGGTCAACAATTCAGAGCGCTGCTTGTAGCTGTTTTGGCATCGGTATGTGTTAATGGATGAAACATGAAGCAACTACTACACACCTGATTCACAAAGTTCTTAAGCTGACTGAACAGCAACCGGTGAAAGTCGTCCAAAGTGATAAAAACCTCAAATCAGCTTGCAAGGTTATGTCACCCGTGTTTTGGGACGCGTATGATATTTTGTTCATCTACTATTTTGAGAAAGGTTAAACTATTCACAACGGATATAACATGGCATTATTGAATCGATTGAGTGTAGAAATCAAGAAAAAACGGCTTTACATGCAAGAAAAAAGAGTGCTGTTTCACCAACACAGTCCCTCGTGTAACGAGTCGATGAAAATGATGGTTAAGTTGAATAAATTACGCTTCGAAATGCTTAGCCACTCATCGTACTCCCAGATCTGGGCTCCAGCGACTACTGCCTTTTCGCAGACATCAAACAGATACTGAAGGGAAAGAAATGAACAAGTTATTGCCGAAACTGAGGCCTGTTTTGGGAGTAAAGGCAAATATTCTATAAGAAAGGCATAAAATAGTTAGGAGAACGTTGGAATCACTCTTGAGCGTACGTAGATGCTTAAGGTCAAATTGTTTTCTTAGTTAGGCCAGAGACCTATTGAGTAATGTGTTACAAGTTTATGGCAGTGAAGTTATCCAATTCTAATCTAGCTTTAATAATAGCTCTTTCTTCTTCTTTTTTCAGAATTTAATTACTACAGTGTTGAATACATGTCTCCCATTGGCGTTTCCATTCTGTTCTATTTGATGTCTTAGTTGTGTGTCCGTGTCCGTGTCCGTGTCGTGTCTGTGTCTGTGTCTGTGTCCGTGTCCGTGTCCGTGTCCGTGTCCGTGTCGTGTCCGTGTCCTGTGTCTGTGTCTGTGTCCGTGTCCTGTGTCCGTGTGTTCCGTGTCTGTGTCCTGTGTGTCCGTATCTGTGTTGTCGTCTCCGTGTGTCGTGTGTCCGTGTGTCCTGTGTGTCCGTGTGTCCGTGTGTCCGTGTGTCGTGTGTCCGTGTGTCGTGTGTCGTGTGTGTGTGTCCGTGTGTCCTGTGTGTCGTGTGTCTGTGTGTCCGTGTGTCGTGTGTCGTGTGTGGTCGTGTGTCTGTGTGTCCGTGTGTCCGTGTGTCTGTGTGTCCGTGTGTCGTGTCCGTGTGTCCGTGTGTCGTGTGTCCGTGTGTCCGTGTGTCCGTGTGTCTGTGTGTCTGTGTGTCCGTGTCGTGTGTGTGTGTGTGTGTGTGTGTGTGTGTGTGTGTGTGCGTGTGGTGTGGTGTGCGTGTGCGTGTGCGTGTGCTGTGCGTGTCGTGTGCGTGTGCGTGTGTCGTGTGCGTGTGTGTGCGTGTGCGTGTGCGTGTGCGTGTGCTGTGGTGCGTCGTGTCGTGGCGTGGTGTGCGTGTGCTGTGTGCGTGTGCGTGTGTGCGTGCGCGTGCGCGTGCGTGTGCGTGCGTGGCGTGGCGTGCGCGTGTGCGTGCGCGTGCGTGTGCGTCGTGGGTGTGCGTGCGTGTGTGCGTGTGGTGCGTGTGTGTGTGCTGTGCGTGTGTTCGTAGTGCGTGTGCGTGTTGTGTTGTGTGTGTGTTTCTGGGACGCGTCGCGTGTGTATATTGTTCTATCACCTGTATGCATTTGCCTCTGATTTTTTATGGGCATTACATCATCTCTGTTTATCATTATTTTTGTTTTTGAGGGGTTCCTTTCCAGTCCGACCTTATGTTGCTTGCTATAATTATGATATCGACGGTGCACCAGATGTATGACATATGCTTCCCGTTTTTGTTGGTCCCTGTATTCTACCAGTTTATTCCATTGAATACGTCTTGTACTTGATTAGTGAACACTTTAGGGGAGATAGTTCCCCCCTGTAGAATGCCTCGTTCAACTAGTATTGGTTCTGTTCCGTTGTATACCCCAGTTTTTGCTTCTTTTTATAGGTTGTCAGTCAGGTTGATGTATCTGTGCTCTAATCTACTTCGTTTTAGTGCATTGATTAGGGTCCCGACTGCCTCGAATGCCTTCTTAAAGTCTATAGATGCCAGATACTGCGGTTCGTTGTATTCGTGACTTTTCTCTGTCACTTGCCTTAGTGTGTGAATGTGATCTATAGTTCTGTATCTGGTACGGAAAGCGGCTTGCTCATGTGTTAGAAAAGCATCCAGGCTTTGGGACGATCTGGTTGTTATAATAAATGTATACAGGATGTCCGCGGGGAACTACTAAGAATTCGTATACGTGTCCTTTGAACACTTTTAAGCAAAAATGATTATGTGCAATTTTTCCCAATTCCTAACCCCTAAAGAGACATGGGCGGTTGAAGAAAAACGTAAAAGTAAGTAAAGAGAATACTCTTAACAGGTGCTTGTCGCATGTCGTGGATTCTCTCTATCACTTCGATGTGTAAGAAAACTTCCTGTTTCTCGAAGGTAGTGAAAAGTCCGGGCTATCGTTTTGCCAGTAGGATCACAACGATTTGGAAAACGATATTTGTACTCTGCCTGACTGACCTGAAACGTCAAATAAAACACATTTTCTCAGTTTATTGGGGTAATACTTACAAGGCACCAAAATTGCTCTTACGATTTTTACGTGTGGATCTCATTTTGAACAAATGTAACCATTTTTGTTTTGTCACCTCGTTATTTTATGTGCATTTTTGAGCTGTTATTAAAAGTTTTGTTTTATGATAATTTTAAGACTTAAGCAACTGTTAAGAGCATTCCCTTTACTTACTTTTACAGTTTCCTTCAACCGCCCACATCTACTTAAGGGTTAGGAATTGGGAAAAATTACACATAATCTTCGTACTTCCCCTGCGAATACCCTGTATAAGTGTGAGAGCAGAGAAATTGGTCTGTAGATTTTTGGTCTTTGTCATTTCCTTTTTTATAGATTAATACTACTTCAGCTGTCCTCCATTTCTCGGGTATTTTTCTACTTTCCCAACGTTTCTTTGAATAACGTCTGTATGTACTGTAGTATTATTTCTCCTTCTGCCGTGATCAGTTCCACTACTATTCTGTCTATACTAGGAGCTTTGTTGTTCTTCATTTGTTTCGTGGCGGATTTAATCTCATACTTGCTTATTCCTGGTATCTCCTCTGTATTATGTATTGTAAGTAGGGCTCTTTTACCTGTGGGGCGTCTAATTGGTTCTGGTTCGTAGCTCCAATATAGCGATTTGTAGAACTTTTCTATATGCTTCAATATTTCGTTATGATCGATTACCTCTCCCTGTCTTGTCCGCAAGTGTGGTTATTTCTTGTCTACCTTCGCCAGTTTTCTTTCGGAAAACTTTCGGTCTCATTTAGGCTTTGCAACTGTTCTTCGTTCATACTTTTCTTATGTGTGTTCCTAATATCAATCAGCTTTCGTGTTTCATCTTTTTAGTCTTTGTGTTAGGGTCTTCTTTCACGATAGCTTCTGCTATTTCATTGGTTGTTTTTCTTATGTGGTTATTCAGTTGATCAATGTTTGCATTTTTAACTTCCATTACTTTCCATCGCTTGCTGTAGCTTCTTCCGATATATTTCTTGGTCTAAGTGTTGTAGAGTTATTTTCAGTCACCTGTTTGAATCTTTCGTTTCTTATATTAGTATTGATTTTACTTCTTACTAGTGTGTGGTTGCTAATGTGTACTTAATTAATGACGTAGACATTTCATTTCGTGTTCTTCCGTTGGGATGCCTCTATGTCCATTTACGTGTTTCTTTTTTATGGAAGAACGTGTTCATTATTTTTAACTGATGTTTCTCGGAAAATTAACCAGTGTATTGCGTATTCCTATGTTATGTTTCACTTTCCTGTTCTCTAGTAGCAATTGTGACGTTAAAATCACCAATGATCGTGGTGAAGTATGTTCTTTTCCTGTCTATTGCAGTTCCGACATCGTCACAGAACTGGTCAATTTCTTCATTGGGATGTTCGTTGGTGGGTGTATACACTATTATTATGTTAAGTTGGTACCTTTTTGTTATATTTAGAATTGCATACATAACTAGAGACGGGCAAATGCATATTTGCATATTTTTTGTTATTGGGCATACGAACCTTTTTCTTAAGAATATGTACGTTTTTTAACATTTAGGCCCCAAAATTACAAATTTTATTTTGCATATACTGCATATGTAAGGCGTTTTACGTTATTAGAGTATATACGAGGTGGTAAGAGTATGAAAGTGCATATTTGCGTCTTTTTTCCGTTCTTTATTATGTTAGAAAATAAATTTACCAATATTTGTACCAACATTTTAAAGTTTTAAGCTTGTAATTTCGTCAACTCTCTGGAAGTTATTTTTAACAGGCAAAAAGGTTTGTTTACTCAAATCTTATACCTGCTTTTATACTTTAAACCGCTTTAAAACTTCTTAGAAACTTAGGTATTTGGGAACTACGTTAATTAGTACTTTAGTAATATGCACAATAACTACATTGCAGTTATTGACGAAGGAACGTCGGTATTTTTGATGTTGAAAATCTTGGAATTTACGTTTTTTTTTTGTTTAAGACTAGTGGGGTTGTAGTTGTTTGCAAAAATTTCATTCACTTGTAGCCGTTTGAAGTCAACACGCCAAACGTGGGCAGATCTAGGAACGATCTAATTAGAAGGTGGTTGAAATCATATTCGTATTTTAAATACGATGGAAGTGTAGTGTTTTGTATTACTTGCGAGAAGGAGGTATGTATGACATGCACGCTTTGTTCTAGTGATGTTGTGCTCATATTGAAATAAACCTAAATCTTGCTAAATAGTTTAAGCTGTTTTTGTGTTCTTTATGGTAATTCTCATTTATTATTCTAGACAAAATTTTGTAAAGGTTTTATTTAATTGAAAAATGTGTTTGTTAAAATATGTTCTTCGCTGCCCTGCAATAATTTAATTAATTAATTAAGTACTCTTACCAATAGTCGTTTTTTGATAATTTTTTCGTTTTGTACATATAATTTTGGATTTACAATTGTGAAATAAAATTCACATATTTATTTTGTTGTATCAATGAATAAAATAACTGGAGATTTTGGATAATGATTTAAATAAACAACAAAACATTAATTTTATGTTTACAGCAGTGTTTAGTCTAAAGATAAATTAAAATTTATAGATAGTTTTGAAATATTAGCTCAGAAATAATAAATTGAAATTATTAATGTGTCTTTTCTAACATTCAACTTCAAGTCCAGTAGGCAAACACATTTTTTTTTGACTTAGTATTCAACTACTAAATAACTAATATTAGAAATATTTTTAAATTAATATTTTTGTAGGTAAAAGTCAACAAAAAGTTTCAATTAGATCAACATGTCAATACGGGTCCACATCAGAAAACAAAAAAATGAAAATCGACAAGTACAACAACTATTACCTACTTATGTGAGCCAAACCGAAAATGTCAATAACTTTAACAAAGATCTGTGTAAAATGATGGTTTCGTGCAATATTCCATTCCACAATTTGGACAAAACCTGTGAGTTTTTTTAGAAAAACATGCTAAAGAAGAGGTACTTTCTCGACGTACAGCTACCAGGTCATGTCTTCCGCAACTATACGAAGAGACTATTAAAAACATAAGGGATGTTATTTCAGATAATTATATCTGGTTTAGTGTCGACGAAACGACCGATGCTAAAGGAAGATATATAGCAAACTTTGTTGTTGGTATTCTAAATGGTAACCCTTCTTTTAGTTATTTAGTTGCCGTCAAGCAATTAGAAAAAACAAATCATGTAACAATTTCACGTTTTATAAATGACACCCTAGCATTTTTATATTTGCCTAATCAAATATCAAAAGATCGCATTTTGTACATGGAGATCGATGGTGCAGCGTATATGATAAAAGCAGGTCAAAATCTAAAGATATTTTTTCCAAATTTAATTCACAATACTTGACTGGCACATGCGCCTAATCGAGTTGCTGAAGCAGTTCGAGTGGAGTTTCCTTTAGTAAATAAATTAATAAACAATGGAAAAAAAGTATTTCTTAAAGCACCGCTTCGCATCCAAATTTACAAGGAACATCTAAAAGAGCTTTTGTTGCCACCCCATCCAGTTCTTACTAGATGGGGACCTTGGATAAAAGCGGCTCTGTTTTATTGTGAACATTTTGATACTTTTAAAGATTTAATTGATTCTTTCCAAACAGATTCGGCTCAAAGTGTAGAAGACTGCCAAAGTGTTTTGCAAACTCCAGAGTTACAGTCTCAGCTCTGTTTCATAAAAGCTTACTTTCAAGATATCCCTGCGATTATTACCAAGCTTGAATCTCAAAATTTGCTTCTTACCGAATCTTAAAAATTAATAGAAGATTTCAAATTTAGTTTAAGTAAAGACCAAAACAAAGTTTGTAAAAAAATATACGACAAATTAGACAATTTAATAAAGAAAAATGCTGGTTTTTCAACTATAAAATCTGTTAGAGACATTTTAAATGGTCAATTTCCAAATGACAATGGCGAAACAAATTTTTCTGTTCAAAATGCTCACTTATTTAAATATTGTCCTATTACATCTTGTGATATAAAAAAAAGCTTTTCACATTATAAGCACATATTAGAAGATAAACGCTATAATTTACTTATAGAAACAATTGAGAAAAATATGATTATTTATTGCAACAATCTCAAAATTTGATTATTTTTCTTCTGGTGCTGTATTATGTTATGGGTTTTATGTATGTAATGTATAACCAATAAAATATAATAAATAATTATTTTTAATTTCGTTATATAGTTTTTAGGAATACATAAATAGTTGTAACAATTAGTAATAATTGTAATAAACAAGAATTGAAAAAATTGAATTTTCTTAAGATCCTGATAAAAGTAAAATTTTTTAGCGCATATGTTAGTGCATATATGGCTATGTTACTGCATATTGAGTGCATATTTCTTCACTTTTTTATTGCATGTGTAAGTGCATATATGCACTATCTTTGCAGCATATCTGCCCGTCTCTATACATAACTGTGGGAGGTTTGGGGGTATTGGGATATACAACGTCGCGCTATCCTACTGCGTGTTGGCGAGGGATATATGAAGGGATCGGAAGGGGTAAGGAGAGATGGAAATTGGTTATGGGCCTTGCCTTCCTCTGGTATGGGGAAAGCGATATCTCACGTAGTAGTCCGGGAGGCAGCGACACAAATTTCCGGGTCATTACCTCCCATTTAATTTTTTGAGCATGAGTTATGCATATAATATGTAACTCTAATATGGACGTCTTCCATTGCACCCTTACGACATGGGGTTGCAGGAGGGTTGTGATTCCCGCCGAAAATTAATAAAAAAAACTCATAGCCTCTTGCATGAAACTTGCTCAACTCATTAATTGGAACATAAAAAGTGTAAAAAATGTCGTCTTCCATCTGAATTCCACAACAAGCCACGCCTTCCACCCACATCAATACGCGCAAAGAAATGAGAAAAAAAATTCATAGCCTCTCAGGTGATACTAAGTGTAATGCTTATTTTGATAGTTTAAAAGATAAAAATAATAGTCTTCCACTTGTAAACAACAACAAAGGTCGTCTTCCAAGCCGATAAAGATACACTCGATATAAGGCGCGAGCGAGCGCCGCGGCTACACCGCTGCATTTTTATCTGTTTGAAAGATAATTAATGTTGCAAATTGTTAGGATAGCAGCACAATGTTAATATTTATGTTATAAATTATTCATTTCAGTGATTTTAAGTTTAAATAATAAATGTACGGAAAATTTACGTCAAAATTGGAACTTTCAATTGTGGAATATTTACAATTTTGTTATTAAAGGTGAGTAAATTTAAAAAAACACACGCACGCACGCACGCATGCACGCACGCACGCACGCATGTATAACGTATAACGTATAATATAGGGATTTTACGATTTGCGATTCACGACCATTCCTCGCTATCATATTGATCGAGTGAATCGTCGATTTCATCTATAATGAATTCGACATCCTCAATGTCAGAATCTCGGATTTCATCTTCTTCGCCTGATTGATCTTCAGGGCCTTGATCGTTTTCCTTATCTGTAAATATAAAAATTTAATAAGTTATTAATCTTTAAATAATTATTTTAGATATTTGTTTTTCTTGATCATACCTTGGTTTATTGCGATATCATCAATCGATGTTGGCAGTTGCTCTCCATCGAACCATTGAAAATTAATTTATTATCTAATTCCTCCCAACCATAGTCGGTGGGAGAAAATTCTATAGGTTGCGGGAGATAGGCATGCCTCCAAAGCTGTGCAATAAATGCTGTTCTTTTAATCTGCTTCTGGAGCTCGGCTTTGCATGGTGGTAGGATTGCTCCGTCAACATTTTTCGCATTTGTTGTAAAGATTTCGTCGCCGTCGTTAATTTTGTAATTTTTCATAAAGACGGCCACACGAGCCCCGTCGACGTTCGTAATTTTTTTCAAGCCGTACATTCTGCAGACAAACTCCTCAAATATGGCATGGACTTCCGGGGTGTCACCAGTATTCAAGTCGCTGATCTTTTCAAAAGCATCCATATACTTTTCGGAATTTTTTAAAATCGTAAATGGACGATTTTTACCTTTACGATAAAAAGACGGATTAAAGTCACATCCGGTGAAGGCGTGGAAAGCCGGTAGCGCATTGCACAATTTTGTGCTTAATTTTTTTGACAACTCCGACACATTTAAAAATCTTTGTCAATTTCCCACGCCGACGTGCATCCACACCTTCACATCACTCTTGAATACACTGATATTGTCCAGCAATATAATCAGGATGTCTGTATCAGAGTATCGCACAACCACATTTGCTTCATAATCAATATTGCTAATATTATTTTCGTATCAGCCTCTTCGTGTTGGGGACACGTCAAAATATCATCAATCTGCTTTGTAACAATGTTATCAATAACATTGTATTTATAGCATTTCTCATAATTCAAAAATATTACTTTATTATTTATGAATGACGCGTAATGGCTCGACTCCCAGTCCGAAATAAAAAAAATAACCAACGCCTTTTTTAAATTAATATTTTTTAATTCAGCAAAAAAATCGGCTGGGCGTTTTTGATCCGGACCATGTATATGAAAAGGACGATCTTCTCTTGCCCCTCTTAATACGTGTTCATTATCTTTTATCGATGGTGTTATATACTGATCAAATATTACCACTATTGTTTGTGCTCCCTCAGTCATACACATTTTCAGAAATTTCTGTGATATTCCTCCAAATGAGAGAGGAATATCTTTCATCAGGTGTTGTAAAAAAAAAACCATCATGGATCACGACATCAGTGTGACGCGGTTGATCTTTATCTGATACTTTTTCCAGCAATTTGAATAATGCTGATTTGTCGGTTTTGCAAATTGATCCATCAGCATGGCACAGCGAAAAAGGCATCGGTGTCAATGGATATGTTAACACTCTGTCAATATCCAAAGTCTTTTCGAGAGAAATTCGTAGAAGATGTCCGAATAAATCTCTGTAATTTTCCTGCCTTTTTGTACAAAAAATACAATATGGCTTAACTTCAGACATTCTACTTTTCACATTTGATCGCACTGCATTTAAGAAGACTTTCTAAGGAAGGCAAGGACGCTACCATAGAAAAAATATATAATTACTGAAATAGAAGACTCACTTCTTTATTATCCGCCAGATGGTCTTGCAACAATGCTGCCGCGGTGTTGTAGTCATGGAACTATTTTAGTGGCGCGCTTTTTAAATTTATGTTTTAGTTTGCGGTTTAAACATTAAAATTTTTTTATTTGAGTTTCGGCTTAAAGTTAGGACCAACACCTTTTCTTCTTCACTAAATCGTCTACCTTTAGGTTTCATCTTTTGATGTTTTAACTGCGACATGATGAATTGATATGTAGTTTTGTTAACAGAAGTTTTAATAAATTCATCTCAATATCTCCACATGTATAAATGTCTGGATGCCTACCTTCATATACAGCTATATAATATAGCTGTAGATCCATGTACGTAGCCGATCGATATTTGAATGCTCGCTGTTTTTTTTTTTTTTTAGAAACTCATTGCTCATTGTTTTTATATTTACTCACCTTTAATAACAAAATTGTAAATATTCCACAATTGAAAGTTTCGATTTTGACGTAAATTTTCCGTACATTTATTATTTAAACTTAAAATCACTGAAATGGATAATTTATAACATAAATATTAACATTGTGCTGTTATCCTAACAATTTGCAACATTAATTATCTCTCAAACAGATAAACATGCAGCGGTGTAGCCGCGGCGCTCGCTCGCGCCTTATATCGAGTGTATCTTTATCGGCTTGGAAGACAACCTTTGTTGTTGTTTACAAGTGGAAGACTATTATTTTTATCTTTTAAACTATCAAAATAAGCATTACACTTAGTATCACCTGAGAGGCTATGAATTTTTTTTTCTCATTTCTTTGCGCGTATTGATGTGGGTGGAAGGCGTGGTTTGTTGTGGAATTCAGATGGAAGACGTCATTTTTTACACTTTTTATGTTCCAATTAATGAGTTGAGCAAGTTTCATGCAAGAGGCTATGAGTTTTTTTATTAATTTTCGGCGGGAATCACAACCCTCCTGCAACCCCATGTCGTAAGGGTGCAATGGAAGACGTCCATATTAGAGTTACATATTATATGCATAACTCATGCTCAAAAAATTAAATGGGAGGTAATGACCCGGAAATTTGTGTCGCTGCCTCCCGGACTATAGGGTATAGTCGCTAACCCTGAAATGAACATGTCCCTTGCCAGGATCGCAAGGAATGTCCGTCCATGCGTTACCCAAGCCTAATAGCTACATAAGAAGAAATTCATGCATTCATGGATCTATTAACTAAGTTGTATTGGCCAAGTGTTCCCAGTAACTTATTTACTACCTGGGCGCAAAATGTAATTCCAACGATACGAAGTAGCGCATAAACGTGATGGTATAACAAAAACTTGATTTCTGCAGAAGCTAGTGGTACGGTTTCGATAGGATTTTTGTTATAACTTATTTCCAATTGAAACTAAATTGAAGCATACACGTTAGAATGACTCACCTGAAGTTTAAAATCAGAAATAGCATCATACAAGAACTCTTCAACTAATTAAATAGAACTAATCGTCAGTAAGTATGAAATAAAGAACGGGCAGAGGATGACCAATAAAAAAATATGTATATTCACCATATTAGATAATTTGGAATTTTATTTCTTATATTTCTCCAAATTGTTCTACCGTAATTAAAAACATGCAAATCTTTCAATCTTATAAATTTTTATTATCGGTTATAACCGAAAACGATATTGAGTTACAGTGTTCCTTTCATCTTGTGCACCACTAATAGCTAATTTAAAAGCGGTAAAAATCATTTGTAATTTGTGAAGAGGAAATGTTTTTCGACCTCGAAATATGGTTGCAGTTTATGAGACATCGTCAGTTGCATAACTCGAGAAACATGTGGATGACATATTTTATTTCTCTGGTGTATTCCAGTAAATTAAGTTGAAACTCGCTGTAGCAGGCAGAAACAATATTTTTTAGTCATTTTCTAAAAATTGCATGTTAGCAATATGCAAATATATAAACTTAATAGATTGGAATTTATAAAGAAAAGTGGAAAATACTGCAGGCGTAGTAAGTGACTCATTTCGTTGCAAATAAGCACGATTTTTTGCTGGAAGTGCAATAAATTTATAGAAGGAAAGGAAGGATAACTATTTTAAAACATCAAAAATTTATAGTGACTTCTAACAGTGGTACTAACTTACTTTCAAGGCCAGATAGAGAGTATATAACAGCATTGTAGTTGTTACATGATTCATGAAATAAAATTATTGGTCAGCAAATAAAATATGAGCTTTGTTTGGTGTTTATTTTGGTTGAAATTTATAGTTATTTTGGAATTATTTCTGTTATTTATGTTCCCTTTATGTTTTTGATAAAACATAGACTTCATAAAGGTGAAATAATGGATAAAGTTAAATATACAAAGCAAAAGCATTATAAAACTTTGTAATGTACTGATAAGTTCAAGTTCAAAAGGAAGTGAGTGCTATATAACAAACACTAAACTTGTGTTCCGACCGACTATTTGTGTATATTATTGAGAGACCTTATTGCTTATAAAAGCGTTTTCTAAATATAACAGTTGGGCAAATGGCAAACGTGCGCTTTGGGATTGAAAAAAGCGGAAAGACAAACCCCCCATGAAATATTTTACATATGTTGTTTCCTACTCGCATTTGATGAACTTTTTCTCAACTTATTTTATTATTACATACTCAATTTTATATCTTTTCCGGCGAAAATACCGCATACCGTATATTCTTTATTAAAAAACTCCCCATAAAATACATATACAAAGGGTAAAGATTGAGGCAAGAAATAAACAACCTATACAAAAAAATTTAATTCAAGCTGCTTAATTTTATTCTTGGCGAAACGTAGTCACAAGCATCTTTTAATTAGGGAAAAATCAATTAGTAAATACCTAAAATCAAGGAGCCCTTTAACTGTCAAACTAAACTTAGCTTTTAAGAGGGTCTGTAAACAAATGAATCATGTAAGTATTAGAAAACGGATTTGTATTATAAATTTACACTATAATTGTTATTTCGGGCGAATTTTCCGAATAGTCGAGCTCGATTCCCGTTTCTACAAATATTTAGTACTAAACCAAACTATAGTTACAATTAGTTTCTTAAGTAACGTGTACGTCTAATACGAATTAATAGTACAGCAATATTTTATTATTCCGTTTAATCGCTTCGGAAATATTAGTTTTAAATATAGCAATTTTGTCACCCTATATATGTGAAGAATCTCGACATAAACACTGATCTAAGACTACTATTAATTTTATTCAATACATAAATAAAAAGTTTACCTCGAGTAGGATTTGATCCTATGACATGTACTTTACTAGAGTGCCGCTCTAACCAACTGAGCTATCGAGATACAAGCCCCAATCGATGTAAATTTTGTCTTTATGTATGTAGTACTGATGTAAATTCTAAATATAATGAGATTACAGTCAGATTACTTATATTGATGAAATGTGAGCCTGCAATATCACACAGATTTACACATACCAAAGCAACTTGACTACTATTAAATTATTATAAGTTTTGTTATGAATGAATAAGTTCAAAAGTAAATATGTAATAAAAATTATTATTAAAATTATTAAATACATAAATAAAAAGTTTACGTCGAGTAGGATTTAAACCTACGACATGTACTTTGGTAGAGTATCGCTCGAACCAACTGAGCTATCGAGATACAAGCCCCAATCGATGTAAATTTTGTCTTCATGTATGTAGAACTTATGTACATTCTAAATAATAATTATTAATTACATATTTAATTTTGAATTTATTCCTTCATAACAAAACTTTTAATATATTCACAAAACTGCCACCCTCTATTTAACTATTTCTAACTGTGATACATCATCAATATGTTTCCAAAATTTCAATATTGAATAATTTTAGAAATATGTTTTTAAAAACAGAAATTGATTTCGACCAAGGTTAGAAACAATACTAGCGGGTATATTGTAAAAATAGTGTATGTATGCAGGGTTACGCAAATGCAGGGAACACTAAGTCGTACACCCTGTAAATTATAGGATTTTTTAATTCTACTAACTTTTTTATCACCACAATATAGCACACAACAGGTTAAACTAAGTGCCTAGCTGGTGGGTGAGAGGTAACTCGCTCTGCTTAGCATTTAAAAACAGAAATTTATTTAGACAAAAGTTAGAGACAGTGCTAGCGGGTATATAGTAAAATTGGTGTGACACAACTGAAGAGACACTAAACTACTTTTGTTTATTGTACACCCTGTAAATTATTGAATTTTTTAATTCTATTCTTTTACCTCTACAATATACCACATAACAGGTTACACTAAGTACCGAGCTGGTGGATCAGTGGGTACGCGCTCATCTTCACATTTGGAAGGTACTGGGTTTGATTCCCGTTACAGTTTACCCTGTATGAGGATTATTCAGGGAGTTGACTTCATACTCAAACAGCGTCACGATCACTACGTACACGCGCATTATGTGCGGCTATTGAGGCGAATGAAGGAAAAGTACATCCCCATTGTGACTGAGTGAGCTTGTAAAGCTGAAATAGCCCCCATTTGGGAAAAAGTCGGTTAAATGGGGAAACGTATGGACAAACACCACACCACACATTACACTCAAATTTAATTTGTGGTCTACTTAGCTCGACATAATGCGGATTTTGTTGTTTGCCAGAGATTTTGCTGTGCCGATCAAACATCCGGAAATTTGTAAATCTACTTTCGTCCGTCCAAAGTACCTTAAACTTAAACCGTGTGTCGACTGCACAATTGCTTCTAAACCGCGTACTAAACTCCATACATATATACATTATCATCAGGGTATAGTGGTTGTGAAATTAATAAGTTACAGGGGTTGAATTTGCGCCTTTTTAACACCACATTAAGTGCTAACGGCGTATAGAATGGAGGTCAAAATATTGCTGTACAGTTCACTCTTAATTTTCTGATACCGAGTATAACCATACCACACCTTTCTTATTAGAAAAATGCACTGTAGCTTCTAAAAGTACTAACCAAACCGAAAAGCACTTTGAAGCTCAACGTCAAAATAATACAATTTGTCAATTAACGACGGTCTCCATATCTTAACATACTAATAATTCTGAAATTAAACCGGGAAAACGGCCTTATCTTTTCAGTATTTTAAAACAACTAAGCCATACGTTATACCATTAGAAAAGCAAGAAAAAGTCCTTTTTTAAAAAGTTATCGCCAAGTATTGTTTCCATTTTAAAAAATCTATGCTTATGTCGTCCATTAAAAACAAAAGCTTGTATCAAACAATCAATTTAACACACATACACATAGACATACAGGCACACCGACAGACATACAGACACTCAGACAAACAGACACACGGACACAAAGACAAACGGGTACACGGACACACGCACATACGGACACGAGGACACACGGACACACGGACACAGGGACACACGGACACACTGATATACGGCACGGACACACAGACACACGGACGCACGGGCACAAGTACACACGGACACACGCACACACAGACACACGGTCACACGGACACACGGACACACGGACACACAGACACACGGACACACGGACACACGGACACACGGACACACGGACACACGGACACAGGGACACACGGACACACGGACACACGGACACACGGACACACACACGGACACACAGACACACGGACACACGGACACACGGGCACACGGACACACGCACACACGGACACACGGACACACGGACTCACGGACACACGGGCACACGGACATACGGACACACGGACACAAGGACACACGGACACACGGACACTCGGACACACGGACACACGACAGACGGGTACACGGACAAACGGACACACGGACACATGGGCACACGGACACACGGACACACTGACATACTGACACACGGACACACGGACACGCGGACACACGGACACACGGACACTCGGACACAGGGACATACGGACACACGGATACACGGATACACGGACACATGGACACACGGCACACGGACACACGGACACACGGACACGCTGACACGCAGCCACACGGACACGCGGACACGCGGATACGCGGACACACGAACACACGGACACGAGGACACACGGACACACGGACACAGGGACACACGGACACACTGATATACGGCACGGACACACAGACACACGGACGCACGGGCACAAGTACACACGGACACACGCACACACAGACACACGGTCACACGGACACACGGACACACGGACACACGGACACACGGACCACGGACACACGGACACACGGACACACGGACACACAGACACAGGGACACACGGACACACGGACACACGGACACACGGACACGGACACACGGACACACAGACACACGGACACACGGACACACGGGCACACGGACACACGCACACGCGACACACGGACACACGGACACACGGATACACGGGCACACGGACATACGGACACACGGACACAAGGACACACGGACACACGGACACTGGACACACGGACACACGACAGACGGGTACACGGACAAACGGACACACGGACACGGGCACACGGACACACGGACACCCTGACACACTGACATACTGACACACGGACACACGGACACACGGACACAGGGACATACGGACACACGGACACACGGATACACGGACACATGGACACACGGCACACGGACACACGGACACACGGACACGCGGACACGCAGCCACACGGACACGCGGACACGCGGATACGCGGACACACGGACACACGGACACACGGACAAACGGACACACGGACACACAGACACACAGACACACAGACACACAGACACACAGACACACAGACACACAGACACACAGACACACAGACACACAGACACACAGACACACAGACACAGACACAGACACACAGACATTCAGACACACAGACACAGACACACAGACACACAGACACACAGGCACACAGACACACAGACACACAGACACACAGACACACAGACACACAGACATTCAGACACACAGACACAGACACACAGACACACAGACACACAGACACACAGACACACAGACACACAGACACACAGACACACAGACACACAGACACAGACAGACAGACACACAGACACACAGACACACAGACACACAGACACACAGACACACAGACACACAGACACACAGACACACAGACACACAGACACACAGACACACAGACACACGGACACACGGACACACGGACACACGGACACACGGACACACGGACACACGGACACACGGACACACAGACACACAGTCACACAGACACACAGACACACGGACACACGGACACACGGACACACAGACATTCAGACACACAGACACAGACACACAGACACACAGACACACAGGCACACAGACACACAGACACACAGACACACAGACACACAGACACACAGACACACAGACACACAGACATTCAGACACACGACACAGACACACAGACACACAGACACACAGACACACAGGCACACAGACACACAGACACACAGACACACAGACACACAGACACACAGACACACAGACACACAGACACACGGACACACAGACACACGGACTCACGGTCACACGGACATACGGACGCACGAACACACAGCACACGGACACACGGACACAGACATACTCACCCACAGACACACTGACACACGGACACACGGACATACGGACACACGTCACACGCGGACACACAGACACACAGACACACGGACACACGGACACACAGACACACAGACACACAGACACACAGACACACAGGCACACAGACACACAGACACACAGACACACAGACACACAGACACACAGACACACAGACACACAGACACACAGACACACAGACACACGGACACACGGACACACGGACACACGGACACACGGACACACGGACACACGGACACACAGACACACAGACACACAGACACACAGACACACGGACACACGGACACACGGACACACGGACACACGGACACACGGACACACGGACACACGGACACACGGACACACAGACACACAGACACAGACACACAGACACACGGACACACGGACACACGGACACACGGACACACGGACACACGGACACACGGACACACGGACACACGGATACACGGACACACGGACACACGGACACACGGACACACGGATACACGGACACACGGACACACGGACACACAGACACACAGACACACAGACACACAGACACACAGACACACAGACACACAGACACACAGACACACAGACACACAGACCACAGACGCACAGACGCACAGACCACAGACACAGACACACAGACACACAGACACACAGACACACAGACACACAGACACACAGACACACACACACAGACACACAGACACACAGACACACAGACACACAGACACAGACACAGACACACAGACACACAGACACACAGACACACAGACACACAGACACACAGACACACAGACACACAGACACACAGACACACAGACACACAGACACACAGACACACAGACACACAGACACACAGACACACAGACACACAGACACACAGACACACAGACACACAGACACACAGACACACAGACACACAGACACACAGACACACAGACACACAGACACACAGACACACAGACACACAGACACACAGACACACAGACACACAGACACACAGACACACAGACACACAGACACACAGACACACAGACACACAGACACACAGACACACAGACACACAGACACTAATGTAGGTGTAACTGCATCATATTTTTTGCATTACTAAAACTTTATACTGCAGGTATCGTGCAATATATCTTTTTTGATATTTAAAATTAAGTGGGAGAAGCAACCACCAAAAGTAAGTTGGGAATCAGTGGTATTGTTATAAAAATAAGTATTGCAAAGAATGGAAATTGAGACCGGAAATATCCATTTTGAGGTATTTTTGTCCAAAAAAATAGCGTGTTTGTGTGCGTGCGTGTGTACGTTTGTGTCAGTGTGTGCAAGCGTGCGCGCATGCGTGTTGGAAACGAACGACTACGTGGTCAGGTGGCTGTGACAAAGTCAAAGATTTGCTTTACGTTAGAACGCTATAATACATTTTGTTTAATAGACCAATAAAAGAATGTTGAAATGAGGAGAAATTTACAAATAGCAGTCATTATGCAGCAGTATACTTCAATCTAGAAACAGTCAATCATACGGTTTTTGAAACTGGGGATTTTTTAGAGATTCATAAGTGGTGAATCAATGTTTCTTAAACCATTCTCACATGTCTACAAAACATATTTTAGAAAGAGGGATTACCCAAGGTTGCCCTTTTAAATGTCGTGTTATCCATTATTTCGATAATTGGACTAATAAACGGTTTGGGTGCTTCGATCGGGAGATGTATTTACGTAGAAGATATCCCGCTTCTTCAAAAATAAGTACCTCGCACAACAAGCAAATGCTAAAAGGTTCCGTTTCTCCCTTACGAAAACAGTATACACGTACTTTCGTAAGTCCAGGAGTCCTTATTATCAACCCAAATTATATATCTCTTAAACTCAAAAAGGTACAACGGGAGCTTATGCACCAGTAATTTTTGACAATGAAATCACATATAAACTCAACTGGCCGTAACCGTCGCGTGTTGCTGCGATCTCATAACGGGAGGGGGGGGGGGGGCAATATTTATATTTTGTGATACACGCGTCGCATAATTTTAAGTGATGAGTATGTGTACCAATCTTCGGGTCAATCGGCCGATAGAATAAAGTTTTACAAAAAAATTCAACCTCCCATTTCACCCTCTTAGTGTAACGCAAGTACATTTTTATCGTAGGAGAGAATATAACCAGTAGCACAGATGATTGGAATGTTGAAATCATAGGTTCAGAAAATCAAACTGAACATACTAGATAGATGGGTATTTAAAGAAAACATGAGATTATTACTCGCCACAGTAAGAGAAGGTTTCCAAAATTTTATAACAGAGCCGAGCTTGTTGAAAAAGTAATGTAAAACAATTGTTTCTGGAATCTCAATCATAAATCAAAACAGTTAATCGGTTACGTTTGATTACTTAAAGGTAGAAAACGTGTCAGAAGCAAAATCTGAGCTTCTACTTATAGCAGTAGATGTCGTTAAAGTAATGAATTTTAACATAGTAGTTACATGATTATAAGTGAATAGATTAATTTTAATGTAAACTAAGTAATTAAATACAGAGATGAGTTAAATAACTATTGATCCCACTAAAACATAAAATTATAAATTAAGTAGTAACCATCTACTATGAATGACACAATATTGACAGTGGTGTAACATATGATTTTATCTAAGCTGAAATTTATATGTATATTTACACTGATTTGTAATGAAGTCATGAATGTGATGTAAAATATGATCAATTAAATTAATCACGTCACACATTCATTCCGACTCAAAAACGAAGAGAGTTTGTAGGGAAAATAATTGTGAATTATGATTTTAGAATTTTCTACACCAACCGTACTGGAACTCTGGAAAAATCATCCTCTTTAGTCAGACCACATCTGTAGCCGAGTTTATTTAAGGGTGACCAGAAGGCACCCGGAGACGTCCAAAACTACCCACCCCTGGTGGCGTTTGGGCATCCCCAGAACGTCCTCATCAGAACCTACCGAAGACTACCGCTTACAGAATATTTTAACACGATAATTTATTATTATTATTTTCCGGGAATTTATTTTCTTTCAGACGTGCGTTGTTAATTTTCGTAGTGTTTAATTGCACGCGTCGCCTGCAATAGAAAACTAACGTTATACATTTTTTTAATACTTATAAACAAAATAATATCTGAACATGTTACAAATTACTAGGTTAGATCCTTGACCCAATTTTTAATTTATCATCCATCGGTAGTTTACTACAAGGGGAATAAAATCAAAGTTGTACATTCAATAAGACATAATAAAAATTTAATTCTACGTTAAATTGTTGCCGGCGTAAAAGGAATATTTGAGTTACTCGCACTGTAAATAAATTTTACAAAATAGGGTACTAATAGCTAAACTATATAGAAATGGATTGAGTTCTTAGAAGCGATCTAATTTTAAATTAAGAATAATTTAAAGGAATGTTTTGCTTTTCTATCATAACAATTTACTAAAAAATCGTCATAACAGTCTATTGGAAAACTCTGCAATTGATGGAAATGCTAGTTTTAGAAGCAGCCCACACGTTTTTATATACTCGTGTAAGATAAAAACAACATTAGTTATATCAACTAACTTTTCCACTATTATTTATTTATTACGTAAATAAAGTAATTATTTAAAACGAAGTATGTAGTATATTTTGCTTTTTATATGTTCATATTGCGTGATAATCCAAAAATAGCCTACAATACAAAGTTAAAAGTAAAATGCAAAAAAAAACATGGTAATGATAATCAGTACCGCTGATAAGGTTGAATAAAATGTAATTGCGCATTATGATAAGATATCAGGATTAATCTATGTATTGACTAGGTCGTGGTTTAAAAAACACGAGCTACCCACGCCACTTCGTCTAGTTTTGGAGTTTAGCCAATAGTATGTCAAAATATTGATGCTATTAAATTGCGTGCCTTGCATATTTATATTTCCCCACGTGTGAATTTTTCTCACATTTATTTTGCCCTTGCACCTCCTTCCGGAACACTACTAGATGAGGGTCATTTGAAATATTTTTGTACGTCTGAGCATTTATATAGATCTTGTGTTGGCGGCGTAGATTGTATTTGTTTTTTATATATAGATATCAAAATTTACGGATGTGTGGTTTTTTCAAGAATTTATACTATACCTTACGTCACTATATTTAATCGTGGTTTATAAGGAAATTATGAAATTGTGTAATTAAATGTATGCTGATATCAGGTTTTTTATAAACTTGTTAAGATAGTAGGTATATAACTTTATTTGCAAAACATCCAACGTATGTACATACACAACACGTTCTATTTAACTAAGAAATTATTTATGTACTGAGATGAGACTGAAAATTCCTATTTACGTTTCTAAACTAAAACGCATAAAACAACGATGGAAAATTGGGAAAAATTAGGAGCGTTGACCTTGGCAGTTCATTGCTTGCATACATTTTAAAATCACTAATTTGATTATTATCTATATTATTAAAGCTGTTTTTCTGTTGTGAATTTTACATATCGGAGTTGATTGAACTGTTTGTACTGTTAAAATATTTACGTAAATTTGTTAAAATAAATTGACAATTAACATGTATTGCGCAATTATGAAATAAAATAATTTTGATCGCATTATAAATGTACAGACAGTTGCAGGTTACCAAAAGGTACATTCGGTAATTGTCAGGGCTCCTGTATAAAAATGAATCCCTTTCTTTAAACTGTTCTTTAATAATAAAATTACGATCAAGGGCTACTTTTTTACCACTTTAAGAAGCAAATTGCACCAATAATTTCGCTTTAAAATAATTAAACATTTTCAATTTTTTTAAGACCAAACCGTTCCGAAGAACCTACAAATTAGTAGCGAAACGTAATAGTGTTCTATGTATAATCTGTCCAGAAACGAAGCGAAGGAATAAATCACCATATTTGGCAGATTCCAGTGGCGTTAGGTTGTTTTATGATAAAAAATATAAAACTGAAGTAATATTGATTAGATATGTCATAATGAAAAAATATTAATTAAAAGTTGGAAAGGAACGAGGATATCATTTATTTGTAATATAATTTTTCTGTTTTCAGATTAAAATAATTTCGTGGGTAATTATGAATTGTTTGGATTGTCAACTCCGTGTATATCACAATTGCTAATACCATTATCGACCACATTTTTAATAATTTTAAATTAATTAAAAACTAATGATTGAACTAGAAAGTATTTGGGATCACACTAATAGAATTTAATGTGTCGGTAATGATATAATTAGGCGAGAAATATGCGAACAACGCTAATTACACACAAAAATTATATAAATATAATGATTATTGTTATATATCGGTATACCATAAGGCGTCGAGTCCTGAATTTATTCCAATGAAACGCGTGAAGAGGTCTGCACTTTCTGCCAACGAAACAATTATTGCGCTTACAGTGTGCAATTATTTGAATGTAGAACACCGACACATTCCGCCATCTTGGATTTTCTGGGGAAAACAGCACCTTTCACATTTTTAGACGGCCACGTGGGGATCGTATTTTTTCACCCCTATGGTTTCTTTTCGGAGGCCTTTTTCAACCCTATTTTTTACACATCTACGTGTGAGACCGTATTTTCCACCCCTATTATTTCAATCCTTTTCATCCCTAATTATTTTTGTTTTACTCGCTCACGTGTAGGACGTGTTTTTTCACCCCTATTTTATGACAGCTCACGTATAGGACGCGTATTTTCTACCCTATGGTTTCTTTTCGAGGGTCTTTTTTGACAGTAACTTTGTACTTGGTCACGTGAGTGGCTTGGGTTGGCCTTGGTGCTGGGGGCTGGACCTGGAGCTGGTCTTGGGGGTTTAGTCTTGGGGTCGGGGCTGAAGCGGGTCTTGGACTTGGGCTAGGTCTTGGACCTGGAGTTGGTCTTGGACCTGGAGCTGGGGTAGGTCTTGGACTTGGAGTTGATCTTAGGGTTATTTTTTGATGGTCATCTAATTAAGGTCCTTTTGGTAGTACCCCTGGAGGTTAGGCAAACGCACACGCATACAATGTTGGAAATTGCATAATTACCCTAATACGATATTATTAAAATTATCGATCCTATTGCTTTAAAATGGTCATATGCTATTGGATGATCTTTTACCTATACGGGAAATTTATTTATACATTGTATTTCTAATACGGAGGTTTGATACGTGTAAATGTAGTTTATAAATTTATGGTCTTTAGTTACGACTCATCCTATAGGTTATTGGAAAATGGCAACATTCCCAATAAAAATCGTTCTTAATATGAAAATTTTTCAAACATGTGACCGTTTTAAATTCTTGGATTGGTAGAAATTAATCAGACTTTCTTTTTTTTTCTGGTACCTTCAGAGAAGAAGGAAAACGCCATTTTTGGCAAAGAAATTTAATGCAAATTTAAAGCAAATGTAAGATTTGGAAAAGGTTTCCTTAAAAACTTGATTGAACTTTTCAAGTAAAATTTTAACACAGCCTGTTGCTGGATTTAATCTTTTCCATATAAATAAATCCTGTTGGGATTTCGAATTTGAGTTCGGCTTTAATTTTTTGTTTCTACTACACCTTAGCTTCGTTCAAGAGGTTTTTTTTTTTGGTCCTTAACACATTTACTCAAGATTAACATCTTTAGTGCTTCCATAAGAGATAGTTAAACCATTTCTGACAGCACAATTGGATACCATTCATCCGAGGTGTGAAATATTAGTTATGGGTCTTCGAACCTGAATTGAAACCGTTTACGATTACTCCTTCTTCGAGCATCTTCCGCATTAACTGAAGAAATATACGTTACACCTACGACTATTTTCGATAAGTATTTTGTTACACGCACACAACAAAAAAATTGCCTACGGTGAGTGACTTTTGTTAGCTTTTCTACATAACGAGGCTCTCGTTACCTGTACATTACTGAAATTCTTATAACAATTACATTACTGTGCTTACTACATTGTATTAGTGTGTTTCCGCAATTATCCTATTCCTAAAATTAATGCTTATACTTTACTGTTAACCATTTCCTTAGTAATCGTAAGAGTAAGGTTAGACATTTGTACCTGTAAAAGATAATTTGAGTTATTTCAAAGTTTTCTCATATACTTACATTTAACTTTGCAGTAGAATTTGTTTTTTAACTATCAATTTCTAACTTTTTTTTTATGTACTAGTTTTATTTTGATATCAAACCGTAGTTTGTTCAATCGTTAGAACTATCTGTGTCTACTGTTTAGCTGACGGAACGCTACTATTTGAGTCTAAATGTACAAGGTGTGTCATAAATCATGCTAACTGCTGAGGTTGTATAAAAAGTTATTTATTTCAATTACTGTGTAAATCAAATTACATATTTATTTATGATCATTGGGGTTGTATAAAATTTGTTACTTTTCACTGATTACAATTTAATAGTTGTTTATTACAAAACTGTTTGAATAAGGGTTTACTCATGTTAATTTTTGTTTTGTAGCCATATGCTTACTAATGAATGTGTCAATCTGTGTTGCGCCTTTATTAAATTCTTGCATTGTGATTGCCAAATCTGTAATGAACTTAGCCTTGCTGAATTTTCTAAACGCTTCATGCTTACTTTGTTTGTAATGCTCATAGTAACTACATTGAATAATTTTTTTTTGCTTACATAAGGTAAACAACAGGGTAGACATCTAGTGATAATTTTCGCTTTATATTTGGGGTTTATTTGCATCCGGTTGATTGAAAACTGATAGATTAGTACGACGGAGAGCTCTTCGTGGAATATCGGTGTACAAGTATTCAATTTCGGATAAAAATATACATGTTTGGATATTCTTTTTTTAGGGTCAACGCTAGATGCCGGACCGTATTGTGTCTGATTATGTAAATTTTAAGTATGTCATAGTTTTTTTTTCTAGATTTGTTTGAAAGGTAAGTTGATTACTGGTGGTTTATTTTGTAGATATATTGTATCTGATGTATTATTGATTGATGTATTGGGAATATTTCCTGAAAGAATTGTATTTATGTCTGCGAGTTGGCGTTCCATAATTTTTATGTTAGATACTTACGAAAATTTAATTATTATTATAAAATTTATGCTATTTTACAGTGGGTATATTAAATAAGTGGTGTTACGATCGTCAGTTGTTTCGTTAATCCTGTGATCTACGATCAACTTCCTAGCCAGTCCTTTGTCAGTGTGGACTTAGTTCACCATTTTATTTTAGTTGTCTCTTTTGTCCTGTGTGGTCAAGTGGTGCCCTTTTTAAATTTTATGTATATCTTTTCTCCTGCCAAAACGCCCATGCATCCAAGTGCTTAACCGACCGACTGAGCTTCCGGCTAATTCCTTAATCTATGCTACAGCACTTTAGCCACAAATTTCTACGATTATCCCTTTGTGCACGTAACAGGTTCTTGTAAGACACTTGTAGGGCTTCATCCTCTCTCTCTCTCACTCTCGCGTCTCTCACGTCTCTCTCGTCTCCCTCTGGTCTCGCTTTCGCGAGAAAACATGCAAACACACAAAATCGCAAACACGAAGAATCACAAACACGAAAAATGAAAACGAAAATTCGTATTCACGAAAAACGAAAAAACGCTAACACGAAAAAACGAAAACTCGCAAACACAACTATTTGCCCGCAAGGCATTTGTCTATTTCAAAAACAAGATGCAAGTCTTGACGAAATACAAGCAAATACGAAATCACTAAAAATAGCAAACACGCAAATTCGGAAATACGACAATCGAAAACGAAAATTCGCGAACACGAAAAAATCGCTAGCATACAAATGCGCAAACATGAAAAACGAAAACGCAGAGTTGTAGAATGAATCAAGACAAGGAGTTGGGTCTATAAATAAAAGAATTCTTTCTGTTTATCTGTCTTATTTATTCCTTATATCCATATGAAAGTGTATCAAAGTTTTCTATTCTACGTCGTTTAGAGTAACTTATTCTATACTGTTTAGATTCAGGTCTACTTAACACATTGTAGCATCTCTCTCTAACTATTTTTCTATCATTATAAACAAAAGAGAGTCTTTACTATTACTAAGCACCATATCTTTCATCGCTTCAAAGTTTATAACTCGTGAGTTCTTATAGTTTAAGGTAATACCCTTCACTTTACACACTGATTTAATTGTCTGTTCACGGGTTGAAATCACATTATAACTATAGTTTTTCGGTCCTGTACTAACAAATTCTGCTATATAACTTCCTTCACCGTACGCTTCCTATTCGTCGATCATCTGGCCAAGGAAATCCCCGCAAGCTGGATTCCAGTCGTCGGGTTTAGCGACAAATATGACACTGTCTGAACACGGCGGTCTAGTTTCTCCAGGTAACTATATAATTCTAAACGCGCATAAGCAGTCGTGTAAGCGGCATTAATAGTTTTTTGTGATTTACCTTCACCTTCAGGTCTATCCCAATTTACCATTACCACATTATCATTAATAGGTATTATAGATTGTACTTGAACCAATGGACCGGTAAACAATTTGAAAAAGTCCTTTGGCTCAGATACAATACTGCACTGGGTTAAATTTTCGCATTGATCAAACTTACCTCAAAAAGAATTCAGCATTATTTTAGCCAAGTACCTTAAACCGGAATTTTTCTTAATATTATGCGCGTCTAGTCGAATCCCCTCCTTCTCATAATATTCTGTTACGTAACTCAATTTCGTGGCTTCTGACGTGCAATGGTTGGGCCACCCTGAACATTCCTGCTTGAGTTTCAGGAAGTTATCGATGTACCCGCTAAATAACCCACCCTGTTTCGTGGCTTTGTCATATGTGGTTACCTCATACTCCCAAACTTCAAAAACATTCAGGACTTTATAATTTTTAGAGATAGCCTTACGTAGCTCGTCAGCTACAAACGTTCCAACGAAACTGCGCTCGGTCTCATTATGGTCACAGTCCCTTTCATTTAACTCAGCATCACAAGTCCTACACAACACAAACATCAGCTTGCCGTGCATTTTTAGAGGCAAAACAGGGTGGTAGAGATTAAAGGGCGGTAGTACTCGACATTTAATTAAACTCTCCACCGTGTCCAATGAAATGCTCTTACAATCTAAACCTACATGAACTTCGGATGACCTACAGGATATTTACAATATTTATTTACATAAGGGTATAACGAGCACACGTCTTAATACATGATTTTCTCGTTAACGCCATCACATTCATGATAAAGCTTGCTAGCATTAGTGTGACCACTGTAAAACGCGTCTCGTGGATTTAAGGGTTCGTCATCTTGGTCACCTAAATTCTGTATGAATGCCCGTAACTCATCATTAGCAAGTATTCATCTTTTAAAATCACATTCACGCATCTCAAGTAGATTATACCCGAGCTCGCGTAGAAACCGGGACCGAACGGCCATGTTCTCGTTTCGGACAAGCATGGATGGATGTATTTGCACCAAGCTTAGGATCAATATTTGCCTAGTTGGGGAAACATTCCTCTCAACCGTGCCAACAACATCCCTGAAACTCAAAAACCGTATTCCACTCTGCACAATACCCGTCGACCTTAACACCTTCGGGTGTTCTAAACTCGCGAGCTTTCCCTGCGTGCTGTATACTCACCTGCTGTGAATGTCCCAACGTAACCATTGTATTGCGATCTTTGATTAGTTGTCGGCGCGTCTATAACCACCTTTGGGAATGAGCCCTATTGTGTTTTCTTTGAGGAAAAGCCTGCGAAACACTTTATTACAGGCACTAGCAATCGTAGTAGCCTCCTCAAACGGGTCGACTCTATTTTGGTGTGAAAGGCGGGTTTTCCCCAGAAAATCCAAGATGGCGGAAGGTGTCGGTGTTCTACTTTTGAATCATAATCCATTGAAAAAAGTTGAAGAGGCAGTTGAAATGTGTTCACATATGACTGGCATTAGAAAAACAACAAAAGTTTCTGTGCGTGAGCCTAGTTTATCTCATGGTAGAAAAAAAACCAGAAATATCTGAATATGTGAAAACTACGATTAAAAGAATTCGTTTCATTTTAAAAAACAAATACCCACATTAAATAAAATGCTGTCAGACGGTATACGCAATTTAAGTAGAACAATGTGACAACTTTTGCACGAATTGAATTTTTCATGAGAAAAAATGAATAGAATATCAGCTTTCATTAATAAGGAAGAAATTGTGTGTTGCAGAAGAAATTACTAACTAAAAGGGCGACGCTTAATTATTACGCATATAGGAAGTGACGAAGGCTTTATAGAGGGAGGTTTACTGCTATTTGAGTCGCAAAGTACCGGTGATTACCACGAGAACATGAATGCGGATGTTTTTGAGGAACATTTTGAACAAATGTGAGATTTAATACCAAAGGGCGCCGTAGTTGTTATGGATAGTACCAGCTGCCATTCCAGAGAAATAGAACATTTACCTATAACTTCCTGGAAAAAGGTGCTATAATGGAGTGGATTTTTCCTCAAAAAATATTGCTTTCGAACAAGGTATCGTAAAAATAGAACTACTGAGCCTAGTACCAGGTGTTAGGACTAAGTTTAAAAGATATGCAGTTGACGAGATGGCAGCAAACCGTGATATTTTTGTTCTACGCTTACCGCACTATCATTGCGAATTGAACGCTATTGAATTAATATGGGCGCAGGTTAAGGGTGCAATAGCGAGAAATAATCCGTTTAAATTAAGTGAAGTTCGACAACTTTTAATGACTTCCTTAAATAAGGTGACTGCGGAAAAAACAAAAAGTGTATAGAACACGTAATGAAAGAGTAACAAAAAATATAGGAACCTGACAATATGACAGAAGTTACTGTAGAGCCTATTGTAATTTCGATAGGGCCAAATGATAGTTCTTCCGAAGAAACAGATAATTTTCAGAATAACTGTATCTTAAAATCATATATTTATTATTTTTCTTATAAATTTTGTTTTTTCTTGTTTAGTATAGGTAGTAAGGAGTTCAGATATGTACTAGTATGTTATATAACAATTATTAATTGTTAAAATCACTTTTTGTCTGCAAAACCGATGTACACGCCTATGATCTTTACTTTAGAACTCAACAACAGGTACGTCCCATTGTTAAAGGATTAGCAGCCATTGATAAATAACTTACGTTGTAACACTACAGCATGTAAGCGGTATATCCTAAAGCTAGTTTAAAAAATCTATTAACTACTTAATATAAAATCCATGTACCGCTTATATGTGAAATAAATGAACTATTTTAATTTATTCCTTCGCTTCGTTTCTGGACAGACCTTAGTTGAGCATTTCTTATTACAAGATGTAATGGATAAGTGTCAATTAAATGCTTTGTATGAAAGATGGCGCCAAATGTCTCATTTTTTTTCTTAACTGTTAATAAGATTAATACATAAACCGCATAGATTACTAATCCTCTATCTGAATGGCACATTTTAATCTCTAATTGGTAATCTAGTGGCATAAATCCTTCCAAACTGATACCTTTGTGTACGAAAACACGCTGAATATAATTGATTCTATTTATTTTTTAATATTTTTAGTTATGAGCACGTGTCGGAGGAATTTTTGGCTTGATACGATAACCATAAGCGTACGGGTAGATGCAATCTTTGGGCTAATTAGAGATGATCTACCACTCATGATTGTCTTTCAGTAGGGAAATATAATTTCCTGTAACAATGCGATCTAGGAAACGGTCACCACTTCAATACCTACCCAAATGATGCGGTCTGTATGTACAGAAAGGATGAAATTTAAGCGACTATATTGGTCTTAATAAGTGTTAGTGAGTTGACGGCAGCACCTCACTGCAGAAGGCTCTAAATCGTCCGAAACCGTAAAGTATCAGAAAGAATCTTTCCAAACGTCGAACAATCGGTCATAACCATCACTGGCGCTTCTGTGATCACGCGCACGCCCACACACACACACACGCACGCACGCACGCACGCACGCACGCACGCACGCACGCACGCACGCACGCACGCACGCACGCGACGCACACGCACGCACGCACGCACGCACGCACGCACGCACGCACCCACGCACGCACCACACACACACACACACACACCACTCACACTCACACACTCACACACTCACACACTCACCTCACACCTCACACACTCACACCCACACTCACACACACTCACACACACCACACACACACACACACTCACACACTCACACACACTCACACACACTCACACACATCCACACACTCACACACACTCACACACTCACACACCACACACACTACCACACACTCACACACTCACACACTCACACACCATCACACTCACTCACACACTCACACACTCACACACACACACACACACACACACACACACACACACACACACACACACACTCACCACCACTCACTGTGTGTGTGTGTGTGTGTGTGTGTGTGTGTGTGTGTGTGTGTGTCTGCGTGTTTTCGTGTGTCGTGTGCATGGGTGTGGGCGTGTGTACGTGTGTGAGTGACTTCATGTAAATTATAATTCTATACTTAAAATATCTGTTAAAGGTCTATAAGATCAATCTGTTCGTTCATTAAAGGTACTTTCTGTTTCATCATTCAATCGGAAGATGATTATTTACTATTAAATGTTTGGCATACTTTGATTTGACAGTGTTTATATTTGCATTTTTTCTGTCGGTTCTGTGCTAAATGGTTAAACCTTTGATAGATAATTTGTACTCTTGATTTTTAACTATAATGTTGATTATATTATAAGTGTAACCATTTGCTTGTACAATTTGTTTTATAATTAGTATTTCTTCATTCAAATTTGTTTGGTTTAATAGTAATGATGTTGCTCTATTTACTAAGTACCTATCTGCAGCTAAGTTATGCGTGTTATGGTGGCATGGATCGTTTGGGATTGTAATGTCTGTATGTGTAGGTTTTCTGAATATGGAGAACTGTATATTAATTTTTATGTTTAGATCTAGAAAATTAATGGCTCTATTTTGTTCTTTCTCTAGTGTAAATTCAATTTAATCATACATTTTCTATGCAGGGCTTAATATCTCTGAAACCGAACGATTTATCGAAAACCTTTAAAGTAAAAGTTATAATGTTTTTAAAAATCTGTCCATTGGATGTAATGGGTAACGTAAAGGGTCCGCCAAAACACGTGGTTGAATAAAGTTACGTAGCCTATGCCTATTTTCATCTGTTTCCAAGATATTAACCATCACATGTGTTCAATTGCTGTACGAATTAATTTAAATTCCTATATCATTTAATTTGAACGAATTTGTAATTTATTACAACTTTATTAACGGTACAACAAATTACTAAAATTAATAAAAATTATATTTTATTACTAAAATTGCATTCTAGACGAAGCTTAACGAATATTGCTTCGCAAAATACGATTCTTCGCATATCATAAATGCATTCGTTGAACAAAAGTACATTGCTAATTACTTTGGTTATGGTGTTTGTTTAATTGTCTGTGAAACACATTTCGTTTTTGTAAGATTTTATATTTTTTAATATTGTTTCCACAATGGTACGCTTCCAAGTGAAACTGAACGTATTAAAATCCTAATGATAGTGGATTATGGAGACAGAAGAAGCAGTTTAGGGGAAGAAAGTGATGATAGAGATTAGAGAGTGGTAGTATTCGACATTTAACTAAACCCTCCCCCGTTTGCAATGAAATGTTCTTACAATCTAAACCTACTTGAATTTTCGAATGACCCACAGGGTATTTACATAAGGATATAATGAGCACACGTCATAGTACATTACTTTCTCACTAATACCGTCACACTCATGGTAGAGTTTGCTAGCATTAGTGCGACCACCCTAAAAACCGTCTCGTGGGTTTAAAGGTTCGTCATCTTGGCCGCCTAGATTCTGCATAAATGCTCTTAGCTCATCGTTTGCAAGCATTAGTCCTTTAAAACCGCATTCACGCATCTCCACTAGATTATATCCGCGCTCGCGTAGGAAATGAGATCTTGCCGCCGTGTTTTCGTTTCAAACAAACATGGATGTATTTACATCCAGCTTTGGGCCAATATTGGCTTGTTTGGGGATAAATTCCTCGCAACCGTGCTAATAACATCCGAAACACTCCTAAACGGTATTTGATTTGACACAATAACCGTCGACCTTAACACCTTCAGGTATCCTAGACCCGCGATCTTTTCCGGCATGCTGTATGGTCACTTGTTGTGAATGTTCCACCCAGCGTAACCACTGTATTACGACTTTTGACTGTTTGTCAGCACGCCTGTAACCAGCTGTTAGAGTGAGACCGACTGTGTTCTTTTGAGGAAAATCCTGCGAAACACTTTATTGTAAGTGCTAGCAATTGTGGTTGACTCCTCAAACGGGTCGACTTTATTTTGGGACGTGAAGATCGACCAGAAACTAATGCAACCTTTAACGAGGATCTTAACATCCATCAAGCAATACTTCACAATCTCTTCACTCATCTTAAACACATAATTACTTTGGGTCTCAGTCGCAGGCCAATCTAAAAGTGTTTGCCGATGTTTCCCCGATATCTGATCTGCACAATAATATTCAAGTGCAGGCAAAGAACCCTCATAATTCTGATTTGCGAATTTGTTGAGGAGAAATGGAAATATACCTGGGACTCGGGAAAATTGAAGGTTTTCGGAAATCCCGAGGGTGATGATGGAATGAAATGAAGGGAGTCAATAAACCTGATATCGTTGCATTGAATGGAGATGACTTTTGGTCTCCATCGGTTATTATTAGTCAGCATACATCTAAGCACAAAGCAACCATCGTACCCCTTTATGCGCTTTCCCGGCAACATACGACAGAAACGATTCAACTGGATCCTCCCTGAAAATGTGCACTCTTTCGCTACACATAAGATATCGCTCATCCAAATTGTCAGTGCATTGGATATAAACAGAGCACACATTTGCGCCCACAAATAGATTGGGCTCATGCAGAAATCTATTATTCGTCCCCTCACACACCTTCTCTTGCATGCATTCCAAATCATAAAAGATAAACATAGATGCTTTACCACTACTAGTGTCACCTCGAGCCTTGTTAATGGACATATAGCAGAGATGTCCAATAGGTTTGCCAAAATTGTTCAAATATTTAGCATTGTTCATCCTGACCGAGAGCCAATCAATAAATTAACAGTAATACGAACATTGCACAGACTCAACGATACAGGAGGTGTAAAAGATAGAAGTGGAACTGGCAGATCAGTACCCGTTACGAATAACGTTGAAAAACATAAAACTTCTATGTAGCGGTTACCACTCAATCACGGTATGAGTTATTATGCAATACAAAAAATAACAAAAAGGGAACGTTAAATTATTATACGTTTTGTTATGAACGAATAAGTTCAGAAGTAAATACGTAATTGAAAACTATATAAAATTAATAATAATTTCTAAAAAGGGAACACCTTTATCAGTACAAAGTACATCTCCTCCAAGAATTAAGTAAACACGATTTCGAACGAACATTCAAATTTTGTGAAGCAATAATAGACAAACTTCGGCTAGACTGCAATTTTAGAAATAGAATACTATTTTCCGCCGAATCAATTTTTTGCTTAAATGGACAAATGACTGGACATTGTAGGTACTGGTCCGATACTAATCCACATTGAATGGAGCAAAATGTGTATACCTCAAGCATATAACTCCTGCTTTCAAAACGTAAATAACCAGTTCTTAAGCGACTATTCCATCTGGTTTCAACAAAATGGGGCACCTGCACATTTTGAAATGAAAGTAAGGACGTTCTTAGACGAAATATTCTCTGCAAGGTGGACAGTACGTGGAGGACCAATTGAGTGGCCAGCTAGGTTTCCAGATATGACTCCACTTGATTTTCGAAAATTTAAATGGTACAAGGTATTGTTACATTTTAGAAGAATCCATACGATCGGCGTTACATGCTTTAAGATATGGAGAGGTGGCTTCAGGTTGGTATCAGCAAGATGGAGCACCTCCTCATAACTTTGGGCCTGTTGCTCAGCATATTTACGACATGTTTTGATGATTGATGGATTACCAATCAGGGTCCGTTTCGTTGGCCAGCTCGCTCTCGTGATTTGGCTCCTCTAGATTTTGATATTTGGGGTTACATTGAAAATCAGGTATTTTCCAAACCTGTTACGACAAAGGAAGATATGATACTGAGAGTCTTACTTGTTTTTAATTCTCTAACACCCGACCATATTTCCAGAATTACAAGACATAATTTAATGAAAAGGATTCATAAATGTTTAGAAGAAGAGGGTGCTAATTTTGAACACTTATTATATAACTTTATTTGTTTAATATTACACTTAGTTATTTTTGTTTGTAAGTTATCTAATTAAATTAATACAAAATACCTAGTCAACGTTTTTAATGATATCCACAATTAATAATCCTTTCAGGCTATTGGTTACTTTTCAGAATTAATAACTTATGAAAAAATAACAAAATATCACCTTAAATAATGGAAATCATGGACTACCCTTTACTAATGTTGAAATAATTAAGTGTTGTTATGTTTTAACTAGGATAATGAAATATATCAAAAGTGGTTGGATTTAGGTATAGGGAATACTGATACCAAACGAATTGGCTTAAAAAATACAGCGGAAAATGTAATAAAATACAGGGTTTTCTATTTAAAGTAAGCAACTTATAAATAATTTAAATTGTGCATGTTGGCGACTAAGTTTAAAACACCCTGTATGAAATATCAATGAGATGGATATATGGAGTTAACGGGAAAGCGCTTGTCGTTTATTGGTTACAATTTTACGTCACTAGCTTCGTTATTAATGGAGATATCGTTATTCAATGTGGACTAGGATTTTTCAAAATTTAAAAAAAAATCGAAATATCTCGAAAATTTTTTGGTATAGGACATTGTGCACAAATTTTATCTAGAATTTCATGTAGAATTCGAAAATAAAATAGAAAATATTAGGTTCCATTTAAAATAACAAAGTTGACGTCTACTTCCGGTATAACCGGAAGTGCCACATTCAGGATAATATTATATTTGAACTCAGCGTCATCCAAAACCTACAGCTTCGTAATTTCAGATTTTGAACATAACTGTATGCGCCATTACTTTTAATCAAAACTCTTCGCGCCACACCCTGTATAAGGTCATTCCAAAGTTGGAGTTATCCTTGCACCAGCAAATTGGGCTTCAAAGAATAATTTGTTTTCTTTTGGCGTTCTTTCGATATATCAACATCAACAGAGATACAGGGTGACAAAGTTTTGTTAAAAAAAATTAAATTTATTAATAACTGCCAAACCACTTGAGATAATTAGGCAAAATTTTGTTTACCAGTGGCGCACGTATAAAAAAGTTTAATATTTCTGAAAATAAAATGGTACGCCACTGATTTTTCTAAAAATAAAATTTATTTAGGTCCTTGATCAATTCTAAGGACTTGTGAATGGAATGCTCACTGGACCCCATATTTTACATCATTTAATCGGCGAAAGTTATTTAAACTTATTACGAAATGATCTGCTGATTTTGTTAGATGAGTTTCCGTTAAATATTAGGCAAACCATGTGACTTTTGCAAAATGGGGCACCACCCCATTTTAGTAGGGAAGTGCGATTTTTTTGGACGAAACTTTTCCGAATAGGTGGATTGGCCGAAATGGTCCAGTGCAGTGACCCCGAGGGTTACCGAATCTCTCTCCACGTGACTTCTTTTTGTGAGGCTACATAAAGTCACTAGTTTTTAGAACTCCGTAGAAACCATGGAGGAGTTAATTCGCCGGATAGACCAGGCTGCACGATTATTAGAGGAAAGCCAGTTTCTCTACTTCGGGCGGTACCCGATCAAAGGATCCGTCGCGCTCAACTATGCGTAGAACAAAGTAGAGCTCATTTTGAACACTTTATTTAAGTTACATTAAGTTTTGTATTCATACATGTTTCTTAAAAAGTAAGTTCAGTTGTTTTTAGAAATTTAGCCAAAAATTGTTTAAACTTGTTTTCTGGTAAAAAATCATCGAAGTGATAGTTCCAATGCAATTTGACTATCGCTTGCCACACAATTCGCTGTACTTTAAGTTTTCAATTCAAATAACGATTCATTTAAGTAAAATTAGAAAAATTCATTTTTTTTACTTTTTTACTCGAAAACGGTGCATCGTACCAAAAAATAACAAAAGAGCGTTTATTTTTAGAATTGAACAAGGAATTCAATAATAATCTTTATTGTTAGAAAAATCAGTGGCGTGCCATTTTTTTCAAAAATATTAAACAACTTTTTTTAATACGCGCGTCACTGGTAAATTCAAAAATATTTTATTTATTGAAGAATTTCCGTCCCACGTAGCTATTGACACATAAAAAATTTTCTTTAATTGTCTCAAGTGGTTTGGCCGTTATTAATAAATTTAATTTTTTTTAAAAGAACTTTGACATGCTGTTGATATTTCGAAAAAGGGCCAAAGGAAAAAAAAACATTATGACAGGGATTTTGCGATTGATGTTGATTGATTATTTCTTCTCCTTCATTAGCTTCCTAGTTTCTTCTGCTGAATTTCTTTGTGGTTTGCCTTGGTCTTTGAATATTTGTTTCCGGTAACCGTATTTATCCTCTTTTTTGTTCACTAGATTTCGAATGATTTCTCTAATTTCATTGGATTGCTGTTTGAGCTGGTATTTTCTGAAACGATTCATTATTTGACTAACATTTCGCTAGCTTAGCGATTTGTGATATTTTTCAGTTGTGTATCGGAGCTTTGATGTTGAGCCCGGTAGGTATTACGTTATTACCACAGGCTTTGCAGAGGTAGGTTGGGTGGCTTTCCTCTAGTGCTAGCATGTTCATTGATGTTTCAAGCTTTCTAAAAAGTTGTTTGACTTGGCCTTGTATTATAAGTATTTTCTAGCTGTGGTTTCATATTAGTTGAGTTGATTGGTTTATAGCGGAATCGGACTCTGCTTTCGTCATCAGGCTTATTCCTGAGGACTGTTTTCGCCCTTGAGTCAAAATTCATATATTGTGATTTTTTCTCAAGCACTTGACTACTTTCAGATTCGAACTGGGTACCTTTCGCTTACAAATCTGACACCTTTACCGCTGAGTAATCCAATATATATTTTTAGGGCAGTAGTTTATTGCGCAATTATATTGTGCATCCATATGAGCTGTATTCTTGTCTTTTGCCAGTATTTGTATGTTATCCCATTGGGTGCGGTGGTCTTCATTGCAGGTAGTGCGTATCATGTATTTGCTGCCTATTCTGTGTATTTTGCCTGAGGTACCTCGTACATATGGTATTATGGCTATGTATTTAGGTTGTTCTTTTTCGGTTACACTTTCCTTGTTTAGGTTAGGTGTTAGATCGGAGTAGCCATTTTCTTGGAGTGTTTTAGCGATATTTTCTTTTTTTTCTTCAAGTTCTCTTATATTGAGCATATTGTTTTCGCTCTATCGTGCAATCATCTTACCATGCCTAACTTCACGCTTTTGTGGTAATTGGAGTTGTAGTGTAGGCACCTCCCCGTATGTTTATACCAGAAGTATCTACCAACACCGTTATTTTGAATGGAGCAACCTAATTTTGTTGCCATTTTTGGAATCCTCGTTAAATTTTAAGGCCTGTTTATGTAAAGCGTCTTATATCTAAAATTTACCGTTTCCGAACTATTTCGAAAAATATTAATATTTTGACAGTCGCAAGGTCCCACGAAAACCAGTATTGTGCGCTAACCTCTGTGAATATCGGAACTGGTTTCCAGGGGCTAAAAGAGGACCTAATAAACTACGTTTTGACGAGTGTCAATTAAAATAAGTTCCACAAATCCGAAATAAGCCTCTGAAGTTGTATGATTTTGAACCTCAATAACATGGTTATTTCAAATGGGACACCCTCTACTAGCAGTTTTGTGTTCAAAATTTAATTCTGTAAATATTCTTAAGGTTGCCAATACCTATTCTGGGCGGTTTTCAAGATAATTAAGATTTTCTTGAAAACATCAAATAAATTTATTCAATTATTCTGCGTTAATATTAGTATGTATTAACACTAAATAAATAATTGTTCATTTAGGAACGTAGTTTAATAAACAAAAAAACAAAATACAACAACCGTTTAAATTAGGATACAAAATTTTCACATTTTCAATGTGCGATTGAAGGCACAATTCACTACGTCTCTCTACACTGACTGTAGCTCGACGCATCTCATTGGGGTCTAATTCTGCAAACGTTGGCCGTATCGTGTGGAGCAATTCCTCACGGTCATTTACTGGGGAAGAATAGACCTTGGCTGTGGCATACCTTCATAAGTAAAAATATAACACGGTTAAGTCAGGCGATCGTGGAGGCCACCTCCAAGGTCCATTAGGACCAATACCTCGAACATCAAAAAATCATGTAAATTCGAGATAAACCTCACCTCATTATGCCGCTCATTACGTGCCGGTGTACCACCTAATTGATACTAAAAATGTTGGCCTCATCGACAGGGAAATTGCTGGATGAATGGATTCACAGTTCCTCCTAGAATTTCCACATATTTCGCTAGCGTTATTTAAGTTTTGTTCTGCACCTGATTGTTCAAAAGTACTGCAAAAACATTAAAATTAAACATATCTTCAAAATGCGCATATCGTATCGCGTGTGGGTTTTCTTCTGCCCTGTCTCTTTTACTTATTATCCCTTCTCTAGAAAATTTTGCTTCATATGTCCAAAATATGTTAAAAAGGAATTGATACTCGATAACATGAACTCGCAAAGCTCTACTCGGCGGACTTCATCACCGGTTCTATAGGCCTGTACGTTTTGAAACGGGTAGGGGTGCATATGGTACGTTTTCGTCTGACAGATGAAGTAGATATTCCCAAGTCTATTTCGGCAAATAGTATTGAGCCTCGTAGTGATACGTGGAAGTAAGACAGTGTATCTATTACAGTAGCTTAACTTCCCTGAAACGCATTAATTTGGACTCAAGTCACTTGAATTTTGTTTTGTTCGTCGGTTGCAAATGGGAATTTCATTCATTAAACACACGGCAAGTACTCTCGACAATTTTGCAGCATTCTCCATGAATATAAAACATATTAAGAATATCAGAATTTGAGTATTCTTCCATTTTGTACTCAAAGTTTCTTAAAGATAAACTAATATTAACAATTTACTCCAGATGAAAAACATACTATTTATTATTTGTCATCGTTGTTGCTATGACGCATACATTGTTTTTCCATGGATAACTATGTGAAGTCTAAAATTAAACCGAAGTCTTCAAGCATAATTTGTGATTTCCTCCCTTATTTTGCCTTGAAGATCGATGATATTCTGGGATCTATTAGCATACACATGACCGTAGACGACCTCGCGGCTAAGTTTAAAACACCCTGTATGAAATATCAATGAGATGGATATATGGACTTAACGGGCAAGGGCTTGTTGTTTATTGGTTACAATTTCACGTCACTAACTTCGTTATTAATGGAGATATCGTTATTCAATGTGGACTAGGATTTTTTAAAAATTTAAAAAAAAATCGAAATATCTCGAAAATACTTCATTTTTGGTATAGGACATTGTGCACAAATTTTATCTAGAATTTCATGTAGAATTCTAAACTAAATTAAAATATTAAAATAATCCTTTCAGGCTATTGGTTACTTTTCAGAATTAATAACTTATGAAGAAATAACAAAATATCACCTTAAATAATGAAAATCATGGCCTACCCTTTACTAATATTGAAATAGTTAAGTGTTGTTATGTTTTAACTAAGGTAATGAAATATCTCAAAAGTGGTTGGATTTAGGTATAGAGAATACTGATACCAAACGAATTGGCTTAAAAAAATACAGCGGAAAATGTAATAAAATACAGCGTGTTCTGTTTAAAGTAAGCAACTTATAAATAATTTAAATTGTACATGTTGGCAACTAAGTTTAAAGCACCCTGTATGAAATATCAATGAGATGGATATATGGAGTTAACGGGAAAGCGCTTGTTGTTTATTGGTTACAATTTCACGTCACTAGCTTCATTATTAATGGAGATATCGTTATTCAATGTGGACTAGGATTTTTTCAAAATTTAAAAAAAAATCGAAATATCTCGAAAATACTTAATTTTTGGTATAGGGCATTGTGCACAAATTTTATCTAGAATTTCATGTAGAATTCGAAAATAAAATAAAAAATATTAGGTTCCATTTAAAATAACAAAGTTGACGTCTACTTTCGGTATAACCGGAAGTGCCACATTCAGGACAATATTATATTTGAACTCAGCGTCATCCAAAACCTACAGCTTCGTAATTTCAGATTTTTAACATAACTGTGTCCGCCATTACTTTTAATCAAAACTCTTCGCGCCACACCCTGTATAAGTAAATTAATTACAATAGTTATATTAACAAATCATTATGGTAAAACAGGAAAATAAATGTGAATTATAAGATCTATAAGATTAACCTGGAATTATAATTATCATACGTCATATTTCTGAAACACCACAATGTTTTAAATAATCCATTTTGCCCAATTTATTTTGAATGTTGCTCTTTTAAATCTAGTTTTACTGCTTATTGGTTATACATACACGATATGATAATAAAAATGATAGTTTGGGTTACGGCCCATTTAACAAACATAAACATGATATCCACACAATACTCATTAAAAATCCATGAATATAAAATATTGGTTTTTTTGTTAATAAACTTAAGTTGCACACATTTCATAAATGTATTTTTAGTACTGAAATTTAACGACTGTGCAAAGTATTAGACATCTATTAAAAAATCATATCCCAAATGTACTAAAAATAAATTTATAGTTTTATGAAATTAGATTTTGTTGGTGGTTAACCTTTTATCGGTAAGAGTCTACCTAAGAATTTTAATTTACTTACGCAATGAAATTATCGATACTCGTTACTCATGATTGTAGGTAGTGTAGCGCAAAATTAGGTTGGAAAATTAAGCGTGTTTTATGATCGATTGTTAGTTATCGAAATATGATACAATTCCTACTATAAAACTTAATCTGAAAACACGATTATTACCCGGCCAGCTTATGCAAAAGCTCGTGACCGTTGCGGGGTAACATTTTACATCTTGTTTAACCGCAAGTTTAAATGAAAACGATTTAGTTGTGGACGTCAAAATCTTTAGGGGGTCATAAATAACTGTTCGCGTTAATTAAAAATTTTAGTGTACAACAATTACTTATTGCAACAGCCAAATAACAAAAAAAAAGTGTAACACACCACATATTGATTTATACGAAGTAAAAGCTGTTACAACGAAATTTATGTTCCATTCCACAAAGCTTTTTATTATTGGGTTCGCAATAATTAACATAAAAATTATTTCATCCTCCATAAAATCGCCAACACGAACCTATATGGGAAAATTCGCAATCAATCTTTGGGCGACATTTTCAGAGGTAGAAAAGCACATGTATTATTAATAGTTGAGATTAAGTTATGAAGCTAAAGGGTAGCCGTTATTTAGATTTATTGTAAGAGTTAATTGTCTACACCAGCACTAAACACTTGCTTTCAAAAGCATTTATAAAATATTCATACTGAATTCTAAATGTTCTTCTCTACTCCCTTCCATTCCATTAAGTAAATGGAGATATGTTCTTTGAGCATTATACAACTTCCAGGAAATATGTCGATGAAGTCCCTCGAGTTTAAGAAAATTTGAATCAAACCGCATTTACACTCTAACCTACTCATAAAACATACGAACAGGAACGACTTACCTACTGGAAGTTTGATTAAACTTTAGCATTATGAAATTCTTGTAATCACTCTCTATATGTGCTTAAATCAGATATTCTTAACAGAGATATTTTCTCTAAGGTTGTTGACTTAAGATTATCTAATTTCATTAAGCTAATGTAAGACTCCCGAAGAACTAACTCCATTTGGGATACTCAAAATTGGCTTTTTAATTACTCTTACAATTAATTGAATCGTAATTTTGTTTGAAAGTAACGGTAATTATTGTAATACGTAATTTATTGAAGATAACTCAGAACCATGTGGCACAAAAATATTTATCCTAACTTACATCTAATGCACTACCAGTTTTTCATATTTTATCAAACTGGGCAACAAGATCTTAGAATGTAATCAAATATGGTCAATATCTACTATCGTAGACTTACCAAACAATTTGTAATCGTAAAGGTCCTATTCCGGGTGTTATGGTTCACAATTACGATTGCCATTCTTCTACAATTAAGACATTTGTACAGGGTGGCCAACTAAGAATGCGAGGTACTATACCTGGGAAACTATCCATCGTAGAGGCTTACGCAAAAAAAGTTATTACTAACACGGCCAATACAAAAACCTGGAAAATATTTTCAAGCTTCTGAAATGGCCGCTACGGGGCGTAACTGCAATCTTGAATCTAAAAAAGTGATGTTTCTGTGAATTCTGCTATTTACCCCGTAAATGCTAGAAATGTTGACCATCACTCTGTGCATTGCTGAGGCCTCTTATGGGTAGACAAAACTGTAGCTTCAATTTCGGCTCTGAATAGGTTACCTAGAAATTTTAAATGTTTGTAAATTTATACACCAGAATAAAATCACCCTTTTTGAAATTACTACGGGCAAGTAAGCAATGCTAAAAGTTATACGAAAGGACTATTTTTTGTTTGTTTAAATGCATATTCACTATGGATATTAAAACCTTCCTCCTTTAAATCGATCCTTTTTAGGGCCACAATTTACATAATAGAAACAATTCCAGAAAAATAGACAGCATATTAGTGCAGTATTTCAACAGCGGTGGATTGGAAGGGGAAGTCTCTTTCCATGGCGTCCGCGATCGCTTAAAGGACATCGTGTTTCGGACTAAACTTGCTACTAGAAAAGATATGAAAAACCGGATTCGTAACGCAATACGTAACATACCGAGAGCCGAAATTGAAGCTGCAGTTTTGTCTAGTCACGACAGGCTTCAGCAATGCATAGAGCACGATGGTCAGTATTTCGAGCATTTACGGGGGCATTGAAAACCTTCCTCCTTTAAATCGGTCCTTTTTAGGGCCACAACTTACATAATAGAAACAATTCCAGAAAAATATAGTTAAAAAAAATAAAAATTTAAGAGATTTTCGTATAAAGTTTTCTTTGGCCGATATTTTAGGTTAGGAACAAGATATCGAGATGCAGTTTTCGCGAGCTTGTTTAATGTTTAGGCATCATTTATCTACTTGTTCATGAAAAAAAGGTCATACCAATGCATTTAATTTTTTTTGCGAAAATTAACCGTTTCTGTCGGAATGTCGAACAAAGCCATCTAGCGATGACATGTGAAACTAACAAAACTTCAAATATTATAACATTTGTAGCCCAAGAATAGCTCATTTAAACGCGCCCAAGTTTGTTAAAATCGGCTTAGCCATTTCGAAGATACAGGGGGTTACTTAAGGAAACTTTTGAAACCCCCCACCACTTTATTTTTAGACATACGTCAAAAAGTGCCAAACAAAAAAAGTTCAGATTATACTCGACTTTAAAGATCAGTTATTTTTTGATTAGGTTAATATAGCAGAATTCACAGAAACATCACTTTTTAGATTCAAGATTGCAGTTACGCCCCCTAGCGGCCATTTCAGAAACTTGAAAATATTTTCCAGGTTTTTGTATTGGCCGTTTTAGTAAAACTTTTTTTTCCGCAAGCCTCTACAATGTCTAGTTTCCCAGATACAGTACCTAGCATTCTTAGTTGACCACCCTGTACAGGCTGTCCCAAATTCAAGGGCAAGCATGGGGATCTCGCTTATTATAAGAGATAGGATATAGGTTTAAATTCGGCACTTTTGCTAAATTCGATGCCGAGTAATAATCTGAAAAGAAATTTGAGCGAACTCGAATGGATTTGCTTTTATGCTCAAAAAACTAAAAATTTCGATATTCGTTTTTCGCGTTTGGCCACCTTATTATTAGGAATTTTCAAAATTCGATTAAACATTATTAAGGCACCTTTTTACGCACAATACTAATACGGTATTAAAAATATTATGTGACGTTTCGTTTATTCTGAACCATCATCAGGTTGATTTTTCTTATGGGGGTTAAGATATATTTTATGTCGTTGGATGGAGAATGTTATGCTGATTTTAGCAATATATAACACTTTATGGTTTGATCGACTACGAACTAAAATAATGAGAAAAATACGAAGAACAAGATTCCCCCTTCTTGGATCCAGCAAAGAATAATTACAGTAGTTCTACTTATTTAATTTGTTAAGCTCGTTAGAACATCCAACAAAATATAAAAACATTAACAAACAACTCAAACAAGTAGGTCTATGTAACACGGTCATAATAGCAACAACGCAAATTTATCGATAGGTAACAACAAAATAATTACACAGACAAACAAACAAAAATTATTATAATAAATGTTCGAACAAGTTTCCTCCTTCTTGAATACAGTAACGAATTCTTCTTCTACAATTGTTTACGCTTCTTTGAATGGTTCGCCTGGGAATTTGACGAAGTTCATTAACAACCCTATTCTGGAGTTCTTCTATATTTTGCGGTGGCGTCTTATAAATCATATTTTTTAAATAGCCCCAGAGGAAGTAATCTTAAGGGGGTTAATTCTGGACTTCTTGCTGGCCACCTAAGTGGTCCCCCATTTCCCATCCATTTATCAGGATATTCACTTATTATCGCAGCATTATGAGGAGGAGCTCCGTCCATTTGCCACCAGAGAGTCCATCTTTCGTTTAGCGGAACATCATCCAAAAGGTCTGATATTTCGTGTGTTAGAAATGCGAGGTAGCGTTGAGACGTTAGGATACCTTCGTAAATAATTGGCCCAAGGAGCCTATCATTCCAGATTCCAACCCACACATTAAAGGACCGGTGGCCTTGTCCTCGCATTTGCCTGTTAATTCGTGGATTTTCAACGGACCTGTAGTGCTCACTATTACGATTCAACATTCCATTAGTGGAAAAATTGCACTCCTCCGTCCAAATTATTTGATTGAGAAAGTTGCGATTTTCCAGCATTTTGGTATTGTTGGTTCCAAAAATCCAACCGTCTCATCGTCCCCAAGTCGAAGAGTTTGACTAACGTGTAACTTAAATGGTTTATAACGGTGTTGCTTTAACACTCGCCAAACTGTCGTTTTTGGCACTTCAATAGTTTGCTCTATTTCTCTGGTAGTTGTTGAAGGATTTTCTTGAACCTAAGATGGATAACATAAAGTCATAACTTTCCAAAAAAAATGTCTGCTGAAATTAGCAGTGAAGTGAGTGGAAATTCTTATAATTAGTATAATACTAACAAATAGTACCTGATAGTCTTCGGCATCTCTGTCTAGTCTGCTACCATATGCATTTCGAGGTTTCTGAAAACATCCAAATTCTCGCAAATTTTGGTCTAATTTTAAAAATATCTCCGGATATTCCTCTAAATATCTTTGTTCTGCTCTGACACTATTTCTATTGCAGCTATAAAATATCCTTATCATGTCTCGTTTTCTGAATTTGAAAACATTCTAAAGAAATTTGCAAATTTTAAAGCACTAACACGAAGGATCTGGCAGTTATTACCCTTTTTACAATTGGAAAATGACATGACAAAAGCCAACTCCTGAGTTTTGTTTGATTCATGGGTATTGTGATAATGTAATATTTAGTTTTTAATTTAAGAGTATTTTAGTTCGCAGTCGATCAAACCATGAAGTGTTACATATTGCTAAAATCAGCATAACGTTCTCCATCCAACGCCATAAAAATATGTCTTAACCCCGATAAGGAAAAATAAACCTGATAATAGTTCAGAATAAACAAAACGTCGCATATTTTTAATACCGTATTAGTATTGTGCGTAAAAGTTGCCTTAATAATGTTTAATCGAATTTTGAAAATTCCTAATAATAAGGTGGCCAAACGCGAAAACGAAAATCGAAATTTTAGTTTTTGAGCATAAAACCAAATTCATTCGAGTTAGCTCAAATTTCTTTTCAGATTATTACTCGGCATCGAATTTAGCAAAAGTGCCGAATTTAAACCTATATCCTATCTCTTATAATAAGCGAGATCCCCATGCTTGCCCTCGAATTTGGGACAGCCTGTACATAAATTTGTTTTCAGTAATACAAATATACTTAAATAATTGAGATCCTATCATATACGATAAGTAAATAAATAAGTGAATATACATGAAAGATAACTGTGCAAGTGAACGTGCGTATAAAAAATTGAAATAGAATTTCAGATATAAGCAGAATTCGACTAATACTCAAATAATTATAACACCTTTCGTTTACAGATGATACACAAACTTACTGTAGCATATTTTATTTCTTGTTTGTACATACGTTGATCCAAAACAATATGATTGATAAAACAAAAATAATTCGATAGTTAATTTACTTAACCCCGAGTTGAGCATTAAAATTAGGTTAGATCTGTATGTGTTCCATACGCAATCAAATTCCATTAGATTTCACACAAAAGTATTCTGACTAATAGTTTAGCGTTACTTATCGTAGTAGCGATTGGCAATTTTCCGCATGCCTCATATATGAACCTTCTATTTACACATGAGAAATGTTATTTATTAACTCCTTAACTCCCGACCCAGAGAGTGACTCGCGCATGCATTACTGGCTAATTTGCGCAGACGCTAGAGATAATTCACCAACAGGTATGATTTGGGCAACGAAACAAATGCGTGGTGTTTCGGCCGAAAATGAAACTAAAACGGCAGGTAACAGATAATTAGAGTGCACCGGACTAGCTCGGTGGGACAGAGGGCGTGGGCGTGTTTTTGAATTTAAAAATGCTGAAGGTGGTTAGTCGTATTGTCGAAAGTCGCAGATAAGGGTGCGTCGTAATTAGAATAAAGTCAAGTAAAAGGGCGCCAGACTATTATTAAGACGATATCGGTAAGAATACACCTGGGCATGCATAGATAAATCAGACTTCGACAGTCAAAAGATCTCACTTACCTTACATTGGCTGCCTCCAGGTGCGCGTCGGAGATGCTTCGAAACTTTAGCTCTAGAACAATGACTTCTTTAACTTTATATTTGGTTACGTTACCACCAACTCAAATTTAAATACTACTCATCTTCAAAGCTCTGTCATTAATTAAACTCCAAACTAAACTAATAAGATATAAACTAGGTAAACGCCATTTAAAATTCCTCTAATCGGTTACGATAAACAACACTAAATATTTAATAAAACTAAAAAAAAAACTATATGGATCCTGAATGCGGAAATTACCACTGGTTACTATTAAAATGAGTCAATAAAAAAAATAATGAAATCAAAATTTAGCTCTCAATTAATTCTTTCAAATACTAGAAAACGGGAACATAAAATGGTCAACCTTGTAAGCTTATCAAATGGCCTTTAATTTTAAACTGCAAAAATAGTATTATCTAACTATAAATAATTTCAGAACAATACCTAACCAATTGGTCACTAAAAATCAATTTTTACCATGCGAAATGTTCGTACACATAAATTTGTAGTACATTTAGTTAAATAATAAAAAAAAACAAAATACTAAAGATATCGCAAATAAAAGCAGTTCGTCAACATGTTATTGAGATTAACACGAGATCATCAATTACTGCAAAAATAACACAAAGAAAACGACTGCGTTTATTCGCTCGTCAACCAATAATTTCACCTAGTTTACAAACAAAGTTATGATAAAGCATTCGCAATAACGCACAATATTGCGTTACCTTCTCCACCGGAGGAATGGCTCCAGGGTACTAGTAGAATGTCCTCAATCGGAAAACCAATACGGTAATTTCCCAGTTTTAAATTTTGGTATCTTAATTGGTTAGGACGTTATATAGTTTATGTGTACAAAACGAGTAGCTTTTACACACGAGATATTTACACACATTACATTTCAATTAAATCGGTAGCTCTATTTACAAGTCTGTTTAATTATTAAAATGGAAATAAAAAAGGTCTATTTACAAATTATTTACAGTGAGACTTTTCTCTGTTGCAGCTGATTTTCTTTTACGAGGGAAACAAAACGTTATGCCTTCACAATGGTTTCATTCGGTAACATAAATCCGCTTTAAGCGTGACCTCGAACCACCACTAAGATGCAGTTAAATAAACACAAAACTTGAAATGTTCATAAATTGACCCCACGGTCCATAACTTCAAAATAAATAACCAGTAGGGATGAACGTCTACACAAATACCCACCAAACTGGTGCTTCTAGTTGCAAACACCTTCTCCAAAGGTTCGGTCCTCCAGGTATTCGAGAAAAGGCACGACCCCAAGCTCACAGGTCACATATCTTACTCACGAAAGTCAGATCGAGAATCCCCGCGCAATTAACCGCGCAAAAAAGAGTTTCTTCCCCTCTCCGCAATATTGCTCCATATTTCTGAACATGATAAAACTGCTACGTGCACGACTCAAGTGCAAATTGTCATCCACAAATTTATTCCTTAAACGATAATGGTTATTATTTATACACTAATGGACTGAGATACTATATTCCTGCAGAAAAACGGCGTCAATTACTAAACGTGATAAGTAAAATTAACAGCCCCTGCTTAAACAAGCAAACCAAGGAGTAATCTCATTCTACACTTCAAATGCGAACTTTTCTTATCTACCATTACATTTTATTTTAACGAAACCTTTTATAAAAATTTACATGAAAACTAATTTAGATTCAACTTTAAAATTTCCTATTTCCAATTAATTAATTCACCAAAATATATAATTGCCAATTTTAGAAATGAAATCTTAATTGCAATACGAAAAGTTTAATTCGAAAACCATTACAACTTAGAAAATCAAACAATCTCTTGTTACTTCCAATTGTACCTTGATAAACACAAAGAAAAACAAGTTTCGTTATCGTAAATTGATTCACTAGTAAAAAAATAATAAAAAGAAAAAACTACGTACATATATACAGGGCGGCCAAATACACATGACAGTGGATGGAACCTGAAGTGCTAGAAAATCACTTCACCGCGAGGAGCCAGTTTCCATCTACATAATTTATGATGGATCTGCCCTTCAGTTTACAGGATACAGTCAAGTGCAGGTTGTCAATATGGATGCATGCAATATTGAATTTGACTTTACGTTGCAATATTTTTACTACCAAATATCATGATTTTACAGTAACATGTACATATCAATTATAAACAATAAAAGTAAATTATTTATTCTGGGTAATTTAAAAAAAAAACGAGCCTTAAGGGATTAAACTTTAGAACTGATAGATTCCCCGCAGTACTGTTCAAAGCAATCCTACATTCTAAACTATACTGCAATGATTTAGAAAAAATAATGTTTTTGGTGGTGCCATCAAAGGAAAGTTCCAATTAAACCTACCATTTAGTTTAACCTTAATATACTGACTTCCATAAAAATTGCAACACCTAGAATTTATTGAACGATTTTATTGAAATTTTCGTCAACGATGTCTTTCATTAGAACAAACAAACGATTAAAATTTGAAAACAAAAGAAGAAAAACTAAAAATGTTTTTTTCAATAATGGGTTGCTCCGCCACGATTTGTAATGCGCTCATTTAGACGGCGTGGCATGCTATCAATCAAGTGATCTATAGCTGCCTGTGGTATATCTACGCAAGCTTCTTGAATCCCTAGCCGGAGATCGTGTAAGTTATCTGGAGGGTGTGGTAAATTACCCAGTCGGCTACCGACTTCATCCCATACATGTTCAATGGGCGACAAATCAAGCGACCGAGCAGACCATGGGAGGACGGCAATGTTAGCTTCTTCCAAAAAACATGTTGTAGCCCTTGCCGTATGAGGGCGCGCATTATCCTGTTGGAAAATTGGATTTTCCAGCCCTTGAAGATATGGAAGCGCAACGGGTTGTAGCACATTGGCAATATAACCAGCGGCGTTTAAGTTGCCATCAATGAAGACAAGGGTGATCTGCTACCGTATCATATTGCACCCCATATCATCACTCCTTGTGTAAACGCTGTGTTGCGTTCCACAGAAAATGTTGGACTTTTACGTTCTCCACGCATCCGTCTGACCCTCCTACGACATCGTGAACCCACAAGCAAAATCGGAACTTGTCACTAAACACAATTCGATGCCATTCTTGCACCCAATTCGCTCTTTCATTGCTCCATTCTAGACTGCGTAGACGGTGAAGTGGTGTAAGAGGAAGACATGAAAATGGACGATATGAACGCAGCCCATAAGACCTTATCCGGCGATAAACAGATGACATTGACATTCTAGGTCCTACACCTCTCATCCAATCATTTGCAATCGATCGAGTTGTTGAAAATCTGTTTTGGCCTCTCTCATGCCAATAATACGGCCACGTTCAAAATCAGTCAATTGGGAAAAATGTTGATGTTGACGTACTCTTGGCATTGTTCCCAAGTTCAGAACGAAATTGTGAACAAACAATTTGCAAAATTGACAGTTAACTACACACTGATTGGTTTATTTCTTCAAATTTATTGTTACTAAGTGCAAAGGAAGAAACAAAAAAAAACTACTAGCTAGATTTTATTCAAATTTTAATCGTTTGTTTGTTCTAATGAAGGACACCGTTGACAAAAATTTCAATATAATCATTCAACAATTTCTAGGTGTTGCTTTTTTATGGAAGTCAGTATATAATCTTAATTAATTCATGCAAAATTAGAACACTGTTCACAGTGCGTGGTGAGGTCTTAACAACATTAAAAAATTAAAATCTTCGAATACAGACCGCCAAAAATCTGAAAGAGGATTATAAGAGAAGAAACAAATGTCCTTGGTTATATTCAGTCACTTAGCGTAGCCATATTAATATATGTAGAACACACATTCCCAATATTAATTTTAGTTGGATATCAAATAACTAGTGAACAAGAAACTTGTTACTTGCGTACTTTAGTTTATAGCAGCATACATTACAGAGATTGAAGTTAGAATAATATAGCTACATTGACGCCATTTAGCGGTATAGGTAATCTCGAATCTCGACTTTGTTTTAATTAGAACTACTTCAGCAAAAATCCGAAAAGCACATCCCTTCCTAACTGGGTATCTAAAATAATTTTCTTTATTTAATTCATTAAACGTAACCAATAAATTGAATTGAACGCATATATAATTTAAGATACAATTTTTTGTACAACACTGTTTTTGCAACGAGCTTAGCTCGAATATACAAGTTTTTGATCTTTTCTTCGAGTATACTTAGTGGGCATTTTAATATTTATTTTTTTTATACCACATCAATGTTACAGATTTATTTTGCTGTAGGACATTTCTATCCCATAAATTACTTCATCTCTGCTAATAGTTATACGATATCTTCTAGTAACAAACTCTACTTACTAATTTTTTAATTTTGCATAAGGTATTGTAATAATCTTAATAAGAAATGGTTAAAATAAAAATTCTACGCTTACCCAAGTCTTGACTTTTTCAAATGTTTAATATTAATAAATTCCTTAAATTAGGTCAACATATTAAAAATAGTGAAAAAAATGGTTTCGAAAGATAAATACAATTTTGTAATTAAGGCTGAAGAGGGGAGTTAAACTTTCCCTAAATTTTATACGTATAACCAAGTTTTATACAAAAAGCAAACATTTATTCAATTATATTTAAGATTGCTAATTAAAATAGTTTATTATATCACGTAATTTATTTGACGTTAACTTTAGGGAGAGTTTATTTCTTCCTCCTCTTTAACTTTAATTAGGAAATGTTATTTTACATTTTTCGAAATCATGTTCTTGCGTATTTTTAAGATATGGACCTAATTTACGAAATTTATTAATATTAAACATTTGAAAAAGCCAAGGCATAGATAAGCGTAAAAGAATTTTTATTTTATTGAAATCCTTATTAAGTGTATAATACTTTATGCAAAATTAAAAATAAACAGTTTACATTCTTCATTGATTACAATTAACCATATTATGAACCCACAATCGAAGATATTCGCGATTTGGAGGACTTGAGGGCGAATTATTATTGAATAACAACAGCTGATGATGCAATCGTGGAGGAGGATAAAGAAAATGAGAGTGAGGTCAAAGTTAATACAGACGCTGAGAAGGAAACGGTTACTGGAAATTTAGCAGATAAAAGGGATGCTGCTGATGTATGCGATGTAATCTTAAAAACAATATTTGTCAATCTTCAAAGACGTTCTCTCAATATAACACTTGTAAGTGATTATTTAATTAACTGTGCAGATTTTTTAATGCTATGTTTTAAGCGTTTTAAAATGTTAAGGAGATGTAGAGTGGGGTTGAATGCAATATACTCAATCTTATACTCATAGCAACAAAGTACGGCGAGAAGGTAGTTGTGGAGCAAGCTGAATTTAAATGAGTTTCCACAAATTTTTCAAGGCCGGGGACCTGCGTATATACCAATTTGACGAGCGGCTGAAGAGAAGAGATGTCTCAATGCGTTCTTTAGGATCAACAGGAAAAACAACCAACTTAATATTTAATAGGAAGCTGTAGTATAATTACTATGTGATTCTGGCATGCTGCTGAAGATGTAAAAATAGTATTACTTACAATAAATTATTAAAAACCATTTATCTGTTTTTACCGGTAACAACCAAGATTGTTTGATATCATTTTGTTTTTAATTACGACAGATAATTAAAATAAAAGGACGGTGATAGGAATTTGATTATGACTCATAATTAAAATGTGATCCGTAACAGGGAGCGAAGACGCGCGAACAGGTTCTTGCGTTCTATACCTCTCTTGTTAATGTTAGTACTCCTTATTAGAATACAATTAAAATTACCGGCCTAAACAAAATGGCCGTGGACTTTGATTATGACGTCATAGTTAAAATAATTGGACTTTGATCTAGTCCACGCGACTACCTCAACTATTACGACACATAATTAAAACCAAAACGGCCGCGGAATTTGATTATGACTCATAATTAAACGGAAAATTACCACAGAAATTGATTATGACGTCATAATTAAAAACAAAATGGCCGAGGACTTTGATTATGACTCATAATTAGAAACAAAATGGCAGAGGGCTTTGATTATGACTCAATTAAAATAAATGGAGTTTGACCTCACACACTTCTACCCCTACCAGGTCACGTGACTACCCCTCAACCCCGCCCCAGGGTCACGTGAATATCTCCAACCGGCTCCATGCGCGCGCATTTTCCTACCCTCCAGGGGCTGAACTGCCAAAAAGACTCTTAATACAGCCAAAAAGAGCCTAATTAGCGGTAAAAACACCAGCAAGGGGTTTAAAATTCCACCAAGGGTTGAAACACGCCCCGAAAAGAAGTGCCGACCCCACCTCACCCCTCACACACACACTGATTACGCCACATTCTCAAATAACCTACTGTTACCTGTTAAATAATATAAATGTGTAACAGTATTGTTTAGGCTGAAACTTGGTTGTGGTTTCACATAGAGCTCACTGGAAACCGAGAGCAAACCTTATTGCCACTTCTGCATAAAACCTACCTGCTGTATACTAATGTAGTATACTGGGTGGCTCCGTTCTGCCCAACGGGATTCACTTAATTTAACGTTTGGAGTGGCATATCATCCGTAAAGTATTACTTTTAGTAACAATAGTCATAACCTAACCTTTCTATGAGTACACGTGTATTATAATTATTATAATTTGAATTTTTTGTATTATGTATGTTATTAAACCTAGCTTTATTTTGATAACTAATAATATCAAATTGTATGTTTACATGTTAAGTAAAATTTTATCTTTCAGCTTCACTTTTTAGCAAAACAGGCATCCCATGGTTTCTAAATTAATGGTTGCATCTGTTAAATCCAAATATCCCAATGATACAGGCTACAACATAACTTGATATTAAACTTAAACTGCTGCAATTAGCAATTGTGGTATCTCAAAATTTAGCACTAAACTAATGGAATAGAGAACATGACGAAGAAAGAAATAAAAACACTAAACACAAAGAAAACATAATAGAAACAATAGACAACGGAGAACAACCAATACTATTATCACAAAAATAAAAAAAGACACTTACATATCGTCGGTTAAGAGTGTAAACCTGTCCAATCTATACCATTTTCAGCATTATATACCAAATTGTTAAAAAATGGTGGGGTTTTAACTGTAAATCTGCGTAAGTCCAAAATCATAATTAACGATAATATTTCGCTTTACGAACCAATGAATATTGTAAACTGTTAACGTGCTAAGTCCTCCGTAAATGGCCATTTTTGTGTACTGACGTTTTACAGCGTTGTGTAGTTTATTACGTGTTGTATTTCTATTGAATTTAAACTATTTGTAGTAAAGTGATGCAATAGAAATTAAGGTGAGTTGTTTTAATATAATTTGGGGTAACTTTAAGGTAGATAGCTTGCATTGTGTGTGTTATTATAGTAGCTGTGAAGAGATTTTAAGGTTATTAAGGGACTTAGCAGATTTTCATTATGTGTTTCTACTTATATATACTGGACTTAGTCACTCCTTTGATAAACACACTGTCATAGGTTTCCGGTTGCTTTAAAGAGAAAATTTAATAATAATGGGTTAAACTTGAAAACGTTAATTAAGAAATGTTTCAAGTGTACACTTTAAATTGAATTTTCAAAATTAATTAGCTGTGTTTTAAAAATACCGCTCTGATAGTACAGTATCTCCTTTTGCCTTGTAGATGTCTCCGGAAGAAAATTAGTAGAGCTAGCGACAAGTTCGGTATTAACTTCATTGTCTGAACTGAAACTAAACAATCCTAAAGAACCAGATAAACTTGGTGTTTATGAAAATAGAAATTTCTTTGAAATTCCAATGGATGTAGCACAAATACCTTGACTGTTCTAATTCAGTGACAGTCGTTGAGAACATGTCAGAAGTTTCATTTGCGAACACCATATGCTTCGAAGTTATAGATGTGCCGGATTTGGAAATTAATAGTAACCATAATGAAAATCTTTGTGGTCAGGAACAAATTGTAGCAGATCTTACCAATTTGACATATCCTCAGAATTGCATAGAAAATCCGGAGAATGAGACAGCTAGAGACTAGATTAGCGATGAGAGTGATGTTGACTTTACTTTAGTTCCATATTCAGAGCACTCCGATTCAGATGAGTCGCTAGAAGAGAAGTAATACTAGAAAAAAAGATTCCGGGTTGACAAAACTACGTGGTTCTCAGAAAAAACAAGCAACTTAGGGAAAAGGCTGCAAATACCTTGGTAGAGTGAAAAAAGAAAATAAATAGATATACGCTACTAAAAAAAGCTCCTCGTGCAATGAAACCAAGATGTGCATGTAAAGCAACTACTAAACAGGTTAAACTTAAATGTAGTTCTATTACGGAAGAAAAAAACAGTTATTTAAATATTTCTAGAGTTTAACTTGGGGGGGGGGGGGTCAGAAGACCTTTATTAACAGCACAGAGTCAATAGTTGCGATCAACCGTCCTAGAAATCGTAAGAATGCCGAAACTTCCAGAAGATCTCAATCTGTTTTATATCATTTAAGAATAAATGATACTAACATGCGAGTATGCCGTGTAATGTTTCCTAACACTTTGGCCATAGGCAGAATGACTATTTTGGGTTGAAAACAACAATAACAGGCTGGTATACTTAAGCAACAGAATAAGACTGACAAAACAGAAAATATTAAACCGTTTGACAGAGAAAATCAAGAACTAATAAACTTTGTAAATTCTCTTCCTAAAATGGAATCCCACTATTGTAGGGCTTCTACTAACAAGCAATATATATTACTAGATTGGCAATAAAAAATAGCCTTTATAGATTTTACGCTAATGACTGGTGTAAATATAAAAACGTACAATCACTTTCGATAACTACTTTTAACCAGATGTTAGAATTACACAACACAGCTTTATACCATCCTAAAAAGGGTCAATGCGAGAAATGCGCAGGTTTTAAAGTAGGACACGTTTCAGAAGAAAAGTATAATCGGCATATAGCCAAAAAAGAAGAAGCAAGGAAAGAAAAATCGTATGACAAGGAAAATGAAAGGTTTACTCTCACAATGGATTTACAGGCAGTTCTAATGGCACCTAAATTAAAAATTTCGAGTTTGTATTATAAAACCAAACTTGTACATAATTTTGCTCTTACAATTCAATTAACAAAGACAGATTCTGCTAACTTTTAAGCGAAGTTGAAGGTGAAGTTAACGCTGAAGAATTCGTCTCCATTTGTTCAAAATTTATTGTAGACAAAATATTACCTTCTATCGATCATGAAAACAGTGAAGAAGTTAAAATCATTCTGTATAGCGATGGTTATGTCTAACAAAACCGGAATGTTACCGTAACGAACGCTTTACTTAATGTAGCCATTAGTGCCAAAATAACTATTGTACAAAAGTATTTAGAGATCGGGCACACACAAATGGAGGCGGCCTCCATGCACAGCACAATAGAGACAGCTCAAAAATAAATCAATCAATGTACCAGCAGATTATGATCATATATGCCAAAAAGCCCACATGAAAGCAAGGAGTTATGACGTGTCGTATTTAAATCACAAGTTTCTCAAGAAATTTAATAAGTTTCAATTTTTCTAAAGTATCCGTCCAGGAAAAAGAAAAGGGCAAGCAGAGGTAAGAATCACTTACATTTAGTTACTTCATTCTTTTTGTTTGTTTTTAGGTTGTGGACATACTAGCTCTTAAGTATACAAATGATGACGTTCATTACAAATTATGATTTTCTGAGGATTGACAAATTTTACCCCAAGGGCGAAGTCCTGTAGCTAAGGTATGTCCTATAGATGCGCTGGATCATCTTCATTTAAAAAGGCTCAAAATTAAAACCAGAAAATTTATGGATCTCAAAACTCTTTAAACTGCTTTGAAAGACGACTACTATGATTATTTTGATGAGCTTGCCCACTAGTAATTTTGTTTCTTAATTATTCAACTTTTTTAATAAAAGACAGTTTACTACAATTGTATACCGTTTAAATCATTTATTGAAAAACTAGGTATAATTGAATTAGCAGGTGTACACTCTTAAAAAATGTTGCTAAGTCCAAGAAAAAATTTTTTTCTTAAAAACCTGCTATCTCCAAAAATATTAATAAAAATTGAAAACCAGATTAATATCTGTTTTAAATTTTAGAAATGATTTTGGATATAAAGAAAGAATGAAGATTTTACAAATTGCAATCCCTTAATTAATAACACCTTTATAAGGTTTAAATCATCTCCTGAATAATCAGGTAAACCTGACTTAGCAGGTTTACACTCTTAACCGACGATATACATAATGTTGACAGCAGGGGTACAACAAATTGGTACTGTAAAATGTACAGAAAAGTCATGAAGCAAATTCAGATACAAGATTGATGTGCATTTCAAAAAATTGTAATGAATTAATTTGCTTAACAACTTTACTTCTGAGACGTTTAATAAATAGTGCGTTGAATTATATCCCAATTTAATTTGAGTTGTTTAATTAATATTAAACGTGTCTTACAATTAACCAAAGCTTTGGAAAATCTTAGAATTACATACGCTAAAAGGGAAGAGGTAAATGTGTGTCGTGTGTGCGTGCGTTCGTGCGTACGTGCGTGTGCGCGTGCGTGCGTGTGTGCGTGCGTTCGTGCGTGTGTGTGTGTGCGTGTGTGCGTATGTGCGTGTGTGCGTGCGTGCGTGCGTGCGTGTGCGTGCGTTAGTGCGTGCTGTGTGTGTGCTGTGTGCTTGTGTGCGTGTGTGCGTTCCAATAACTCCATTGGGAAATTCTGTATTGTTTGAATTGAATCTTACCTGAATTGTACCATCGTCTCGTCAATACAAAATGTTCTGTCGGGAGTGTATATTTGCTGATATTTTTTGTAAGTTTATCGAAAAGTGTTTGAAGTTTATACAAACTGTTGCCCTTTGGGCACAAGTGATTGTGAGAAAAGTGAATTATTTTTAACAGTTCAAACCTATTGCGATTCATAGTACTGTGAGCAAAGTTGGTTGGTTTGGTCACATTGAGAGAATGAACAACGCAAGATTAACGAAACAAATATATGTGGGTGAGGTTAGGGAAAGGCGGTCTGGTAGGCCGCGTAAAACTTGGCTGAATGTAGTAGAATCTATGATAAAGGAAAGAAAGATAAGGAGTTTTAAAAACAAAAGGGCATGTCAGAGACTATGTATGAATCTTGCGGAAGCTAGGGAGGTATGCGGAGATAGGAAAGCATGGAGAAAGATTGTGAATGAAAAATAAATAAGAGGCAGGGATTGTTTTGCCTACCCCGCAAGGGAATGGCGTGAAGGTTAAGTAAGTAAGTCCTTCTTCAAAACCGTATTGTTTCGGTTCCGTCAGTAGGTTCTAATGACTGTATGCGAACGCTGTTATATTTTCATTTTCCGTGAGAAATAATGACAAGAAAGTATTGAACAGGCTTTTCCCTTTCAATGCCATTCTGATTTGATGCTACCGTTGAACTTGTCTTTAAACCGGAGGCGATTTCCTGTGGTGGTCCGCAAATTGAAGTTGTTATATCATATGTCTCTTATATATCTCTACCTTGGTTTACAGCTATCTGCTCGTCGTCTTCTTCTTGATGGTTAAGCTTAGGGCATCCACATTTGCTATTTTTAGTTGCTTTTAGATGACACTGCAATTTGCCTTGATGTCCCGGAGACGTTTTCAATGTCATTTGGGATCAACCTAGCGCGCTTAGTTCTAGAGGAACAAGACGAACTTCGACGTTTAGCAATAACAGGACAGGATGGACCGGGATCATCTACGTTTGTAAAACAGTAAAACATTCTTTTCGTAGTAGTATGTTCCCAGAGTCATAGTTTTGAAGCTATCAGATGGGATGTAATCTAGGTTATTATCATTGCCGGATGAAAATGGTTCACTTAAAGGCTCATCTGTAAATAACATTCATAATAAATATCTGTATAAAAGGGAATAGAGTATCAAAACCTCATCTGTGTAGTAGTTGTTGCAATTCTACCATTAGAATACGTTTTGAACGGATTCTCATTTTTACAAAAACATCCACAAATTAACAGTAACACTCTCCATCCACTTCTTTTTGAACAAATAAAACATAAAAATACGCCAGAAGACAGATAAAAAATAAGCCACTTCCATCCGCGAAGCGAAAAACTAACCTAACTGAAGGAAAACGTGCATGATACAAACAAACGTATTGCGTGTGATTTCGTGTTCGGTCGTGTACAGGTATCCCTGTGCAGTCACTCAGAAAAAATAACAGGAATAAACACAAAAAATGCCACAGCAAAGGTGTAAATAAAACCAAAGCATAAGCATTGTACCTAAACACATCTTGGCCCAGGGCAAAATTTAATTCAAAAACTTTTGGCGCTTAACCTGTTTACTAACTCTCATTTCAGAACATCCTTTTATCACGTGGGCTGCCAGGCTGGAAATTTCGCCAGTATTACCATTTGGATCAAGAAATCGTCCCATTCATTTTGTAAATACTCCGATCACTTCTCAAGGGGGATCTAGTAGACACCAACCGTTTCATTAAAATTTGTTACTAATGAGACTAATTAAACTGTCTTCAATATATACCAATCTTATTTCCCAACAAATATACCTATTTTATAGAGATTTAGTCAACATCAGTGTTCTGGAGCTCCACCAATTTTGAGGATGCTTCGGCCACCTGTGAAAGGTTAATTTCTGTTCATGTTTCGCAATCATTGTTCACAATCTTCACCAATTTAGATCACGAAATTAAAGAGATTAAATCTAAACTTTTTATGATATGTGATGTGGAGAATATTAAGATTTGCTATAAAGAACATTTGTGTTCTTAGAGAACCTGCAATATAGTAGTGTAATTTCGAGAACGCTACTTCTAATGTAGTAAATTTTAATAAAAATACTGAAAAGAATTTATAGAATAGACACGCTGTGTAATCTACTAAACGCAAAAACCAAAGTATTCGTTTTAACTTTTCTGGCAATTGCAACTGTTAGCGTATTCACTTAACGAGTATACCATTATTTACGTAAGGTTACGTTAGGCTATTGCATTTTTAAATATAGCATTAGATACACGTGTGATTGTTATAATTGGCATAAACGAGATCTGCTATATGCAGCGTGTAAAAAGTATAGCAAAACATTATACTTAATTGCATATTGTTTCGTTGCAAGTATACGAATCACGCCTCGTAAAATAAATGTATTTTTAACGCACAAACAATCCACTTTAGCGAGAACATAAAAGACTTTTAGATTTGCCAACTCAAAGCCCAGGTGAACGTGTTGATTTTAATGTATGACGACCATACCTTTTTATCACCATAAAATTAAAATGAAAATAAATTCGGAAGACATAACATAATACATAATTAAAAATATTTAAAGTTTCTAAAGTGTATGTAAATCTTTTTTATTATGTTTTATTAAACATACTAAGCCACATACTAAGCCTTTTTGGTTTAGTTTCGAATTTCGCTTACACTTTTCCAATTTTTAATTGATTTCTTAAAATCTTTGTCAAATATCATCTGTTTGATACGTTAATGTTAAAGATTGATCATTTTTATTCAGAAATTACAATTAACTGTTATGTAAATTAAAGGTACCTACAATACTGCACATTTTTAAGCTCGAAACTGGGAAACACCTACTTGTATAAAACACGGTGTAAAAAGCTTGTTTCTTGTACACGATATGTTTGACCACGAGCAGTTAGTGCAAAAACGCCAATTTGTCAACTTGTTACATAAATAGCTATTACTGGATACGAAAAATGTTTTAGGGACTAAGAAGTCTGATGTAGCATTAATTAACATAATGTTCACGCCATTCCCTTGCGGGGTAGGCAAAGCAATTCCTGTCTCTTGCTTATTTAGAGATCTTTCTCCAAGCTTTCCTATCCCTGCATTGTGTAGTTGAGTAGTTCACACAACCTTTGCATAATGTTGGCACCTGAAGAGCAACATTTTGTAACATAACATAAAATAGCCTTCACGCCCTTCCCTTGCGGGGTAGGCAAAACGCTTCCTGCGTCTTATTTAATTTGATTCACAATCTTTCTCCACGATTTCCGATCTCTACATACCTCCCTAGCTTCCGCAAGATCATACATTGTCTCTAACATGTCCTTTAATTTTTTAATCTCCTTCTCTTTCTTTCTTTTATCATAGATTCTACTGCATTCAGCAAAGTGTTATGCGGCCTACCAGGCCCGGCCTTACCTATAAATCTGCTTTGTTAATCCTGCATTGTTCATAGTTTCGATGTGACCAAACAACCTAGTGTACTATTTTTATACCTATCTATCATAGTCTTTTCTTCGTCACACTCCTTCATTATACACTCATTCTTCAACTAATCCCTTCTCGTTTTACCGCACGCACGTCTTAGAAATCTCATGCCCACGGCATTTATTTTACTTTCGTGCTTTTTTTGACATACCCATGCCATACATTACTGGCGGTACAAACACGCCATTATAGATTGCTCGTTTCGCAGCTACGCTCATGCTTTCGTTTTTCATAATCGTCCATATACTTTCAATCGCTTTCCTTCCAGCATTGACCTGTCGTCCAATCTCGCTATCCCTTGTACCATCTGTAGTGAACATTCTACCGAGATATACCAGCTCTTCCACTTGCTTCACAGTTTCATCTTGCAGGGTAAATATTCTACTCTCCTTTCCACCTTCCCGATTAAACACCACAATCTTAGTTTTGGTTACGTTTACCCTTAGGTCCATGCTTTCACAGACCATATCAAACTTCCTCAGATCAGTTTGTAGCTCATCCGCATTCTCACTTAATAAGACTGTGTCATCTGGTTACACCAGAACTCGTACATTTACGTCACCAACCATTACACTATTTGTATCGGTACACACTTGGCTAACTCATTTATCCATGTATACATTGAACAACAACGGCGACATCACACAGCTTTGTCACACTCCTTGCTCAATATTACAATATTCACTCACACTAACATATGCCCGGCTACCGTTATATACTGCCCTTATTCCATTTATTAAACTTTTACTTACGCCATATTCACTTAATATTTACCACACCTTCTCCCTATTCACTCGGTCATATGCATTCTCCAGATCTGCAAACCCAGACTACAGCTCGTTTTTTACCCTTAAACACGTTTCGTACACCTGTGCTGATTTGATCAGCACATCCTCCCCCTGGCATGAGGGCACCCTTCACTTCCGAAATCTTAGTTTCAGTAGTTTCACGAACTCTGTCAGTCAGTATCTTTCCAAATACTTTACCAGGTACTCTAACCAAACTTAGTCCTCTGTAGTTTTTGCAATCACTCTTCTTCCTCTTACCCTTATACAGTGACCCAATATCCTTCTCAGTGTCATTCAGTATTCCTTCTACATTCTCCGTATTAAACTCTTCCGTCTTATTTTCCTCACTACTGTACAGTTATTCGAATCGTTCCATACTATTTCGTTGCTCCTATTGATCACCCCTGCAGCGTTCCTTTTTAGGCCACGTTTTGTATTTTTGGCCCATTTCCCGAGATTTTTGTTTCCCTCAAAATCATTCTGCCAATAACTGTTAACCAAGAATAGACTTATTTGTTTACAATTGTATATGTTCCAACATAACTGCAAAATGCCTGTGGATGGCTGCCCCCGTAGTTGACATACGAGTCTAACGATTGTTTTGATTATTATTGCAGTGTTTTTTCGAACGTTTGTTGCAATCTTATTATTTGTTGTTTTTTGTATAACTCAAGTTTTATAATGGTGAGACAGTGTGTAATATGTAAAAAAATGGACTATTTAAATAGTAACCTAACATTTCATCGATAAGTAAACAAACCATAGAAGTAACATTAATTATTTGCAAAGACCCCTAATAAGCCATAATAATTAGAAAATTCATATTTTGTCTGCTTATTGTCCTGTTTCACATTTTACTATAATTTTTTAATAAAAAAATACACGATAGCGTTGTTTTTAATTGTTTATTGTTTGGTTACATTGATGTTATTAATAACGATAGGCCCTCCAGAAATGTATGCCAATGTCGCAGGTTAATAGTCATTGCATTCTGCAGTTACTCTCTTTCCACAGCCATCACTTCCTCTTTACTTATTCTCACTGTCTCCTTCGCTTCCTTGTTTCTTAATCTGTCCACCTCATACAAATCGCTCAGTCTCATTTGTTGCAGCAATCATCGCCATGTACGCATCTTTTTTCTTACATACTGCCTTTTTTACCGATTCATTCCACCAAGCACATTTTTTCTGTCTACCTATAGTCGCTCTTCCACATGTCGGCAAGGCATAATTCACAATACAGTCTTTCGAACTTATGGATGCACCTTCAAGGTAATTGTCTTTTATTTGTTCATTCCATCTGTTTCATTGGCATTCAACTCTTTACTCACAGCATCTGCATATTTCATTCTTGCACCATTATCTACTAGTCTAACTACCCTAATTCTGGACGTTCGCACTAAGTTTGTCTTCCAGGCCCACTTTTGCTCTAAGCACACTCTCGATACAACCAGAAAGTGATCCGATCCACATTCCGATCCAAGCATTACCTTTGTATCTCTCACCAGATTAATAAGTCGTTCACCTTACACTATCGAGTAAGTCACACTTTTACATTCACCTCTTTGCCATGTATACACATTTTTATGCTTAAATCGCGTATCAGATACATACGGATGTTCGCCAGACGCTCACCATTCTCATTAACCCTTTGGTCTCCGAACTTTACTTTCCCAATATCACTACTCTTTCGTTTGGTTTGTATACGTTCAACACGTTCTCTACATTATTCCAGAAGTTCTAACATCTTCTTTCTCCATTTACTGGTGCATAGCATGCAATGAGTAAAGTTTTCCGAAATTCCACTTTCATTGTGACCCACATTACCCCGGGGATACCAATTTGTACCGTTTAACACACATTTTCGCTCTTTTACTCACAATCACACCGACTCCTATAGCAAACTGTCATCATCTATCCCCACGGCACCCTTTCCTTTGTGCTTTCTCTTCGATAATATATATATATATATATATATATATATATATATATATATATATATATTTAAATTCAATTACTTCGTATGTAAATTAGATTGTTCCCTACGCAACTTTTGGTTATTGTGCTTCTTATCGGATTTGCTGTTATTTACTTGACATAAGAAAAATTACTAGATTATTTTTAACTTAGAATTCCAATTAAGAATTATAGCTAGTTATTAGTTTATTTAATTTATATTTATTTGCACTTTTTATTTATGCTTTGGATTACGGATTCGATATTATTATTTAATTTAAGCTAAGAAAATGAATTCTTATGGTAACGCTCAGGTTTGTTCAAGTTTTTTATAGAAAGAGGTTTATTACGGATCTGTACATTTTTATGAATCACATCTTGTCTTTTATTTTATCCTACAGTTACAAAAACGTATTTATCAAGTAAGTGCCGTGGACAAATGCTGTCCCCATTCGAGATCAATTTTTCCAGTCATTGTGCGTGTACAAACCTTGTCCCTCAGTTCCAATGTTAGTATTACCGCGTCAGATAGCGTATATGCGATGAATCGCATTAAAACTTGCATAGAACGTTGAAAAATGTATTCAGCAATATTGTTACATAGTTGGGTTAAGTGCTGACCATTTTTTTTTATATCAACTTTTGATCAAGCGAACTAAAACACGAATATAAAGGTTAAATTTTTATTGCACCTTGGCTGAATGGGTTTCAAAGAAACACGATAAACAGTAATATTTAGAACATTTGCCGCATGAAAGTTTCGTTTTCGAGTCTTATTTTTAGCTACTTTTCTGCCGGAATCTTCAGCAATTTTGGAGTAACATAAGGAACATGATCTTTTTCCCGTGTCAGACAGTATATGATTTGTATTCGTATCATCGTCTGGTTTATTCATATTCAATTCTGTGTTACGCTTCAAGAGACCTGAAAATATATTTTTCAGACATTCAAAAATACTGATATGCTAGATTACCTTTTATTACTTCTTCACGAAATTGTGTTATTGTCATTTTATCATTTGTGACTTTCTGGTGAATCAGATATGCATTTACAATTCCAGCCCCAATCACGAGTTCGGTTGCAAGTTTGCGATACCATTTAACACCTCGACGGAGGGATGAGTTGTAAGATTTCATCTGATCTAAAAAGTGTTCGAAATTATTATCGAAAAATAATATAAAAGTCAAATGTTTACCTGAAATATCGATGTATCCCTTATGTTTATTATATTCCAAAATAGTTCTTGGCTTTTGAATCTCGACAGATCTTTTTTGAATTGTCACCATTTCTGAAGCGTGTTTTGTATTTAGCATCAGTATGTCTCTCTTATCTTTCCATTTTTCCACTATAATACCTGTATTGTTTCTTGTGCTATTATTTCTCCTCGTTTCAGTTTTTCTTGAACAACTTTTTTTGGATTATTTTTACGATTAGAACGGAGAGTTCCAATGATATGTGTATTAGCTTGAAGTAATTTGTGGGCTAGTTCGACTGATGTATAATAGTTATCCACAACCACTGTTCGCCCACTATTCAATAAATTTTGTGCCAAACTCAGCACGACTGTAGATGGAACTGTACACTCTTCAGTCATGTCTTTCTCCTGACCGCAGTAGACTTTGAAATCATATAGGTAACCATTTTCTAAACATAATTTGAAGAGTTTTATGCCAAATTTGAATCTCTTGTTCGAAATATACTGTTTAAATTTCAATTTGCCCTTGAAAGGCAAGTGTTTCGTCAATACATATGAATTCAACTGGGGTTATTGGAGCTTGAAAAGACTTCTTTAGCTTTTCCAGCAATGGAGAAATTTTATACAATCTATCGTTGGGATTAGCATTTTCGTTGTCTGCAAAATGCCAAGTTCTTAGTAAAATTTGAAATCGGTTTCTTGACATAAAGGTTTTAGTGAGTTCTCATATAAAAACTCTTCGTCCAATAAGAACGTAGTGATGGCATTTGCAATAAACCTAGCCATAAGGCAGCCTAAAAATGTTTCCATCTCGTCCTGGTTGGTTTGTTTCCAGGTGTGAATCCGTGATCGCATCGATGCACCTTGTGTGTTTCTTCCTGCTCTGCATAGCGATTGGTCTGTCGACAAAAGTTGAAATATTTCGTCGGTGATTAGCATTTTATAAAAATCATATGGTGTTTTTGATAATTGTCATAAATTTCCGGATGAATTCCTGTACCATCTAGAGTAAAAGTAATATTTTTCAAGTTACTACCAGTCATTTCTCCCCATGTTATTTCATTCATCATCATATCTTGTTCACCGATAATTTATTTTCATCATCTTCATAGTCGATGTTTTGCGCAATTACTTCCTCAATTATCTCGTCAATATTTTGTGCAAAGTTGGATACGCCACTACCTTTCGGAAAAGTTGTCGAGTCATCAATTGTTTCACTAGTGTTTCTACAAGCTGAGGTAGATGGCTGTGGTTCATGCAATCTTTTTGGCTTGTGGAGTCTTGCCTTTGAAAAGCATGCTCCGTGTTTTTTTGGTACCGGTATAATTTTGAAATTTTAGCTCTTTTCTTGGGCATTACTGGAATATCGGGCTCTGAACTAGAGCTATCTGAGGTTCATACTCACTAACATCAGGTGAAAAATCGGATTCGTCAGCGGACAAAACTTCTTCCCACAACTTGTTCAGTTTTTCTAATCCTTCCTCGTAATTTGCCATTTTGCAACTTATATTTGCCAAGCAATTTGTAGACAATAACACTGCTGCTTTATGTAGAATGCACAAATTACCTTATAACCGAATAGTTTATAGGTTACATAGAACGGCAACAAACACAACTACGACACTATTACTAGTGTAAATAACAAGTCACATTACCATGCCGTTAGCACTGTTACTCTACGTAGAATGCACGTCTAGACAGGAAAACGTCTATGCGCATGTTCCACGGCTCCTGGACTAGTGTGAGCCACTTCTGCCGGGGACAAACGCTGTCCGACAAAATAAATTGTGTTTTTGACAATAGTTTTTTCAATTATGTTTTTCATAACAAAATGTGAACAATTATCATAAAAGCAATCGAAATTCAATAAAAAATGCTGGTGGGCATTCGGTCGTTTGTGTGTCATTTCCATTGCGGCACTGTACGTGTTATGATTGTTTTATACCCCGCGCTACTGTGGGATAAAATAAGTGATTTTTCCTTAGTTCTCAATTTTTTTATTATTGCATGACCTGCAATATATTTGATTCAGAAGCAAATTACATTCATTTAAATTGCAATTTGAGGAGGCAATGTTGAGCAAACATGTAAAAAATGGCAAGCATTAATTCAGGAAAAATTAATTCTCAGCTCTTCAAGAGAACGATGCGTGGGAACCAACATCAAAACCCGTTATGGACCAAACACTCACGAGAGGATCAGCTCGTAAGGGTTAAGTGCAGGCAACGGACATAGCTCAATGGTACGGGCAGGTTTCTTACGTAACACTCCAAAAAGGCACTCGACAACTCTCAATAACGTTGAAATAAGGGAAAAACGTCACAAAGGCGCCAACTGTTAAATAAATTGTAGCGGGAAAAGGTCATCAACCAGATCTTAAAATGATGGCCTAACAGGAAACGATAATTTTCACTCACAATGAAACACACATCTACCTGAAAATTCTACTCCAAAAATTCTATGCAACGTTCGCCCAACCTTGAATAAAATCATAAGCTTCGTTTAAAGTCCGCTAAATTGCAATAATAAAACTCTAAACTCCTTATACATTTCAATCAACTTCAACGTAAAGTTATTGGCTTAAATAACCAAAAGAATAACGTCGATAAGGTAATTACTTACAATTTAAAATGGAAATACGTCATAAAAATTAATCAAATGCAGCCAAAAATGTATGGTCCTATAATTTAATAAACGACAATATCGGGGTCGTAATACCTAATAAGTACACAGTTACGTACCCAAATAAATAAACAAACTTGCTTGCCTTTAATCATCCACCTGGTGAAACGATGAATACAGCCAGTACGTCGATTCCTCAAAGACTTCAAAAATATTTGCGAATATTCGCAAAACAAGCATTGGTATGCAAATAAGCCACCTGTTCGGACAACAAACTATTTACTATTTACTTTAGAATTACGTTAAGTTATATCTTAAAACATCTGCTAAAATGAACTTATATCACCAAAATCAGAATAGCAAATACTCTAATTGAGAAATTCTCATTATTCATTACGTTAAAGCTTTTGTTGAATAATCAAACAATTAAAAAGTTACCACTGTAAAGTTGTGTAAATCAACAGTTTCCGTAAACAAATAAATCACTCAGTAACTTGATTGTAACCCAAAATATCATCTTTTAGTTTTTGATCAACTTAATTAACAATAACGTTGTGAGAGAAGGCCAAGATTAAAAAATATGCACACTTAAATAAATAATACTCAATTTATAAACACAATACATATATTGACATAAAAATAAAAATTAAAAGAAACAAACAGCGTCCAGACACCTGAAATATAACTTTATTGCCAAAAATTTCTGATAAAACTCGTTTGATTTGGAATGATTCTTGCAAGATTTAATTAATTTAAATTTATCTACCTTATGTACCTTAAGTTTCAATTAACATCAAAAGAAGAATGATAACGTTTAACAAATTTTCAATTCAAAGTTATACAGCGTACTCAGGATAAAACAAACAATACACAATATGACTCATATGCGGGTGAATATACTTCATAACACGAAATATGACGCCTGAAGGACAAATCAGCAAAACGATAAGCAAATAGCGTATTCATCCGCCCAAGTAAAGGCAAATAAACACTTTATTAAAATCACAAAAGTAAACATTGAAAAATAGTTACTTTCACAATGCACAAAATGGTCAATCGAAGCTTTCACCTTCTTTCCCAAAACTATAACGCCAATTGACACTTTCGGTATTTGATTGATGAAACCAATCTTCTTAATCTCCTCAATTCTATTTACACAAACTTCATGAACGACAAATCTTTAAACCAAAACCTATATGCTTCGATCACCTTTTCATTTGGTTTAACGTAAATATTACAACTATAACTTTATTTACGTAGAACTTTATGCGATAGATATTTACAGCGGTTCATTATTCGTTGGAGGTTAGCTGTGTACGCGAAACTAGTGAAAATCTATGAACTTATTACACAAAACATCCGCAAGAGAAATGCAATAATCAATTAAAAAATCTGGACCAACACTAACATTCAACACTAGAACCATCTTCGTGGAATACGTAAAACTGTCACTTCTGACGAACGATACACAGACGATAAGCCCGGGGTGAACGAAGCTTCAAAAATATCCCCAAAGGGGGCAACGAAAAAGGTTTCCTACGGTAGACTTCACTTACCCCCCGGGAGTAACAAGTTCAACCTCATCCAAAGCATTCCGCGTACGGTGCGGACGTCTTAGCGTCTTAGACAATACTGGCGTGAAAACACAAGTCTCCCCTTGGCTTTCAAACCACTATACATCATCTGCCCGAGCGTCACTCGCGACTAACCACACTAAAGAAATGCGAGGCATACGTTTCACACGACGAAAACACGCTAATACCAGGAACACATTTTCGCAACAGAATATAGTTGACTAATCAAATTTTAAACTTTATAAACCGCAATATTAATCGATCTGGTAAACTTTAAAAAACAATTACAACGCCGATTTAAATCAACTCAAGCTTACGGTATCAAACACGCAAAGAAACAATGTTATATCCACATCTTAATCTCTCATATTACGTTTCATTTAATCAACATGAGTTTTACTCGTATAAAGTTACGATAACACATTGAAGAAAAATGAAATCACTATCATTTCCCGATATACGCTTTTTAATTTTAAATATCTTACTTTGAAAACTTTATAATAATTTCATTCTAAATAAATTAAAAAAAAAGAAGAAAAAGAAGAAAAAAGAAAAGAAAAAAAAAAAAAAAAAAAAAAAAAAAAAAAAAAAAAAAAAAAAAAAAAAAAGAAAAGAGAAAAAAAAAAAAAAAAAAAAAAAAAGAAAAATAGTAGATATACAGGCTGGCGAAGAGTTTTGATTAAAAGTAATGGCGGATACAGTTATGTTAAAATCTGAAATTACGAACTGTAAGTTTTGGATGACGCTGAGTTCAAATATAATATTGTCCTGAATGTGGCACTTCCGGTTATACCGGAAGTAGACGTCAACTTTGTTATTTTAAATGGAACCTAATATTTTTATTTTATTTTCGAATTCTACATGAAATTATAGATAAAATTTGTGCACAATGTCCTATACCAAAATGAAGTTATTTTCGAGATATTTCGATTTTTTTAAATTTTGAAAAATACTAGTCCACATTGAATAACGATATCTCCATTAATAACGAAGCTAGTGACGTGAAATTGTAACCAATAAACAACAAGCGCTTGCCCGTTAACTCCATATATCTATCTCATTCATATTTCATACAGGGTGTTTTAAACTTAGCCCCAACATGCACAATTTAAATCATTTATAAGTTGCTTACTTTAAATAGAACACCTGTATTTTATTACATTTTCCGCTGTATTTTTTTAAGCCAATTCGTTTGGTATCAGTATTCCCTATACCTAAATCCAACCACTTTTGAGATATTTCATTATCTTAGTTAAAACATAACAACACTTAATTATTTCAACATTAGTAAAGGGTAGGCCATGGCTGTCAAAGATTTGATAGTTAGAACGTTAATTGTTTATGTTGTTTTGACAGTTTTCTTTACCAGTTTGTATTTCATAGTAAATAATGGCAAATGTAGGATTTACTAATGATGATTTTTAAATCTTATTATTATTTACGGTGAGTGTAATAGAATTGTTGAACGGACTTGCCGTGTTTTTGCAGAAAGATATCCAAATCGACCAAATGCAACTGGTGATATTGTAAGAAAATTGCTTAAAAACTGCCGTCCGTTTGGTCAATTTAAGACAAAAATAAACCACTAGTGGACAGTGACATAAACGAAATTAATGTTTTGGGTTATTTTACGGCCTCTCCAAATGCCTCCATTAGAGATTGTGAGAGATCTTACTTTGTCGACGAGAACAATTCATCGCATTTAAAAAACACAAATGGAAACCATTTTCATATCATTTGGTCAACACTTACAATTCCTCGAAGGGTAGAATTCTGTGAATGGTTTTTAAGACCCAAGAGGATGAAAACTCAAAAAAAGTTATATGGTGTGATGAAGCAAAGTTTAGCAAAAATGGATTATTTAATCGACATAATTCTCATTTTTGGTCTAATGAAAATCCACATGTGAGTAGAGAACGTTATTTCCAAGATAGTTGGAGTTTTAACGTTTTTTGTGCAATAAAAGACGATAAAATTTTAGCATAAAAATTTTATGATGAAAATTTAAATGGTACAAGATATTGCCACATTTTAGAAGAAGTCATACGACCGGCGTTACATACTTTAAGAAATGGAGAGGCGGCTTCAGCTTGGTATCAGCAAGATGGAGCACCTCCTCATAACTTTGGGCCTGTTGCTCAGCATCTTTACGACATGTTTGAAGATAGATGGATTGCCAATCAGGGATCGTTTCGTTGGCCAGCTCGCTCTCCTGATTTGGCTCCTCTAGATTTTAGTATTTGGGGTTACATTAAAAATCAGGTATTTTCCAAACCTGTTACGGCAAAGGAAGATATGATGCAGATTGCGTTTAATTCTCTAACACCTGACCATATTTCCAGAATTACAAGACATAACTTAATGAAAAGGATTCATAAATGTTTAGAAGTAGATGGTGCTAATTTTGAACACTTATTATTATAAAACCTTATTTGTTTAATATTACATTTAGTTATTTTTGTTCGTAAGTTATCTAATTAAATTAATACAAAATACCTAGTCAACGTTTTTAATGATATCCACAATTAATAATCCTTTCAGGCTATAGGTTACTTTTCAGAATTAATAACTTATGAAAAATAACAAAATATCACCTTAAATAATGGAAATCATGGCCTACCCTTTACTAATGTTGAAATAATTAAGTGTTGTTATGTTTTAACTAAGATAATGAAATATCTCAAAAGTGGTTGGATTTAGGTATAGGGAATACTGATACCAAACGAATTGGCTTAAAAAATACAGCGGAAAATGTAATAAAATACAGGGTGTTCTATTTAAAGTAAGCAACTTATAAATGATTTAAATTGTACATGTTGGCGGCTAAGTTTAAAACACCCTGTATGAAATATCAATGAGATGGATATATGGAGTTAACGGGAAAGCGCTTGTTGTTTATTGGTTACAATTTCACGTCACTAGCTTCATTATTAATGGAGATATCGTTATTCAATGTGGGCTAGGATTTTTTCAAAACTTAAAAAGAAATCGAAATATCTCGAAAATACTTAATTTTGGTATAGGGCATTGTGCACAAATTTTATCTAGAATTTCATTCGAAAATAAAATAACAAATATTAGGTTCCATTTAAAATAACAAGGTTGTCGTCTACTTCCGGTATAACCGGAAGTGCCACATTCAGGACAATATTATATTTGAACTCAGCGTTATCCAAAACTTACAACTTCGTAATTTCAGAATTAATAACTGTATCCGCCATTACTTTTAATCAAAACTCTTCACGCCACACCCTGTATAGCTGCTAAACTGCTGCAATGAAATATTTTTAACGCTTCCGGTTTTGCCGAAAATAACAAAAAGATTATTATTTTAATTATTTTTAATATTTCATATCAAAGTTTCAAAAACAATTTTAAAGTATTTTAAAGTTAATTTCTCATACTATCCAAACGTAAAAATATACAGTGATTTGCAAAATACAGGGTGAATAAAAAAAAAAAATTTTGTGGGTAAGTATATCTTATTATATTTTTATATTGCAAGTTATACGGAGTTAGGAATTGCTGCGGGCAACAGTTAGTTTCATTATACGAGAAAGTGTTGTGCCGAAGTCCATCGGCCAGATTTTTTCCGGTGTATCCAGATAAACACATTTATTTTCCAGGAATGTTGATCTCTTGACACATCAGGAATTAACTTCATTATTCACTTTGTATAAAAAATGTGTAAGTACTAGTATTACCCAAAAAAGATTCAGTATAAATTAGAAGTTTGGTTACTTAGTGTTATAAAGATTTTTTTATGAAGTTCTCCACTTGGGTTTAGACAATCATTTTGAGAAAAAAAGCTGCGATTATCCCAACATTGTTTAGATATTGACAAATTCGTATTAACAAAACCTAACGTTGTGACATCTTGGACTTAGTTTGTGTCTCTATCTACTTAAATCATTACACAATGCATTGCGTAACAGCAATAGCATAAATACAAGTCCTTGGGTTATGGTTTCCTCATGGTCAATGTATTAAATAGAGGAAATGATAAACCATACAACAATGTTTATCATTTGATTATGAATATCTTGTGAGTAAAATATTTAGATAAAGCGGCCTTGTATCTCTAGACAAGTTGGTACCTGATTTTAATAGTTATTACAAATACTTGTGCAATAAATATAAATTTTATTGCTTTATTTTTGTACAAACTGAAAAATTGTAATCATTAAAGTACGTGCTATCTCGTGATATGCCAAACCTTATCAACCTACTCAACCTTGGCTTATGCAGTAATTACGATTAGACAGAATAGCTACATTATTTAGGTAATGAAGATTTTGTCATGGATTCCTATAACAGAAATGTATCATGTGTTTAAAACGTATTATTGTTTAATTTTCATTTAGTTCCTTTAGGCTTAGTTAGTTATGTTAACATACGTCTTACTTCATGATTGCAAAAAATAGACATAGGCTAAGTTAATTGCTTCTGAGTTCTGTCTACGTAATTTAGATTCACCCATAATTAATTCATACACCTTTCACTCTTGAAAATTCTCAACAAACAGAAAAATGAGAATAACTCAAACCCAAGGCGCAGAATGTCAATAGTATCAAATTTCTTATCATGAAAGGTGGCAAACTTAAAGAAATATATATAGGGTGTCCCACAACTAACGGACCATTCAGCAACTGGGGAAATCGGAGGTTAAAATAGGTCGATTAATACAAACACGCTTACAGGTCGTTAAAGGTGACATTATGGAACATTTGTAGCAATTTAAAAACAACTGAATTAATCTCAATTTTATTAAAATATAGTTTTGAGGACGAAAAATAAGAATTTGTTATCATTTTTAACGGTACTCCCAGTTTTACAGTCCAAATTGGATGAATCCACACTTATCTTTTTTTGCCCCTTGTCTTACAGGCATTTTCGTGCGAAATAAAATATTTGCATTACAAGGCCAGAAAATGGGTGTTTGTGCTGACATCAACAATCGTTATTAAAATCAATAATAGTTATTTGTTCATTAGCACAAAAAAATATCAATTTTCAGGACGAGGAAGAAACTTGCTGGACGACGCGAAGAGGAGTCCTGCAATCTTCCGAGTTCTTCTACTCTGCCCAGTATATAGTTGAGGGTCTGTTTTTTTTTTAAACTTGGCGACGTTTTCAGGAACTTTTGTGATGATGTTTTTTTCCTACAACCCGTTTTGCGCATTTACGTGTATTGTAGTATAAGAAAAATCGTTCAATTTCTGTTTTTAGGCCTACTATCATATACTTTCTCATTAGTTCAATAACATTAACCCCCCCCTTGAATGGCAAATGTTTTCTGAAGTTTAGTTTTTGTGTCAGGCAGAGCTATTAATTAATATCGTCTCTATCGTCGATCTGACTAAAGCGCATATTCCACAACTCATCACATTGATAATCTCCGCAAAAGTAATTTAATTTAGCAAAAATGCTCCAATTACATGACAATATATCTGCCTTCATCAATAAATATTGTTCATCTGGCGCATTCACAACAAAATTACTTGTATCTTCTCTAGAAAAGGTTTTCGCCTTTTTGGCTAAGTTACTCTTGTAAAATGCTATTAATTTTGGATATATCAACATTTTTCTTTAATAATATAGTCAACCGTTGAGTATTTAGACCAAAGTGTGGACGCCTTGCTCACTTTTTCTAAATGAAACAAGTAAAATAATGCCGCTTCTACACAGATTTTCTTTACTTTTCCTTGTTCCATCAATTGCAGAAAAGAGGAATATCCTTTTCGTACCTGCAGTTTTCAGATAGCAAAGATAATGTAATTTCGCCTCCTTCTGTACGTCCGTAGGTAGTCATATGATATATCAAACATTGTTATATTTTCAATGATCACGAAAATAAAATATTACACACTGTAACATTCAAATGATGGATCATCCGCATGTCAACTTGTAGCTTGGATCGGATATTTATTAGTTGGTATCTGCCATCGTTCCGAACTAGTGTTACAACACCACCGCTTACCCGCTGTTGCAGATAAGCGCCCTTCCGGGAAACCTGATAGTCCTTCATGGTGTATAGTTGTCTTGGTTTAAGATGACTCTCCTGAATGCACAGGCACATTGGGTTGTGCTCTTGTTTTATTAATTTAATGTCACAGTATCGCTGGACAAGTCCTCTACAATTCCATTCTACGACTTTGTTCATTGGGGTAGATAAATAAATATAAAGGGTGTTTCAATAAGAGCGCAGGATTTGAATTGCGCGCCATGTTTGACGGCCATAATGACAGATGATTATGACGTGACAGATCGACAGTGGACAGATGAGAGTTAGTAAACATGGAGCATTACACGATAGAACAACGTGTCCTAATTGTTAAACATTATTATCAAAATGGTGAAAGTTTGATTACCATCATTCGTAAAGCGGGTCCAATATTCGGTCGAAATAATGTTCCTAATTCATTTACTGTGAAAAGAATAATCGAAAAATTCGAAAGTACTGGTTCGGTTAGTGATTTGAAATACACGACACGAACTCGTAGAAGTCGTTCAGAACAAAACATCACGGCAGTTCGAGAGAATGTGGCCGAAAGTCCAGAGACATCGATTCGTCATCATGCACACGAATTGGACATTACAACAGCCACGCTTCAGCGTATTCTCACTAAAGATTTGCATCTCCACGCCTACAAAGTCCAATTAACTCAACAACTTCTGCCAACAGACCATACACAGCAAAGAGAGTTCACCAATTGGATCCTTCAACAACAAAAAGTGAATGCCGATTTTGTGAACAAAATCATTTTCAGTGATGAATCCCATTTTGACCTCGATGGCTTTGTTAATAGGCAAAACTGCCGCATTTGGGGCTCAGAAAATCCACGAATGATTCATCAAAGCAATGCATCCAAAACGTGTCACTGTTTAGTGCTTGGGTCTAGAAATAATTACCGTTTTCTTGAAGATGGAGGCAATGCTGTAACGGTGAATGGCGAACGTTATCCGTTTGTAAGAAGTTTTTTTCAATTGGTTTTCAGGACGGTGCCCATGTCAACCGCCTCGTGAAAATTACTGTCTTGCACGAGTTTGGCCTGGTCGTGTCATTTGGTTTGTGACCAGAATTGCCCACGCTCTTGATTTAAACCTTTGACTTTGGCTTGGGGTTATCTGAAGTCAATTTATGCCAACAACCGCGACCAACTGCATTGAAGGCCGAAATTAGACGCTGTATCAATGAAATACCGTACATGTATTCAATAATGTTATTGCAAATTTTGAAAATAATGTAAAGCCATGGCGGCCACTTACAAGATATTTTTTTCAATAATTAAATGAACATTATAAATCAATAAATATTTCAACACTTTGCTCAGAAAACCATGTTTTATTGAAAAAATCTTGCCTTTATTGAAAATTTATAACTACGACGAGCACAAAATAAATTAATAAATTAACAGATAAGTATATAGACGAAGGACAAGAACGAGTATGTAGACAAACAATACACTAATATAAAGATGTCACCGATAAATGTCACGTAATGTATCACAGCTTTTAATCCTTTCGTGATCCCCGCCAGCTACTTTCTGGGAGGACACAATAGGTTTTGGTAGGCAATCTGTTTCTTCTTTGGCCAGCCTTTCGTCTTTTTCTTGCTGACTCTTGATAATTTCAGTGGTCAACAGTAGATGCATCATTGGTAGAGGACGCACTTCTACCTGCTTTATCTCAACAGTCATCGTCTGATCTTGTGCTAACACTAGATTGCGACCCATTTCTAGGAGGTACTAGTGCTTGATGCTATAGTTTCGCCAGGCTTGGGCAATTGAGTTATCACTTTTGACGAGCCAACTGACTTCTGGTTTCTTTTGTACAGCTTGCGTGTACACTACTCCATCGGGGGACCTACCACCACCAATTTCTTAGCCTCGAGGGAGCTAATGTTTTCTCGAGCTTTAACTTCTTGAATGGCAATCTTGTCAAAGGACATGCCTGATCGTGCAGAGTGCTTACTTCCACAATTTAGACATTTAATGGGTTCTTTATAAGGAATAGAAACCAGTCCTTGTTTTCTTAGGAAAAACCGGCGTATCGAATGTAAGTACATGGTTTGGCGTATCTCTCAACACGCGTTCCTCCTTAACTTAAGCCTTCGAACTTCAGTGAGCTTTTGTTCTGATAATTCTGTTAATGTCGTCTTACTGCAATTAGCAGGTCAGCAGTAGATAACATCGCGACTTATTCACTGTCGCATGGTACAATATCTATTAGAAACTAAAACGAAGTAGTTGCTTGCATTGTTAGAGATTGTTTTTCCGTTCGAGTTTGTACTATAATGCAATCCCTGATCTTTTTCACGCTCTGTAGCTCACCGAACAAACCATATGGTGCCTTACTTATCAAAAAAGGACTCACCCTATCAAAGTTGAGCCAGTCTTTCATTTTCAGGACCAGCTAACTTGCTCACTGACTTGTTCACTAAAACAGATTTCTTGTCAGCGGTGCCACATCGTCATTTTCGAGGATGGGTTCTCATGCGGGATTTTAATTATATCCATGAATTAAATGAAGATTCCAGGAGTACGAGAAACTACACTAACTAAGATTTGAGATATGCAGGGAGAAACTGTGTGAAATATTAAATGAATATGGCGTAAACAAAGGTCTGATAAACGGAATAAGGGCAGTGTACAACGGTAGCAGGGCATCTGTTAGATGAGAGGAGGTGTAGTGAATATTTTAACATTGAGCATGTGTGATGTCACCGTGGTTGTTCAATTTATAAATGGATAAATGTGTTACAAGCATATACCGATACAAATGATGGAATGGTTGGTGACGTAAATGTACGACTTCTGGTGTATGCAGATGATCACAGTCTTATTAAGTGACAGTGCGGATGAGCTACAAACTGCTCTAAGGAAGTTTTATACAGTCTGTGAGAGCATGGACCTAAAGTTTAACAAAACTAAGATTGTGGTGTTCAATCGGGAAGGTGGAAAGGAGAGTAGAATATTTACTCTGCAAGATGAAATTGTGGAGCAAGTGGACAAGCTGGTATATCTTGGTAGAATGTTTACTGCAGATGGTACAGGGAGGGCGAGATTGGATGAAGGGTCAATACTGGAAGCAAAGTTATTGGAAGTATGTTGAAGATAATGAAACGAAAGTATGAGCCTAGCTGGAAATAATAATGGCGTGTTTGTCCCGTCAGTACTGCATGGAGACATGTATTGAAACACCCTTTATAACTACGACGAGCACAAAATAAATTAATAAATTAACAGATAAGTATATAGACGAAGGACAAGAACAGTATTTTATTATAGATTACCTTATGAAAGTTGGCTATCTCCTGTTTCAGTTTCCATCTTGCTTCTGGATGATTCTGGAAAAGATGTGCCCTAGTCAACTTTCTTCTACGTTATGAAACCAATTCATTTTTGGTAAAGCTCTTGGAATCGATCATCAGTAGGCTTGATCTCAATAAGGCGACTGGCCCAGACGGTATCCCAGCTATTGTCTAAAAGAAATGTTCCCCGAACTAGTACCAGTCCTATCTAAGCTCTATACGACCTCTATATCTTCTGAATTCTTCATCATGGAAGTTAGCAAATGTTCAACCTATTCCCAAAAAGGTGATAAGACCGATCCTCAAATTACAGACCAATTGCCATCACTTCCATTTTGTCTAAAATCATGGAAAGGCCATCAATCAGCAACTGCTCACGTTCCTTGAAACTAACAAACTCCTTAGTGACCACCAATATGGGTTTAGGCAAGTCGTTCAACAGGCGATCTTCTTTCATATGTGACCCAAGTTTGGAACAATACAGTAGAGCAGTCCGGTGAAACAGTTGTAGTCGCTTTAGATATCTCAAAGGCATTTGACCAAGTTTGGCATAAGTGTTTACTTGCGTTTGATTAAATGAGACGCTCATCAACTGGGTTTCTAGTTCCTTGATAAAGACGAATACGTGTCGTAGTTGATGGCTTTTTTCAAAAGAAGTTAGCATTAACGCGGGCGTACCACAGGGATGCGTTATAGCGCCTACACTTTTCTGCTGTACATAAACGACCTTATTTCTTCAACAACTAACCCCAACCATTGCTTTGCTGACGATAGCACTCTTCACTGTAGTTCATCTCAGTCTACTCATAGTGATAATCCACCTTCTATGTCAAATCAAGAAATTAAAGCTGAAATGGCAAATTCAATCAACAAAGACATTCAACGTATTCTCGAATGGGAAGTAATAATCTAGTTAAATTTAATGCTAACAAAACTCAGTGTTGCCTTATGTCCGCCAAAAAGATCGATCATTTCCTGTTGTAAGTATGAATGGCTCAGTTCTTAAGTTTTCAGACTCTATTACTCTGTTGGGTATGATTGTATCTTCAAATCTCTCATGGGTTGACCATCTTCTGTCAGCTACCAAAACAGCTGCTCGTAAAATAGGCTTTTTGTACAGATCTAAGCAGTACTTTACATCTCGACAACTCCTTCTGCTGTATAAGGCCCAAATTCGGCCTCATCTGAATATAATTCTCACCTTTGGTGTTTGCTCAATACGCTCGATATCGTTGATCGTATTCAAAAGAGAGCGATTAGGCTTATAAATGACCCGTGCTTAACTTCTCACATACAGTCCCTTGAGCATAGAAGGATGGTTTCAGTTCTTTCTTTGTATTATCGTTATTACAACGGCTATTGTGCTGGTGAATTACATTATTGATACCATCTCCGGCTATCTTTGCGAGAAACACTGGTTCGCTCATTCACATCATCAGTATGCAGTACAAATCTCCACTTGTCGTACCAAACGGGCGCAATCCACATTTTTCTACACGGCTTCTAAACTCTGGAATGATCTCCTAGTTCCTGTTTTTCTATTGGCACCATTATCCTCTATCCATCCTCCTAAGTGTTCCTGAGTGCTTTAGCACGATAGGCCTTATTTAGCCTGTTCAGATCCAAGCTACTTTCTGGAGGACACAATAGTTTTGGTAGGCAATCTGGGTTTCTCCTTTGTAGCCTTTCGTCTTTTTTCCTCTGCTGACTCTTGATAATTTCAGGGTGGTCAACAGTAGATGCATCATTGGTAGAGGACGCACTTCTACCCTGCTTCTCCATCTCAACAGTCATCGCCTCTGATCTTGTGCTAACACTAGATTGCGACCCATTTCGGGTACGGAGTGTACTAGTGCTTGGCGATGCTATAGTTTCGCCAGGCTTGGGCAACTGAGTTATCACTTTTGACGAGCGAACTGACTTCCGGTTTCTTTTTTACAGCTTGCGTGTACACTAGTCCTTGAATCGGGGACCTACCACCACCAATTTCTTAGCCTCGAGGGAGCTAATGTTTTCTCGAGCTTTAACTTCTTGAATGGCAATCTCGTGCTTGTGCAAAGGACATGCCTGCGATCGTGCAGAGTGCTTACCTCCACAATTTAGACATTTAATGGGTTCTTTATAAGGAATAGAAACCAGTCCTTGTTTTCTTAGGAAAAACCGGCGTATCGAATGTAAGTACATGGTTTGGCGTATCTCTCAACACGCGTTCCTCCTTAACTTAAGCCTTCGAACTTCAGTGAGCTTTTGTTCTGATAATTCTGTCCTAATGTCGTCTTCGCTGCAATTCAGCAGGTCAGGGCAGTAGATAACACCTCGCGACTTATTCACTGTCGCATGTGGTACAATATCTATTAGAAACCCTAAAAACGAAGTAGTTGCTTGCATTGTTAGAGATTGTTTTTCCGTTCGAGTTTGTACTATAATGCAATCCCTGATCTTTTTCACGCTCTGTAGCTCACCGAACAAACCATATGGTGCCTTACTTATCAAAAAAGGACTCACCCTATCAAAGTTGAGCCAGTCTTTCATTTTCAGGACCAGCCCGTAACTTGGCTCACTGACTTGTTCACTAAAACAGGATTTCCGGGGTTGTCCAGCGGTGCCACATCCGCTCCCATTTTCGAGGATGGGTTCTCATGCGGGATTTTAATTATATCCATGAATTAAATGAAGATTCCAGGAGTACGAGAAACTACACTAACTAAGATTTGAGATATGCAGGGAGAAACTGTGTGAAATATTAAATGAATATGGCGTAAACAAAGGTCTGATAAACGGAATAAGGGCAGTGTACAACGGTAGCAGGGCATCTGTTAGGATGAGAGGAGGTGTGAGTGAATATTTTAATATTGAGCAGGGTGAGTGATGTCACCGTGGTTGTTCAATTTATAAATGGATAAATGTGTTACACAAGCATGTACCGATATAAATGATGGAATGGTTGGTGACGTAAATGTACGACTTCTGGTGTATGCAGATGATCACAGTCTTATTAAGTGACAGTGCGGATGAGCTACAAACTGCTCTAAGGAAGTTTGATACAGTCTGTGAGGGAATGGACCTAAAGGTTAACAAAACTAAAATTGTGGTGTTCAATCGAGAAGGTGGAAAGGAGAGTAGAATATTTACTCTGCAATATGAAATTGTGGAGCAAGTGGACGAGCTGGTATATCTGGGTAGAATGTTTACTGCAGATGGTACAAGGGAGAGCGAGATTGGATGATGGGTCAATACTGGAAGCAAAGTTATTGGAAGTATGTGGACGATAATGAGAAACGAAGGTATGAGCCTATAATAATGGCGTGTTTGTCCCGTCAATACTGCGTGGGAGACATAGGTATGTCAAAAAGAAGCTCATGTCGTAAAACCAGAAAGGACAAGATAAAGAATGAGTGCATAATGACGGAGTGTGGCGAGGAAAAGACGATGATGGATAGATATAAAAGTAGTGCATTACGTTTATTTGGTCACATTGAGAGAATGAACAACGCAAGATTAACGAAAAAATATATGTGGGTGAGGTTAGAGGTAAGGCCGTGCCTGGTAGGCCGCGTAAAACTTGACTGAACGTAGCAGAATGTATGATAAAGGAAGGAAAGGCAAGGAGCTTTAAAAATAAAAGGGCATGTCAGAGACAATGTATAAATCTTGGGGAAGCTAGGAAGTTATGCAGAGATAGGAAAGCATGGAAAAAGATTGTGAATGAAAAATAAATAAGAGGCAGAGATTGTTTTGCCTACCCCGCACGGGAATGGCGTGAAGGTTAAGTTAAGTTAAGTGGTGGTACTGTTGTTGAAGGTGCCTTTTTTAAATCCCTTCACCCATTTCGATCTTATTTCATGCCAATTTTCGTTAAAATAATTCGGTAACTTTAGGTTAATCTAATGAAAGTAGTTTTTGAAGTACTCTTCTTCTGTGTATGGGTATGTCATTTTTTGAAAAACATTCAAACACTCTTGCCTTTAGATGGTAGTTATATTCATAGCCTCTGTCGTAACAACAACTAAAAGCCTTCAGAGTATGAAACAAGCAAAGCAACAGCTTCGCATTGGGGAATTGCTCCACAAATGCTTTCCTTTCCATCATGTCTTTATCGGTCATAATTGTATGAGTAACATTCCAATTCAAATTTGTCGCTTTAAAAATTTGCAACATTTTGCTAATGGCCTGAGCAGTTTCGGAAGCCATCAAGAGGGTGGCCAAATTTTTACAACGGCCATTTCCGACGGTAATTATAAATAAATAAAGTGGCATTCTGAGATTATTTAATTACTACGTAGCATCACAAAGAAGAAATTCAGGATAGTGCTTGAAATATCTATTCATGTTTCCATCTGCAAAATACGACCCCTATCAATTCATCATTTTCATCTACAACGACATCAGTAGTTACACCATTTTCTCGTTGCAACATTTCAACTACTTTTGTTAAGTCATTTTTTCTGAAACTCTTCAAGCGTGCTATATTCATGTTAGTTAAATCCCGAAATGGTACAGTTTTCCCTGTTTTTCTGGTGAAATATTCTTTCAAGAGTTTCTTATTTATTGCAATTTAATTCTATTACCTTTTTGACCTCCTCAACGGCTTCATTTTGGAGCTTCCGTTGTTTTGGTAAACATTTAAAAAGATCTTCTGTTATTTGATGAGAATGCTGTGCGCGAACCTCTGCACATTCCGAATTTTCACTAGATATCCTTCTTTTAACGCACTATAACAAGAAATTATTTTTAAATAAACACAAACAAGATGTAAATAGGACTTTATCTGGACTTTCTTTTCTCAGTATTTTGAGTTGTGAGTTTTTTCCCTCTTTCTATACAGGTATACAACAAAACATAATATCTTAAACCCTCCTTGGAAGTTCTGATTCGTTGGGATTTGCTTCTTTGAGCAGCTTCTAAAGTCTTACTGTCTCTCAAATATAACTGCACATAATTGTCAGTTTGGAGTGTTTTCAATTTTTCATTCAATTCTTGAAAGGACGCAAATTTATCACCAACACGAAAATCACACATTTTCGTCACACTGAAGTAAATATAAACGTATAGGAACATAACCTCTAAACAACGCGGTCCGTAGTGTAGCCAATCCGCTATCTCACCGACCGCACGTTCGGAAAAATACCGGATTAACTACACTACCGACCGGTCGGCAGGCTAAACACTCCCAGTAATCAAATGGTCAAAACGAATATTGCTAAGGTAACAAAGTATACCTACTTAGGTATTATATTTGCAAATAGATAGGTCAGTCAAATTAAACATTTATCTTCGTAACTGATGAGGAATTAACGGCGCTTTTTAGGGTTGTTGAGAGCCATTCCTTCACAGTACAATGACAGAAGTAAAAAATCGAGCAGTAGACTTAGCGACCATGAGCGACTTTGAAAGGCTTCCCTGGACTTAATGTTTAACGAATCTAAACAAATAGCTCATCATGTTGCTCGCCCTACAAATTAAAACTCCGAAAAACCGTAAAAAGGTCCCATTAATTTTTCAGCAGTGTTGTAAATGAGGCCCTTTTCTGTCTAATTTGCCTGGCCTATAAAACCGCTTAGTGAAAAAATCATATGTTTACCACTGGAGTAAAGTAGCTCTTCCTCCCTTCGATTGCAAACTTCGTGTGCGAGAGGAAAAATGTCGCTTTCCTCCCTGGGTTAACAAATAGCTATTTCCAGCAATAATGTGAAAATTTTCCTTCTCGCAAATGATTGGGAAACACACTAAAACCATACCGCCCTTTACATGCAGTTTTCTTAGTACTACGGATGGTTGGTGAAATTATGTTTTATAAGTATTATATACAACAAATTCTCCAATAATAACGTCAAAATTTGATCTTTCGCAAATGATTGGGTAATATTTAGGGGTATATCAAACGTTACATTAAAATTATACCGTCCCTTGAATACAGTTTTCTTGGAACTGCAGATGGTTACTTATATCCTATTTGAAAATTATCATATAAAGCACTGTTTCCAATAATAATGTAAAAATTTCATTTCTAGCTAATAATTTCAGAATATACAGGGGTGTACCAAACTCGACGCTGTCATACCATCCATTACATGCAATCCTCACAGAACTGCAAATGGGTGACGGAATTCTGTTTTATAATTATAATATAAAATACATTCCAGCCATAAAATGTAAATGTCATCTCTCGCAAATGATTGGAAAATATCCAGGTGCTCGAATTATCTTTTAAAATTATAATATTAAACACAATTTCCAATAATACATCCATAAGCGCATCAAAAGTTATATTAAAATCATGCCATCCTTTACATGCGATTTTCCTAGACCAGTAGATGGTTGCTGGAATTTTGTTGTTAAGGATGATATAACATTAGTGTAAAGATTGGTATCCTCACGTGCAATTCCCAATCATTTCCGAGAGATGAAATTGTTACACTACTGCAAAAAAAATGTGTTGTGTATTATAACTATAACACAGAATTCCAGCAACCAACTGCAGTTGCTGAAAATTGCATTTAATAGATGGTATGAGATGAGATGTGATTTTCACATTATTGGAAATTGTATTTTGTTTTATAATTATGTAACAACATTCCATTAACCATGCGCAGTTTTGCAGTTTGCATGTAAAGGATGATACGACATTGGTATAAAGTTTAAAATCATTTGCGAGAGATTAAATTTTGATAGAATTCCGTCAACCACCTACAGTTGTATAGAATTGCATGTAAAGGGTGGTAATCTAGAGAGCGGATTTTATGCTTTATAAAATGCCAAAATATGTGCATATATATGCACTTAAACATTGTAAAATATGCAGAAAATATGCATTATTTTTTCGAAATATGCAAAATAAACTACCAATAAAAAATGTGATTTTTACATCTTTAATAAAAATAAATTTAATACATAATATGCAAAAAACTTTTACAAGAAAGTATTTACATAAAAAATTGAAACTATTAGTTAAAAAATAATACATAATTAACATAATACGTATTAATAATAATATAATATACTTACCATATGAACAAAAATTATTTAGATAAAGGGTGGCTTTGGAATTCTGAACGTACGTTGCATGATTGATTCAAATCAAAACGGACGTTTAATTGACATGTAGAACCAACAACAAGCTGAACCTATCAAAGACAGTGATTTTGTTTACCATGGCCACCCCTTATCTAAATAATTTGTGTTCATATGGTATAAATTTTAAATTATAGGTACTTAATACTCCTATGCTTCATTGCGTTGATTTGTAAAACAATTTATAGTTATATATTATATATTATATATTTTCTGGTAGAAAATTTTGACGTCTATCAGAAAGTATATATTTATAGGTGGAAAAACTTCTATCCACGTCTACAGACGTTATAGGTGCATTTTTTAATGCGGTTAATATGGACAAATCTAATTGTACATCCAGATCTTCCCGATTTTCGTCCAGAGTCAAAATTTTGTTAATTTTAGTTAACAGTTAGTTAAAATTTCTTTAAATTTATTTGAAATAATTTTGCCAGTATTTTCAGGGGCAGTATAAATTAATTTTTGAATACTATTTACTAGTTCTATCGATGTGTTAAGTGGCAATGCTTCCGTTTCCAATTTACAAATAGTCCTGTTTACAAAATAATAATGTGCTTTTATAAATGCTAATTCATTGCGCAGTTCTGATTTCTTTAAAACCGATTTCGCTTTATTGATACAAGCACTTGAATTATCAGACAAATCTAAAATTAATTCCTTAATTTTTTCCAAATTTTCTGCTTAAAAAAGAGCAGCATTTAGCCTCGTTCACCAACGCGTAATTACGGGTTCTGGTGGTAGAGAAATGTTAGGTAGTTTTCCTCTGTATAACTGTACTCGTGTCGGGACCTTTACAAACACTTTCCTTACGCTACTTATTAAACTATTTAGTAAAGGAAATTCATTTCGAATTGCTTCGGCTACTCTATTTATACCATGAGCCAAACATGTTACGTGAATCAAATTTTCGTATAATACCTTCAATTGTTGGCCAGCCTCTACCATATATGACGCGGCATCAGAAAGCATTAAAACAATTTTATCTGTTGGAACAATTTCGGGAACAAAAAACTGCATGAAAGTCTCATTTACAAATCTTAACTATTGTTGTATTATTGGTTTTATCAAGTACTTTACAAGAAATCAAATATGATTTGGCAGGTTGTTCTTCACTTAAATAACCTAACATTAAATTTGCAACATAACGTCCATGACAATCTGTAGTTTCATCTACTATGAAATAAATATATTTATTTTTAACAATTTTTTTTATATGTAGCGTGGTTTCAAGATATACCCCATTACCATAATTTTTTCTAAGTGTGCTTTCATCTGGCACTTGCTTGTTACTAATTTTTGTCTAAAAAAGATCTAAAAGTATGGTTTTGAAGTTTTTTAAGGGAATGTTAGCCTTAACTAGAGCACTGCATAATTCAAAATTGAATTCTTCTTGGTCGTTTCTTTTGGATGTTTCATCACGTAAAGATTTTCACAGAACTGTTTGAGAGAGCTTGGTTTTCTTCTGTGTTTCTAATTTTCCCTTATGCAGAGCGGTCTCAATGTGTTGCGTAATTTGGGATTTTCGTTCGCATGCGATCTAAACCAATATTCCCACTTTAAAAATAAATCAAAACATAATCGATTAGGTGTCATCGTTGTATTTTAAGTATTTCCCGCGTTATCTTATAAAACGATGCATTTAAATACAACGTTTGAATAGAAAACTAATACCTACTCTGTATTCACTAAAGGCCTCGTTCATTGTTGTCAGTGTTTAAAAATATTTTAAAACAGTATTCTGAATTGTCACGTACCGCTTTTCCACATGCTGTACAAAACAACTTTTCACCGTCCATACGGAGTGCAGGGAAAATTTTTATCCATACTGGAACTAAATTATTCTTTACTTTTGGCATGTTAAATATAATTCGAAAACTAAATTCTGCGGTCTGCACTACTGTTCACTTGCACGTTTTAAAAAGAAATGGGCAATATTATTCCTTATTTTAAAATAGGGGTTTTCCACTAAGCAAGGTCATTTGGATGTTAGGGATTAACTATGTATATTTTACTCATCAATTCTTTCCATACAAAAATTTAAGAAGCACTCAACAAAAAACCGTATTACCTCTTTGCAATCCGGAAGTATTAGGATTTAGGATAGTTGTCAACTCAGACAATAATTAAAAGTAAACAACTATCTGCCGATGTTAGACACCACCTTTTAAAGATACTTGTTTTAAAAGGACACAAAATTTCTAACTTTGAACAAAAGTCCCGAAAATATTTCATAACCTGAGTTTCAACGCAAAATTTGAAAAAAAAAAATTAAAGTATGCAAAAAAAGTGCAAAATATGCGTAAAACATCAAAATATACAGTATTTGGCCAAATATGCAGTATTTTACCAAATATACAAAATATGCAAAAACTAATTAGTGCCAAATAATTGTAATTAATGCAATTCGTATAAAAACCGAAACGCGTGGGTCAGGGCCGGCCCTAGACATTTTGGCGCTCCGGGCAAAACTTGAATTTGGCGCCCCCCTCTCCGTTTATTAAAGTAAATCGCATGCTCCCATAACATAAAGTCAAGAAAACGTTGAAAAAAATTAAATAAAAAAAAACATTTTATTGAAAACTCGATCATTAGGTAACAGGTATGTAACAGATAAGCAATTTACCACTAAGGTAAAATTAAAATGAACTAATGCTTACTAATATCCTATAATATAAATGAATGCTAACTAACCAAAGTATTTAGAATGCCTTTTTTCTAACTTTTCTTTCGGCAAACTCACGAACCAGTGATTTCAAGTCTAATTTGTCACTAATTTGGTGTTCTATAGCTATCATTGCCAATCCATTGAGACGATTTTGCGTCTGCATCGTTCTGAGATAATTTTTTATAATTTTTAGTTTTGAAAAGCTTCTTTCCCCTGAAGCCACAGTGACTGGCAATGTAAGTAGGATTCTTAATGCTATACTGAGGTTTGGTGCAAGTTTAAGTGTAGCGATAAACTTGAGGACTTCAACGGGGTTTCCTTTTTGTTAATAATGACGAAACAATGCTTATTTCATCGGCCAGTTCCAGGGTGTTAAGATCGCTTGAATTTCCATCAGTTAAAACTACTTCCAAATCTTTGCAATAAGCCAGTAGCTCATTTCTGCGCATGTCTTTTAAACCAAAATATTATACAAAAGCTGAAATAATTACTGTGAGTATTTAGCAAATTATATCTGGTTTCAAGGCATTTATTGCTTGATCTACAGTGTGAAAGAAAAGTTCTATTTTATATTTTGTTTGAGGTCTTGAACGGGTTCATCCGGGCCCTCATACAAAACGTTTCGTGTTTTGTTTCTGATACGATGACGTGGTGTGGTGGCTTCGAAATTAGCTTCCACGTCCACCTCTGAAGCAAGCTCGGTTGCTTCTAAAATGATGCTTTCAAAAGCTTCATCTGATCTCAGATTTTCAAAGAAGAGTTTACAGTTGTTAAGCGTATCAATAGCTTGTGATATATCAAAATGTACGGTTTGCAAAAGTTTGCTGATGGGATTAATGCGACTCAAAATTTTGTACCAAATCACAATAGAGCATATAAATTTGAACTGCTTCAAATTATTTAATAATCCGCTAGCCTCGTCTCTAATCATATTATCGATTTCTGGATCTTCATAAATACTGTACAAAGCATCGTAAATTGGCCCAATTTGACATCGCAGAGCTTTTAATGAGTCTACTCGACTTTCCCATCGCGTATCACTTAATGGTTTTAGGGTATAACTATCAATATATTTAAGTAATATTGCCCAACGAAAAGTTGACGAAGCAAAATGTATATAACTTTTGAACAATATTGAAGAAGTTTGCAGCCTCAAACGAGGATTTTGCCATATCGTTTACAACCAAGTTTAGCGAATGACTGCTGCATGGAACATAAAATGCTCTGGGGTTTATATTTCTGATTCTTGTTTGTACTCCCGATTTTTCTCCTCTCATATTGGAACCATTGTCGTACCCTTGACCGCGCATGTTCTCTACTTTAAGCTCATTTTTCTCTAGCTCTTCTACTAAAACCTCCGATAATTTGATCTCTCAATGGGTAGAAAACCCAAAAAGTTTTCATTGATTATCACTTGAACTTCAGACTCTGATTCTTCTATGGAAACATATCTTGCCATAATGTCATCTGTTCGACTTTACTTGCATCGGGAGTACAGTCGAGAATCACAGAATAATACTTGGCCTTTTGAACTTGTTCAATGATGTGGCGCTTTATATTGTCATGCAACAAATCAATTATTTCATTTTGTATAATTTTTCCTAGATATGTAGCTTTGATTTCTTCTTTATTAAGAACCCTGCGAACGTGTTCCTCCATTTTTGGATCAAACTCAGCCAATAACTGAATGAACTTCAAAAGTTTCCATTATTGTGTTCATAGAGTTTATCTGTTGTTCCTCGAAAAGCTAGAGATCTCTCACCTAGCATTCTAACGACTGATATAATGCGTAAAAGAACTTCGGACCAGTGATTTATCTCAGAATCAATGAGCCTCTGAGAAACTGCATCTATTGTTTTACCCATTTTCAACCGTTGCTTTAATTCAAGCCATGATTTTAAACAATCAATATGCGTTTTACCATTTTCATGATGTGCTAAAGAGTCTCCTAAATGCTTCCAGTCTTTAAATCCTCGATGGCCAAGAGCGCTAGTGCTAGATGGGGAAGCAAAAAGTCGACATGGAAAACAATACAAGACGTTTTGAAATAAGGAATATACCATCCATTCTCTTAAAACTTGTTCTCCATTTTTAAGTGCTTTCTTGTAATATTTTGGTGAGAATCTTCTATGTTGATCATCATCTGCTTCGCGCATGATTTCGGGCCATAATCCTGGGTCAGAAGAGATAATTGGGACTGTAGTCTCTTCTAAATGTTTTTCTGAGGTCTGCACAACTTGCAGTTTTTTATTTTTGGAACTGCACGGAACTGCATCACTACTCAACAAACTCGTTTGAGGTGAATTAACTAGCTCAGCAATGCTGACGTTTGCGTCCAAAGGGGGATTCATATCGGGAAAGTCAGTATCCAGGTGCATGTGCTGTACGTTGTTTAAATGTTGATCGGTAGTGGGAGCGTTGAGACTACCCTCTTTCAAAAAGTTCTGCAGGGCACCTGACTGTTTTTGAAGCTGTGTTTGCTTGTTCAATCTCCGCTTTTTAAATTGGCTTCCAGAGGGTTTTTTCTTAGCATCAGACATTTTGGTTTCTGAAACCAATTATCAATCCGTATAACATGTATATTAAAAAAAAATTAAGCAAACTAACAACATTTTCGTAAAGGAGAGTAAATAGGCTTTGATGTAAATTATAAAATACAGAGTGTCCCATTAAAGTTTTTTGCAAAATCGGCCTTTGAAAATCGTCAATTTTGTTTCTCCTATTTCAGGTAAATTTTAAAACTTGGCAACACTGTCAAAAAAATTTAAAAAATGTGAAACCGCACATCGATACCATTTATCGTTTTCGAGTTATAAGCAGTTAAAATGTGTCAGTTTATAGACGGACACCCTGTATAATAAATTGAATTTGGTATACATTTTAGGCAAGGCAACTAAAACTCAATATTAAGAGCAATTTAACCGATGACAATACCCACAGGGTGATGCCCCCTTGCTTACTGCAACGCTTCTAACCCCTAATAATTCGAAAAATAAAATCCTAATTCAATTTAGAAACTTTTATGTTTCCAGTGTTATTTAGGACAAATGTGCGGTTTTTGAGACACATTTAACAGTATACCTATAGAAAATTAAAATAATAGTAGAAAAACAGCGTAAATGACCATGTTTTTGAACAGTTTTCAGCATTTATCTCGAAAACGGTACATTTGTCGTAAATAAAACCATAGACATAAAAGTTTCTAAATTGAATGAAGATTGAAAATTTTCCCAAAAAATGTATCACCCTGGGACTACTAATTCTAGTACTATTTGTACGCGATTTTTGAAAATGAAAATTAAAAACTTACCTTCACAAAAGACAAACGCACTCACACTGGACAATTTGCAATTGCACAAGCACTTTTTAAAACTTTTGTACAATAATAAAAAACTATTTTATTTCGCACCGGCCGAAGTCTAGTAGCAAATAACGCATTGTTTTAAGTCAACTTCCCTTATATATGCAGTTAAAAACTCCTGTGACATCTTGTTTCGGTTGGTTTCAAAATTGGTACAGACTTGTAGATTCCTGTATTGTAAGTGTTGCCAATGCCAGAGCAGGGACCGAAAACTTGTAAATTCTTGAAAAGCGATAGTTGAGTGGTTTGGTCATGATGAATTGAACTCAACTAGATTTTGTCTTAATGCTTAAATACATATATTAAATTTATAATGTGCTTAGAAATAAAATGATGATTGATAAAAGTAATAACTTTTATTTTTACGTTTTAGTGCATTTTAAAAAGCTTGTAACTTATTTCTTTTATCAATTTATTTCGTTTGTTTATCTCGGTACGTGTCACGTTACAAAACTAACACCTGCACGTTCCTTTTTAGTACTCGAAATCGATAACAAATTCCTATTTATAAAAGGTAAAATTAAATCTGCATCGAAACCGAATTGAAATTAATTCATCCAAAATTATGAAAATAAGGTGTTTAGCGTAATTAAGAACGGTTCTTAAATTTAAAAGTTTGGAGGTGAATACACGTAATACCTTTATAATCTGTTTAATTTATGTACGTGTTTTATTACAAAAACATGCATCTGCACTTTTAGAATAAAACATACCTCGTTCTTCCACATCCACGGTTTACCTTACGCTTACGTTAAGATTAAATGCGTTCTCTATAGTTAAATATTTCGTTCACTTTTTATTTAATTAGTGACGGATAAAAGCCATTTTAAAGTTGTTTCGTTTGCGCCGCTAGACGCCCGACCCCTAACGAAGTTAGGACAAGGAAGGCAACGCCTTCCTTGATGATTTTGGCGCCCCTAGAGCTTTGCGCTCCGGGCGGCCCCCCGGATCGCCCTGCCCTGGGGCCGGCCCTGCGTGGGTGGTACTATAAAACATAAGCAATATGCAGTTTGCATAAAATCCGCTCTCTAGTAATAACATTAGTTTAAAGTTTGGTGTTCCTCTATATTGCTAGTTATAAAAGTTTTACGCTATTATTGAAACTATGATATATATTATAATTTTGCATCTGCAGTTCATTGTATGTAAGGGACTGTACAATTTTAGTGCAACGTTTGATACGCCCCTGGATGTTTTCCAGCGATTTGTGGCAAATGAAATTTTCACTGGAAAATGTGTTTTATATTATAATTATAAATCAGAATTCCAACAACCAGCTACAGTTTTAAGAAGATTACATGTAAAGGAAGGTATGATTTTAGTACAAGATTTGGTACGCCCCTGTATATTTCTTAATCATTTGCGAATGTTGAAATTTTGACAGAATTTTTAAAAACCGTATTCTATAATATATTAACCAGAACCATCAACGATCTGAATTCTGAAAGGAAGGGTGGTATGGTTTTCGTGTACCGTTTGTTGCGTCACTGTACGATTCTCAATCATTGTTGGGAAGCAAAATTATTAAGTATGATTGAAAACGGTGTGCTATGTGTAGTTATGGGACATGATGCTAGCAACCAGCTGCAGTGTTGAAAAAATCACACTTTATACGTTTTTATCTAACGCATGGAACGCCACTGAACGTATTCGAATATTTTGCGAATGATCAAATTTTCACATTATTGCTGGCCTGTGTTCTTTCTTATAATTTAAAAATTAATAAATCTGTAGCATCAGGTACATATTATCCGCCTTTGTAAAATCTTTTCTCTATGAAGCCTATCTTGTGGTGTTGTTGCGGTTACTTCATTTAGTCACTATAGGAATAGGCCATGTAAACGTTGACGTCACTACAGCGCCATAAGGTTAAAGCTGTGATATCACTCTAGGATGTCTTTTGGCTAGTTGTTGTTTTCACACCGGTTGTCTTGTTTACTATTAAAATTTTACAAGACATGTTTGTGTTAATCGACCTATTTTTTTAACCTCTTATTTCACCAGTTGCTGCATTGTCCATTAACTATGGAACACCCTGTATATAATTTTTGAATATCGTCTCAGTTTTTAATCATGAAAGAGAGCATTACACAAACAAAATTAATGAATTTTTCCTACTACTTTTTTATTAGATAAATTTTAAAAATTTATGAAGAGGGTCGTTTCTCGGGGTAGATCAAATAAGGCATATATCATAGCGAATGATGTATGTGACTCTGACAAATAATGAATTTTAAACGCGGAAGATGCCTTACAGAACTTGCTCGAGGAAATGTGCACCACGGGAATTCTGATATGGAAATTGATTCATACATTCTTTACACTTGATTATTAATAATTTTTCGTTCTCCTGACACTGAAATATTAACTGGGCTTTAAGCTTGAGTTTTGCGCGTAGATGCTAAATTGAAGAAAATTGAAAACAGGATATTTTATGGAAACTAAGGTAATATAATTAGTTATACACGTCGTGTATAATGTAAATTTTGCATGTTACTTTTGTGGTATTTTGAATAAAATATTTGTTAAATGTTAGTCCAACTCTCATTTTTCTTGATTATTGTAATTATGGAAATCATAATGCATATCGTACTATTATATTTTCAACATTAATCGTAGTAGAATAAAAAACATGAGACCTAGCTTGTAATGATTTGGCGTGTCCTGACAACTTAATTGCTTAGTAAAATACATTTATCGGAACTTAACAATTAAATTCTACTACTTCCATTATTTCAAAGAGAATTCGTTAAATACCTTGTTGATTAACCATTTCCCTCATTCCAGTATTAGTGTGGTTATCACGTGGACATGCTGCAACCCAACGCTTACCTACATTTCTGAAAGTCATCAACTTAATCGAGAAAGTTTCATTGCACATATGCACCTTCTATTAATTAAAATTGCGGTTATGTACGCTTAAAGTAAAACTTATATAACACAGAAATTACCAGAATGTACTCCTTGTGGAAATTAATCATTAAAGTTTTCAGTGATTTCAATTCATGTAGTCAATTATTTACTTCATAAAGTTTACAAGATTGCTTTCAACGTACTTCTTGTGTATGGTAGATGACGTAATATGCGAACGTTTTATTCAGGATAGAGCCCGTGAGAATAAGATCATAATTAGCTTAAAAATAGGAACAATCTACAAAGTGGAAATTAAAAGAAACGAAATAAATTTAATATTTTTTTTAGGATAACTACGCAACCTATTTGTTTTACGTTCATAACTAAAAAAAAAGACAACACTGTAAAAACAACAACAATGTATATCAGACGGACGATTAGAACTTCATGTCAGATAGACATCTAGATGCTAACTTACGAAAAAATTCCAAAGCTGCCCACTTCTATAAAATACCGATTATACGGTTCAATCTGATTTCAATCTTATTTGGCTTTGTAATAAGTTATACAAATTGAAATTATTTTTAAAAACTATGTTTAAATATTTTTCTACAAAGCTGATACAGAAATGAAGAACTTGGAAAACACTCACATAAACTCAAACCTAGAAATTTTTCGCCGCCAAGTTAGGCGTTGTATCAAAAATTCCCGGAAAACATAATTAAACAATATGTTTCAGATCTATATGTAAGTGTTTTGTAATTTTGGAATATGCAGAAATATTTCGTAAAAACCAAGGATGCGGATATTGGCCCCGCTCACAGCAGCTGGGCTTTTCCCAAAATCTAATCATCCCCACGAAAAATGGCCTGAAGCATAAATACAAACTTTCAAGAAAGTACGGACACACATACATGATTACTGGTTAAGTATTTTATTCCGACGCCCCTTTCCGAATATGTGTATAGTGAAATGAACCAGGCCGAGACACATACACACCGGACATACTCACACACGCATGCACACATACAGTCATATGCATACTCACACACCCGCCCATACACACTCACACACACTTACACACTCACACACTCACGCACTCACTCACTCACACACTCACACACTCACACACTCACACACTCACACACTCACACACACACACACTCACACACTCACACTCACACCTCACACCACACACTCTCACACTCACACACTCACACACTCACACACTCACACACTCACACACTCACGTACTCACACACTCACACACCCACACACTCACACTCACTCACTCACACTCACGCACTCACACACTCACACACTCACACACTCACACACTCACACACTCACACACCTCACACACTCCACACACACACTCCACCACACTCACACTCACACACACACACACACCTCACACACTCACACTCACTCACACACTCACACTCCACACTCACACTCACACACACTCACACACTCACCACACACTACACACGCACACACACACACTCACACACTCACACTCACTCACACACCACAGACTCACACACACACACACACACACTCACACACTCACACTCACACACTCACACACTCACACACTCACACACTCACACACTCACACTCACACTCACTCACACTCACACACTACACTCACACACACCACACACCACACAACTCACACACCACATCACACACTCACCACACACTCACACACTCGACACTACCTCACACACTCACACCTCACACACACCACACACTCACACCACACCTCACACACTCTACACCTCACACACTCACACACCTCACACACTCAACACTCACACCTCACACACAACTCACACACTCACACACTCACACACACACATCACACCACTACACACTCACACACTCACTACACACACAGCTACATCACACACACACACACTCACACACTCACACACTCAACCACACACTCACACACCCACACTCACACCCACACTCACACACTCACACACCACACACACCTCACATACACTCACACACCACTCACACCACACACCACACACACACACACTCCACACACTCACACACTCAACACTAACACTCACACACCTCACACACTCACACACTCACACACTCACACACTCACACACTCACACCACTCACACACTCACACACTCACACTCACACTCACACACTACACACCACACCACACACTCACACACACACTCACACACCAACACTCAACACTACACACTCACACACTCACACACTCACTACCTCACACACTCACACACTCACACCTCACACACTCACACCACACACACCACACATCACACTCACACACATCACACACTCACACACTCACACACATCCACACTCACTCACACACATCACACACTACACTCACACCCACACACTACATCACACACACCTCACACCACCCCCACACACTCACACTCACATCACACTCCACACCACACACTCACCACCACACACTACACACACACACTCACACTCACACACCACACACTCACACACTCCACACTACACACCACACCCTCACACCACACCCCACACACACACCACCACACATACACACTCACACACACACCACACACTCACACACACACCACACCAACCACACTCACACACCACACACTCACACACTCACACACTCACACACCACACAACTCACACACTCACACCACTCACACCACTCCACCACACTCACACACTCACACCTCACACACTCACACACACACTCACACACCACACACACACACACACCACACCCACACACTCACACACCCCACACACCACACACACCACCCACATCACACACCACACACCACACACCACACACCACACTCACACACACACACACACACCACACCACTCACACACACACACTCACACACCACACTCACACTCACACACACCACACACCACCCCACACACACACACCACACCCACACACACACTCACACCCACACTCCCACCCACACACACATCACACCACACACCACACACACCACACACACACACACACCACACCCACACACACACCCACACACCACACACACACCCACCACACCACACCCACCACACTCACACCCACACCCACATCACACACCACACCACACACCACACCTCACACACTCACACACACACAACACACTCCACTACACCACACACCACACACACACACACACACACCACACTCAACACACACACTCCACACCACACATCACACCACACACTCACACACACCACACACACCACACCACACACCACACCACACACTCACACCCACACTCCACACACACCCACACACACACACACTCACACCACACACACACACTCACACATCACACTCACACACACACACTCACACACTCCACACTCACACACTCACACACTCACACACACACTACTCACACTCACATCACACATCCACACACTCACACACTCACACACACACACACATCACACTCACCCACACTCACACATCACACACACACACACCCACACACTCACACACCACACACACACACACACACACCACACACCACACACCACACACACACACACACTCACACACTCACACACTCTCACACTCACACACTCACATAGTTTACAGTAACGATAAGTTGTTTTAGACCAGAGAGCGCCGAAGGTGCGGCACCGAACGATACTGCAACTATAAATACTCCTAAATTGGTAATCTCCATTAAATTACTTATTACTGCTAATAAATGGTCATTTCACACCTACTTTCGTAGTTTGTTTGTTCTTCCTATTTTTTTCTTGCGACCTGTCCTGCCTTTGGAATGGATTTTGGTCAATCTGTTTTGTAGTAAAGCTTACTTTAGAGATTTGGTTTCTTTACGCATGTTGGAAGTCCCAATCGTTTGAATCTCGTAATTAGTGTTTTAACCACGGCCTGTAGTAGTGCTGGGTGATGACGAGTTTGAGCATTAAGCATTACCTTTTGGTTTTCTATCAATTGTGTGTCCTATTTCTCCCTTTTTGTAGATTAATGTTTCTAAGAACCTATGTTATGGTTAAGATATATGGACACTTGTCTAATCTGGACACACGGACGAAGAGAACTGGACCGATCTATACAACATCTAAATGAGGATCGCAAAAACATAATGTTTAATGGAAATGGTAGACAAAGGAACACTGTCATTTTTAGACGTATTAATCTGCGAAAAGTGAGAACAAGTAAGGCACAGTTTATAGAGAAACCCCGAGCACCAGCACTTACCACAATTCTCAATCTTATCATTACCTAGCACAACTACAAACCGTAATAAAACACTAATTATGAGGTCGAAACGACTGGTAGATCATCAAATGGAGAAATCGAAACACTCAGGTCAGCTTTATTACATAACGGATTCACCGAAAAACATCCAAAAAGGCAGATCAATCGCAGAAAAAAAAAGAGGAGGAACAAACTAATAAAGTACTCTTACCGCACATAGAGGTAATAGCGGACCGGATTAGAGGAATTAAAAAAAAAAGACAAAACGACAAGTATGAAGCACGAAAAGATCGGAACAGTATTGCCTATCCCAAAAACCAAAATTAATTTAGAAGATCAAGGAATATACAAGAATCCAAGTGGAGACTTTTACCGAACATACTTACACAAACAAACGAATCGGTGTTATACTGGGAGAACATCGATTAACAGTAATGAACCGTAACCCCACCTTGTCATGTGCTATGTTCAATGAACACACACTCACACACTCACACACTCACACACTCACACACTCACACACACACTCACACACTCTCGCACTCACACACTCACACACTCACTCACACTCTCACTCACACACTCACACTCACACACTCACACTCACACACTCACACACTCACACTCACACACTCACACACTCACAGACTCTCTCTCACACACACACACACACACACACTCACACACACACACTAACACACTCACACTCATACACTCACACACAATGAACCGTAACCCCACCTTGTCATGTGCTATGTTCAATGAACATCACACAATACCAACTTTGATAAAAGCAGAAGGATGGTGTCAGCATAACATTTACCCAAGAGACTAATAAGGGACCGCGTAGAAATCGAAAAAGGCCCAAATAGCCCTACTAGTCAAAACTACGTAATACTCCTAACATATGAATTTGGTATTAAACGAGAACCGTTAACCAATAACACATAGTAGACCTCTTATGAAATCCAGAAAAAAACCAGCGAAACGGAAAAAGGAAAGAAAGGCAAACATTAGTTCAATTCGAATAATGTGAAGTAGAATAATATTATTAGTGACCTGAGTGGTCACATTTAAAATTTATATCAGTTCTACATACATAAAGACAAAATTTACATCGATTGGGGCTTGTATCTCGATAGCTCAGTTGGTCAGAGCGGTACTCTACCAAAGTACATGTCGTAGGATCAAATCCTACTCGAGGTAAACTTTTTACATCCAAAATGCTTCCTGATACCGTACTTCTGACATACATATTTAATGCTATACTTCGACGTCAGTATTGGCCAAAGGAATTCAAAAAAGGAGAGGTAATACTTATCCCTAAATCTGGCAAAGACCCCAGCTATGTGACATCAAAACGCCTCATAATCTTACTAGCAGTGTGTTCCAAACTTCTTGAAAAGCAGGTGTTACGAACTCTAGAGCCAGACTTTATGGCTACTAATTGGATCCCGGACTACCAATTTGACTTCCGCCGACATCAGTTACCATACAACAATTCCACCGTATCACACAAGAAATTAACGCAGCGATCGAGCAATCAGCTTACTGTACAGCTGTACTTCTAGACACACGTCTGGCGTTTGATGAGTTTGGCACAAAGGACTCAAACATAAAATACAACCAATCTTACCCTCTCAATGTCATAAAATTCTGGAATCCTATTTAACAGACAGACCATTTCGAACACGTGTTAATACATAGTGTACCCAATCTAATCTGGGGTCCCACAAGGTAGCATCTTGGGGTCCTTTCTCTACACGTTATATACCTTATAACGATGTGTTGTAAATAGTGTAAAATTTAATAATAAATAAATTGGTTGTTAAAATGTTCTCATAACATATCGTTACACTAACTCGAGATATAACCTGTTCACCAAAAATAATGCCTTTGTCCCAGTCGGTAGATTAAAGTAGGGCGGTTAATCTTTTGATTTACTTGATTACCACAAATTTATGCTGTGTTATTTCCACTTAACATCAATATAGAAAAACTGCAATGTAACACTAATGAAATGATCTCGGACGCCAAGTTATTTTTTAATTATGCTCGGAATAACTATCCCGAGGTTTACAATAAAAATGTTATCAAAATGTAAAAAATAAAAAAAATACAAACTATGTTTATTAACAGTTAAATTAGAATTATATAAAATATATCTTAAAACTAGTTATAGCCTTAAATTACTAAATAATGGTTATAAATACCTGTTGGAAACTTTTTAGTACACAAACTTTTTAATAACCTCTGGTATCTAAACGATTATGGAAATATAAATCGAGGCTGATGTCATCTTTGCACCAATATTGCGCAATATCTCGAAATAACAATGCTGTTCGTTGTAAACCACCAAAATGGAATTTTACTTCTTGTAAATTTTCCTTCGTGAAATTATGAATCCAATATTTATTGCATTTTCTTGAACGTTCAAATAAAAAATTATGATCAACATTAGATCTGCATCAAAAGCAAAACGCAATTATAAAATGAAAGCGTACGTAAAAGTAGAATTAAACGTGTAATTAAAGTAGAAAAGTAAAATTAATAAAAGTGCCTGTGAAAAGCAAATGTTTTAGATTTTAATATAATGCGTTAAATATATCTTACCATTAAATCAATGGCACTTTTCACAAAATTTAGGTGGAAACCAAAAAAAAGGCTTCCTAAACAACACAACATTCATCAGGAAGTGAAAAAATGGACGCTTTGAATATCTGGTGATCACGCGTTGCGCGAAAATATGAGCAGGAAAAAAATTATTTTAAGAAGTGGGAGTATAAACCATTAAGAAGTATATACACTTAAGTTACACCAAAATGCAAATTAAGTTGCCTAACATGCCTATAAATCACTAATAATTAAAATTTTTTCTTATATTTACAACTAAATGAACGAAGAACATAAATTACGGTATATTTTAATACAACTCAAAATGGGTTGTTATAACCTCAGGCCTCTCAATCTCCACAACCACTGTTCTAGGTGCATACGCCGATGATACAGTTATACTTGCAAGTCATACAGATTTATAAAAACCTCTGTGGAATATGTCCAGACTCATCTTAATTTACTTGAAGAATGGCTCAAGAGATGGAACATTAAAGTTGACGAGTCCAAATCTACCCATTGTAACAGGTGTCTGAGAAATTTTAAATTTCGCGCTAAGTTATATGTTATTTTCTAAATTGACAAATAATTGTTTGTTATTGGTATGTAAATGTATTTAACATTAAGATGAAAACGTTGAATTTATAAATAAATAAAATTCATTTTGTTAATAGGGAAGAAGTAAGAACACATTCCTTATTAATATAATAAAAGGCTAAGTAAAATAAAGTGCAAATATTGTCAAGTTTGTGATAATAAAAAAGGTGACGTAATAATTTAAAATCACGTTTTTGTGCGTATCGAAGGTCGTCCACGATTATGTTTAAATATTGAACGATAAATATTAAATACGATAATCGATTCAGTGTAATAACTCAATATATAAAGAACAAACGACTAGAAAATATTGATAGTTAAAGTAGGAGCACTGCTGTTGAAAATTGCTAGCCGTTTGTTGTTGCATGCGGTTCGTAACGAAACTTGAACAATTAAAGTGATCATAAAAAACTATATGTCTGTCCAGAAATTATTAACAGAACCAATAAATTGGTGGAAAAGAAAATTGGAATTATATTAATCCACAACAAAGGTCTAAAGAAGATATTGGGAGAACAAAGAAAATATATCTCCGGAAATCTGAGTCACTGGCATAGCAACAAGCATATCGCATGTGAGGCCTTCGAAAATGACAAGCACGATTTTTAACTGTGTAGATAAAAGAATTTGCTTGCGTTTTATTTTTCTTTGAATTTATATGTGAATATAAATACTGAACGAAAACATATTTTGTTCACTATTGAATTGAAGAAACTTCTGCATATTAGTTATTAAGAATATTAAAAAGAATAATAGGATTGATTTTTCATGCTTTTTCCGAGTTTTGGTTAATTAAATGGGTATAACGTTTGATTTGTTTTTATTATTAACTATTACGAATACTAAAAGCTGATACAAATACGGAATATATAAATACTGAATGAAGTAAATTCAATACAGTTTTAATTCACATATAATCAAGAAAATTAAATTCAACATAAAATTGAGTGATTGATAAAATAATCATTTCTTTTAATAATTGAGTCAGCTGGTGCACAACGATAAGACAGGAATATGCTGAAACAAATGTTAGGGTTTCTTCACTAAAACTGTAACTAAATAGCAAACAAAATAAAATTAAACTATTGAATGATATCTTTACAAATTGAAACGACCCAAATTAAATAAGAAGGTAATCATATTAAGTTCACACAAACAATATTATTAAAGGGCTTTGAAATTATTATAAATTGGAAAAGAACCTAATATTCATTCTTTGTAGCGCCATTTAAACAAACAAAAGAAAAAATCCACATATGTTTAACGCCGTTACACCATGTGATCTTCACCCTACGCAAAGGGTTATGTACTCCACTTAATAACATTGAGATGCCACAATCTACTTCAATGAAATACTTGGGTCTTCATGTCGATAGCAAGCTTACTTGGAAGGAACATATTGCTAAGAAAAGGAAATATATAGAGATCGGATTCGAAACACTTCGCTGGTTATTAGGCCGCCATTCCCCACTATTCTTAAATAATACACTCATTTTATATAAGACCATCATTAAACCTATTTGGTCCTATGCAATCGGACTTTGGGGCTGTGCTAGCAAGTCCAACCGTACTACCATGCAAAGATGTCTATCCAAAATCTTACGATCAATCGTTGATGCACTACCATACATTGTAACAACCCATTTTGAGTTGTATTAAAATATACCGTAATTTATGTTCTTCGTTCATTTAGTTGTAAATATAAGAAAAAATTTTAATTATTAATGAATTATAGGTATGTGGGAGGCAACTTAATTTGCATTTTGGTGTAACTTAAGTGCATATCTTCTTAAGGGTTTATACTCCCACTTCTTTAAATTATTTTTTTTCTGCTCATATTTTCGCGCAACGCGTCACCATCTGATTTCCTAAGCGTCCATTTTTTTCATCTCTTGTGGTACGCTGTTTGATGCAGGAAGCCATTTTTGGGTTTCCACCTAAATTTAGTGAAAAGTGACTTTTTTTTTACTTTGACACTATAATTTTACCGCTATTAATTGCACATTTAATTCTACCTTTACGTACGCTTTCATTTTATGATTGCGTTTTGCTTTTAATGCAGATCTAAATGTAGATCCCATTATTTATTTTGAACTTTCGAGAGAATGCAATAAACATTGGATTACCCAAATTTCTTGAAGAGCAATTTGTAAGAAATAAAATTCCATTTTTGGTGAGGCTTACAACGTAAAGCATTGTTATTGCGATATAATGCGCAACATTGAAACAAGGATTGCATCACCTTGGTTTGCATTTCAGCATTCATTTTTTACAATACCAGGGGTTCTCAAGAAGATATATAACCCTAAATTTAACTGTTAATAAACATTGTCTGTATATTTTTTTATTGTTTACATTTTGGTAAAATTTTTATTGTAAACCTTGGTTTAGTTATTCCGAGCATAATTATAAAATAACTTGGCGTCCGAGATCATTTTTATTAGTGTTACATTGTAGTTTTGTTCTATCGATGTTAAGTGGAAATAACACAGCATAAATTGTGGTAATTAAGCAAAACAAAAGGATGAACTGGCCTATTTTAAACTACCGACTGAGACAAAGGCATTATTTTTGGTGAACGGGTTGTATCTCGAGTTAGTTTAATGATTTGTTTTGAGAACATTTAACAACCTATTTATTTATTATTAAATTATTTACACCTGACACCATTACACTACATTACCACCTCATTATAACATCACCAATCAGATGATAGATCATGATCTCGGCATCCCGCTACTCAATACTGAAGTACATGACAGAATGAAGAAAACCTTGATACACTCATCACCCATGACTACCCCCTTTTAAACGAACTTCCACACCAACAAGTCATCAGACGCCTCAAATGCCGCTGCTCCACAGATTTTTACTAAAGAGGACCTCTTTATGTATGGGCTCCCACTACATTAGAACTGCTCCGCAGGACGAGGACCAGTCATTGGACGGGCCCTCACAACGTCAGTCTCTTAATCAAAATATTAGCATATAGAATTAATTTGCTAGTTCTGATTGCCAATTTAGTTAAATTAAAAACATGTCTGGTTACCAGCAAAATAACTAAAAAAGAATATCTAATTGTCGTTTTGAATACTCAAATACTGAGTGTGCGTTATGAACTGTAGGAGTTGTAAACAGGCCTTCTTCACATTTGCATAGATTAATTAAAAAAATAAATATTTGATACGTGTAAATGTAGTTTATAAATTTATGGTCTTTAGTTATGACTCACCCTATAGGTTATTGGAAAATGGCGACATTGGCAATAAAATTCGTTCTTAATAGGAAAATTTTTCAAACATGTGACCGTTTTAAATTCTTGTATTGGTAGAAATTAATCAGGCGTTTTTTTTTGTTTTCTGGTACCTTCATAGGAGAAGGAAAAAACGCCATTTTTGGCAAAGAAATTTAATGCGTAGTTAGAAGCAAATGGAAAATTTGGAAAAGGTTTCCTTAAAAACTTGATTAAACTTTTCAAGTAAAATTTTAACACAGCCTGTTGCTGGATTTAATCTTTTCCATATAAATAAATCCTGTTGGGATTTCGAATTTGATTTCGGCTTTAATTTTTTGTTTCTACTACAACTTAGCTTCGTTCAAGAGCTTTTTTTGGTCCTTTACCAATTTACTCAAGATTAACATCTTTCGTGCTTCCAGAAGAGATAGTTCAACCATTTCTGACAGCACAATTGGATACCATTTATCCGAGGTGTGAAAGATTAGTTATGGGTCTTCGAACCTGAATTGAAACAGTTTACGATTACTCCTTCTCCGAGCATCTTCCGCATTAACTGAAGAAATATACGTTACACCTACGACTATTTTCGGATAAGTATTTTGTTACACGCACACAAAAAATTTACCTACGGTGGGTGACTTTTGTTAGCTTCTCTACATAACGAGGCTCTCGCTACCGGTACATTACTGAAATTCTTATAACAAGTACATTCCAGTGCTACATTGGATTAGTGTGTTTCCGCAATTATCATATTCCTAAAATTAATGCTTATACTTTACTGTTAAACATTCATTTCCTTAGTAATCGTTAGAGTAAGGTTAGACATTTGTACCTGTAAAAGATAATTTGGGTTATTTCAAAGTTTCTCATATACTTACATTTAACTTTGCAGTAGAATTTGTATTGTCACTATCAATTTCTAACTGTTTTCTTATGTACTAGTTTTATTTTGATATCAAACCGTAGTTTGTTCAACCGTTAGAACTATCTGTGTCTACTGTATAAGCGATCAGCTGTTTAACTGACGGAACGCTACTATTTGAGTCTAAATGTACAAGGTGTGTCATAAATTATGCTAACTGCTGGGGTTGTATAAAAAGTTATTTATTTCAATTACTGTGTAAATCAAATTGCACATTTATTTATGATCATTGGGGTTGAAAAATTTTTTGTTACTTTTCACTGATTACAATTTGATAGTTGTTTAGTACAAAACTGTTTGAATTAGAGCTTACTCATTTTAAGTTTTGGTTTGTACCCATATGCTTACTAATGAATGTGTCAAGCCGGGTTGCGCATTTATTAAATTCTTGCATTGTGATTGCCAAATCTGTAATGAACTTGGCCTTTCTGAATTTTTTAAAAGCTTCATGCTTACTTTGTCTGTAATGCTCATAGTAACTACTTTGAATAATTTTTTTTTAAGGTAAACAACGGGGTAGACATCTAGTGATAATTTTCGCTTTATATTTGGGGTTTATTTGCGTCCGGTTGATTGGAAACTGATAGATTAGTCCGACGGAGAGCTCTTCGTGGAATATCGGTGTACAAGTATTCAATTTCGGATAATTATGTACATGTTTGAGTATGTTTTTTGGGTCAACGCTAGATGCCGGACCGTATTGTGTCTGATTATGTAAATTTTAAGTAAAATTCATAGTAGTTTTTTTATTTGTTTGAAAGGTACGTTGATTACTGGTGGTTTATTTGGTAGATATATTGTATCTGATGTATTATTGATTGTTGTTTTGGGAATATTTCCTGAAAGAATTGTATTTATGTCTGCGAGTTGGCGCTCCATAATTTTTTTTTTATGTTAGATACTTACGAAGATTTAATTATTATTATAAAATTTATGTTATTTTGCAGTGGGTACATTAAATAAGTGGTGCTAAACGATCGTAAGGTGTTTCGTTAATCCTGTGATCTACGATCAATGTCCTAGCCAGTCCTTTGTCAGTGTGGCTTTAGTTCACCATTTTATTTTAGTTGTCTCTTTTGTCCTGTGTGGCCGTAGCCCTTTTCTTGATAGAGGGGCGATATAAAATTAAATCAAGTGGTGCCCTTTTTTAAATTCTATGTATATCTTTTCTCCTGTCAAAACGCCCATGTGCTTAAACGACCGACTGAGCTTCCGGCTAATTCCTTAATCCATAATAATGTATTGATAAATGTTGTTGTTTTGATATTTTCACGTAATTGAAAATAAAGTTTGGAAGTAAAATTTATAATAATTATTATAAAAGTTTTAGTACCCTTATAATAATCATGTTTCACCTTTAGCCTTAAGCTTTAAATAAGAAAGTTTGAAATTACAAAAAATACGAACGAAAAACCACAAAAACTAATTTTGATACACAATTTTCTTATTTTAGAGCAACTTTTTAGAATTTAATTTTTTGTTTTAATGTTCTCATTAAAAAGATACGTGAAACCTAAATTACTTTAATGTTATTTAAAATTAAATTACTTAAAAATAATTGAAACGTTTGGCAAGAGTTATAAATACAGTAAAGTTTAATATACCGAACCTTTGTAAATACGTGCGACATGCACAAAATTGAATTAGTGAACTAAAAAAAAAAAACAAGTTCAACATTTTCAAAAGTATGTAACAAGTGAACACCTTTATTTTTTTATTTACTTATTTTTGCTGTAAGAAAATTCCGAGAGTAATGATAGGACAGTGGAAGCGTTTGTTTATGTTTAAATCTGCATATTTATAAGAAACGCCCAATATAAACTGCAAAAGAAAAATTAGCTATCAGGACAATGCCCGCTATTCTTTCATCTTGTGCATTGAACTGCAATTCTTATTATTTCTACTGCACATTCTTGGAGACAATTTCGGTGTTCAAAATTCGAGCACGAAACCCAACTAATTTGAATACTAAGAATCAGTTTAAATTTCCACCACGTTACAGGAAAATCCAATTCTAAATATATTTTCAGCAGGCTTTGAAGGGCTAAACAATCTAGGTTTGTTTAAATGTAGATTAGCGATTAAGAGTTATTGGATTTATTTTTAAATGAAGCGTGTGGGATAGAAAAAAAACATTTTTGCTATTTTAGTGGAATTAACAACTGGTTGGAAAAGTGTAATGGGATGCTAAAAATAATCATTCTATTTCGTATTATAGCTTCTAAAATGGGTTTCCGTAAGATAGCAGTCCTTGGGCTATTTGTAACACTAAACGGATGGATCTAGTAACCTTTGCATTTCACTTGCAATGTCAACTTGATGCGTCATAAAATTTATTGTAATTTCTATAAATTGTTATTAAATTAAATTTGTATGTTGACGTCATTACAATTAATAAATGACAAATCAAGATTTTGCCATAATAAATTTAGCAATAATCCTATAACATTGATTTAAATTTAAGTCTAGCCTTCGCTTTATCAGTTCCAAGGGGGCCATTGAATGTTTTTCCTCGTTTTAAATTTTACTCAAGTTATGTTTAACCAATCGACTTTGAAGTGTTATTATCTATATAATCATAAATATTCTTATATCCGGTGCTTTTGAGGTCAGAGTATTCAATAACAGCCTTAAGGTATCATACTTGTCAGTAGCTTAAGCCTAACAACTCGATTTATAACTTCTTCGATTACTATTATTATTATTACTAAAAAAGGAGATTTATCAACTCATTTATGCAATAAAGTGCGGCATTCGATATGAACAGTTTGGTACACGGTAGTGATCCACAACAATTTGTAATTATTTAGAAGCTTATTGAAAAGCTATAATAATTACTAAGACCCATTTGCTTTCTTCTCATGGTATCTAGTATCTCACTTGTAATTAATTCTACCGACTATCGTAAGTTTTACATTCATTTTCACTTTCATTGTTTTCCAGACACCTTCAATACTCATTCCAATCGAAACTACTCTGCCATTATTGCTTACACTTATACTATCGATTTGCTTTGATAAAATTCTTAAACAGCTTCTAATTTGATTCTAGTTACCTGCTCATTCACCTACATGGTGTGCCGTAGTTGAATGTCAATATTGAAGGGGTTTAATGGGTTCATATAAACCTAGATACTTTATCGGATTATTTCTGACATATAGCGGAACTAGATATTTTTAGATATTTTATTATAGACCTTGAACGTGTAAAGTAGCTGAACTGCTTTTCTGTCAAAAATAATTGTACGTGAAAGTAAATTTGTATTACACTTTTTATTGAAATAATTCTTTATTGCATTAGTCAATACCGATTTCTTAAACTAGTGCGTGGAGTCCTTTTATATATTGGTTCATTTAGATTTGTGAGCGCCTGACAAAAGAATCACGTTACTCGGGTATGGGCAGTAGCGATATGGAAATGATTAGTTATCAATGGATTTTATGTACAGGGTAGCCAATTAATAATGCGAGGTACTGTATCTGGGAAACTATCCATCGCGCAAAAAAAAAGTTATAACTAAAACGGCAAATACAAAAACCTGGAAAATATTTTCAAGTTTTTGAAATGGCCGTCAGAGGGCGTAAACCTAAAACCTAAAACAATGATGTTTCTGTGAATTCTGCTATATTAACCTAATAAAATAATAACTGATCTTTAAAGTCGAGGATAATCTGAACTTTGTTTGTTTGGCACTTTTTCACGTACGTATAAAAATAAAGTGGTGGGGGTATTCAAAGGTTTCCTTAAATAACACCCTGTATCTTCGAAACGGCTAAGCCGATTTTAACAAACTTGGGCGCGTTGAAATGGGCTATTCTTGGACTACAAATGTTATAATATTTTAAGTTTTGTTAGAGCTTTGTTCGACATTCCGACAGAAACAGTTAATTTTCGAAAAAAAATTAAACGCCTTGGTATGACTTTTTTTTCATGAACAAGTAGCTAACGATGCTTAAACAAGGTCGTGAAAACCGCATCTCGATATCTTGTTCCTAACCTAAAATATCGGCCAAAGAAAACGTTGTATTTTTATTTTTTTTAACTATATTTTTCTGGAATTGTTTCTATTATATAACTTGTGGCCCTAAAAGGGCCGATTTAAAGGAGGAAGGTTTTAATCCCCGTAAATGCTCGAAATGCTGACCATCATGCTCTATGCATTGCTGAAGCCTCTCATGATTAGACAAAACTGCAGCTTCAATTTCGGCTCTCGGTATGTTACGTATTGCGTTACGAATCCAGTTTTTCACATCTTTTCTAGTAGTAGGTTGAGGCCGAAACACGATATCCTTTAAGCGCCCTCATAAATAAAAATCGAGGCAAGTTAAGTATGGCGATCGCGGAGGCCATGGAAACAGACTTCCTCTTCCAATCCACCGCTGTTGAAATACTGCACTAATATGCTCTCGCACATTAATAACAAAATGTGCTGGGCAACCATCCAACTGCAAAAACAATTTTGACTTGTTTCCAGAGGTAATTGAATGACCAAAAGTCAAGAAATACATTGCCATTTAGGGCCCAATAATTGTGCCTCCCAGTATTCCACACCATACATTTAAACTCCAACGTCCTTGGCGCTTAACTTCACGTAACCAATAGGGATTTTCTGCAGACCAATAATGCATATTGTGCAGATTGAGTCTCCCGTCACTACTGAAGGTGGCTTCATCTGTCCAAAATCCAATGGCAATAGTCTAACCTTCGATCAAAGGGCTGATGCAAAACGACATGATATGGATGCATTCTTAAAGTAATTAAAAAAGTTTAAACGAATACCTATATATTTTGATGGCCACTAGAACTTACCTATGGTTCTTCAAAATATTTTGAACCGTTGTCCATGATACGCCCAACTCAGTGGATAATGCTCTTGTGCTAACATGAGGATTTCCTTCAATATAGCCCAGTACACGGTTAATATTTTCTTATGTTCTTCCAATTCTTTGCCGTTGAAACGTAGACCAAAAACTATCATTGGCTCGTAAGCTCGCCACTAATCCGGGAAAAAACTCTTACATCGCAAGGACGCCGATTTGGATATCGAGCCGCGTAAACTCTTTTAGGTACTTTCGCATTCTGAAGACATTCAAAGTAAACCGCAAGCATATCAACAGATTCGTTATTCGTAAAACGCATTTTGAAAGCACAAAAATTGCTCAAAGTAACGCAAAAGTATTGACAACTATTGACAATTTGAGGATTATGTATGTTTCGTTTAGGTATCTGTTTCCATTGCCTGCTTTTATTAATTGTATTTTTCATATATATATAGTGAATATGCATAAACAAACAAAAATAGGCCTTTCGTATAACTTTAGCATTGCTTACTTGCCCGTAGTAATTTCAAAAGGGTGATTTTATTCTGTTGAATAAATTTACAAACATTTAAAATCGCAATTTCTACCTTCCTCCTTTAAATCGGTCCTTTTAGGGCCACAACTTACATAAAAGAAAATATATTTTAAAAAAATAAAATTTAAGGGATTTTCGTATGAAGTCTTCTTTGACCGCTATTTTAGATTAGGAACAAGATATCGAGATGCGGTTTTCGCGAGCTTGTTTAGGCATCATTTAGCTACTTGTTCATGAAAAAAATTTAATTTTTTGTGAAAATTAACCGTTTCTGTCGGAATTTCGAACAAAGCCCTCTAGCGACGACATGTGAAACTAACAAAACTTAAAATATTATAATATTTGTAGCCCAAGAATAGCTCATTTCAATGCGCCCAATTTTGTTAAAATCGGCAGTTTCGAAGATATAGGCGGTTATTTAAGGAAACCTTTGAATACCCCCACCACTTTATTTTTAGACATAAGTCAAAAAGTGCCAAACAAAAAAAGTTCAGATTATCCTCGACTTTAAAGATCAGTTATTTTTTTATTAGGTTAATATAGCAGAATTCACAGAAACATCACTTTTTTAGATTCAAGATTGCAGTTACGCCCCCTGGCGGCCATTTCAGAAACTTGAAAATATTTTCCAGGTTTTTGTATTGGCCGTTTTACTTATAACTTTTTTTTGCGAAAGCCTTTACGATGGATACTTTCCCAGATACAGTACCTCGCACTCTTAGTTGGCCACCCTGTACACAGGGTGGCTGATAACGAAATGTAATGGAATTAGTTTCCAAATTATAGAAATATAATACAAAAAAATAGAGCACCTTCTGAATACGTTATCAACTTAAATATTTTCACATTATTCAGTTTTAATTAAGTAAGAACGTTTTACGTAAATTGATTTCTTATCATTTTTAGTTGCAAAGACAGCGGATAACGGTTTAATTTGTGGTTTAGTATGAGGATATGCATACGTTAATATTTTTCGCATGGTTTTCTCTAATTTTATTAATGTCGGAGAGTAATAGGGCTATATTCCAACTTTTGGTATCAGGCTATGGTGTCCTCAAAACCTTAAAATATCAATGGTTTTTCGAATTTTTGTACCATAACGATCGCTTCGCAAACTGAGCTAACATGTGATTAACCCTTTAACTACGTCGTCAATAGACTACGAAACGATACTTTCGTGAGATCCGGCTGTCGTCAATAAGCGATTTGAAGAATTATGCTGGGAACCGGTGCCGCTTACTGACGATTCTATTTATTATTGTAATATTTGTTATTTTGAAACTCTTACTATTATACTTAATGTATACAAATGTTTTATAAGCTTCTAGCAGAAGAAGATAATATGGATCTTGTTTATCAGAAGGGGACCAACTGCCAAAGTATAAAAATGGCAGGAAATTGATTCAAAGTTAAAACATTGTAGATGCTGCCTTATTGAACATTTTAGTGATATTTTTTATTTTATGGATTAATGAGCATCATATTTAACTAATCTTTAAATAACAATAATGTAGAAGAAAAAAATCTATTATTTTTTTTACAATTTTGGCATTTGGTTCCTTTCTGAATAATGTTTTGTTACACGTCCAAACCGCACTAGGCGTCGTGTATGCTTACTAATGTAAGCGGGTTGCCAAGCCAGCTAACAGGGAGATGGGCGTGGTCGAAATAATAAGTAAAATGAATGATTAATATGCCTTACACCGATATCCAAACAGCTCAGTCCGGGAAAATATGTCTCTAGGCGCCACCACAATCGAAACTTTGCTAATATAATTGTCTTAAACTGGATGTTAATTAACCCTACTTGATTGTGGAAAGTAGGATTGTGCTTACTCAGTAAACTCTTACACGAGGGTTCTAAAACAAACACTCGTCCAAAACAATTCAACTCAAACTCCAATATATTTAGTACTACCCAGGTTATTAAAAACTTTTTGAATACACCTCGTATACCAAAACTTCCAAAATAAAATTTATCACTCAAATTCATTCACGTAACCAACAGTTATATTTTTCTACTCATTAATAAATAAACTATTCTTCATTCAATGATTGGTAATTAATTTTTAAAATTCCTAACATGAACGATATCTTTTAAATTTAATTTACTTTACTGAATCGTATTGACATTCGTAAATATTTAAGGTTTCAAAACTCCAACTTTTTATTATACTTAATGAAATTTTAATTAACAGCTAATCCGTCACTAGTGCATTGCGCTAATGAAACTAACATGAAAATTTTGCAATCAACCTGGCTAATATAACTTTTCAGGTTGTTCATTAATCTTAAAATCCAAAATATGCAAAGTTTACATTTTAACTTGTCAAAAACTACTAGGTCACCAATTAAGTAATCGTCACAAATATGTCTCATACCTGGCTGAATAAACAACAAAATAAAAAGATAACGATAAATATATATTGTCCTGCATAAAATAAAAAAAACAAATGACAAAGAAACAAACACAAATATATTTACATATACCACTACAGCGTGGTTGAAAATCAAAACCACACGTCACTACCAATTTCTGCAAAATTCTTAATACTAAAACAACCAATCAAACCACATAACTCGAGAACGATTATCTTTTCGCTTCTAAACTAATTAATATTTACTCAACATTACGCAAATGAACTAAACAAAGAGATAATCGTGCTTTACTAAATTTTCAAAGTACTTAAATATATTCCTTACTTAAAATTGTCCATTAATCCTATGCTCTTCTTTCTTCCCGTAGATCAATTATTTGTAATCCATTTGTAATCCTTAAATTGCATGAAGCCACATAACCAGTGCTTCACAATTTCACAAACACTTATTCCTTTCTGTACTCACAAATAGTCCAATAACACGTAATAATCTGTACAAGTTTGGTTGCCTCTTAAAATTTCTAGCAACCTTTAGGAAAGATTAGTCCTTCCTTACACAAATAAACTTTTAATGTCACATAAAATTTACCTCAACATTGGCTTAATTTATTACGGAATTTTCGTTTACTTAAAGGTGGTCCCATAAATAATTTTAACTCAATATCGGTACAAGAACACGCGCTGCACTTAACATTAACGTAATAACTGTTAACTTTTTATAAATCTGCTTAAGCACTTTTTACTTTCTTGAAAATAAACAAACTAATTTTTATCTTCAATCCCAATTTAATTAATTGTTCTATTTATAAATGTCTTATACGATTCATCCCCTTTCGGGTAACGCAGTTGTTTCACAATGACTGCCTTCAATATTATTCACAAATATAACTCCAACTTAACCCATTCTAAGCTACACTACACCTCGCGCGCGTCTCCCCAACATTCACCACAAGCAACAGCCAAAAACGAAAAAGCTCTCGTCAATCCCTGACTTTCCTATTTATAACTTCAGTCATCCATCTTTAAACATGTCTTCCTTCCGCGCTATATTCTCCAATAGTATTCACTCAAAATTTCATAGTTCCGATAGCTACTACCATCTGTACAACCACGCTCATAACTACAATACATCGCCATATTTGTTCTTACTTACAAATTTTACAATTACTTCATGAAGAAATCATTTTTCGTCATTACATTCATTCAGTAGCCACTCTGGACCATTACGCAACTTTCAACATTTATCTCCAACCTGCGCTCGATCTGCTTCCGCAACATTTGCAAAAATAAGTACCGTCTAAGGTCTCAAATCCCATATACATACACGTATTCTCAAAACAAATTGCACAACATTACGAAAACTTTCTATAATTAACACTTAAACATACCAAATCTTTCTCTACATATTTTCTAAAACATTCTACACTTATACTTCACATCTTCTGGCAAAGATTACTCATTTAACCTCAAGATTCCATTTCTTACGGTAGCAAAACAGTAGCAATACAGTAGCAAACATTATCGTCCCATCGACAAATTTCTTTTCACATTTACATTCATCTGAATCTAATCATTCTAACACCAAAGTCTCTATAATATTCAAATACACGTATCTACATACTGAATAATATTTCTCCTAAATTTCCAGTGGCGTATCATACACCCACATACATTATGCATACATACAAAAAAAAATTTTTTTTCCGTTCAAACTCAATACACTCGCACTCAAAACACGTCATACACGTCATTATAACATCCTACATACAGGGTGCGTCAACGCAACCTGACAGTTTAAACAGGCAAGATTAGTTTTTCAGAAAAAAACTATCAAACATAAAAAATTAAATTAAACAAGTTTTTAGTTTAGAAACTCATCTATTTTTCATACTACAGAAAATTAAACAAAATAATATTTCAAAACAAACAAAATGGTTGTTAAATATGTTAATAAATGTATCTATGCATCCTCAATATCTGGCTCAAAATCGAGGTTTTCGCCAAAGCCATCTAAATTGTCGCCAAAATCCATGTCCTTGAGATTCTTGTAGAAATTTTTGGCATCCAGTGGAATAAATGGCATTAAAAACTTAATGTCCTGTAGCTTTTTGTTTGAAATTTCTGTACCGTTGGGCCAAGGAATACTTAAATTGTTCTTAAAAGCAAGTGGAGCCTGTCTTTTTGGATTTTTTTGAAGCAATACTTCATGAAACTCGCCACTTTCATTATGAGTATATTTTAAAAAAATTGAAAATGGTTTGTCTTTTTCTAATTTTATTACTCTGGTTTTTAACCAGCTAATCTTGTTTTTGTTTATGTCCATTTTTCGGTTAGTAATTTCTTTTTCTAAATTTTCTACAGAGAAAAAATGTTCTGTGCTCATTTCTGTTATAATCAGTGGATTTTTTCGCCTGCAGTTTTCATTATATTGAGGTAATCTTGCGTCGTATAAATTCTTTGACTCAATTTAATTGCCTTTTCTATGTCCGAAAAATCAGAATCATTTGGCAGATAGCTGTGGCCAGATATCAGGTACTTGCAATAGAAAGTTTTTAATGTAGGGTGGCAGCTAAGTATGTGCTTTAGCATTAAAACGATTTTAACGTTCCTATTTTGGCCACCACAGCTATCTGACCACATTATTAGAGTTTCTGTATTCTGTTTCAAACAAAGTTTTATAAATCTTTTTAGAGATGACCCCACCTCTAGTGCTCCTCTTCTGGCCTCTCCTTCTTTCCATATAAAACAGTACCCTTTATTGCCAGAGTGTATACCCTCATTATAGAGCCAGAGTTGACGCTTGTAGAAAACATATCGTATGTCAAAGTTTGAAGTTTTTCATTTCGTTTGGATATCTCAAAATCATTTTTAATTTCTTTTCTTGCTATTTCAGCTGCTTCTAGGTGTAAAACGTGTGCTAATTTTAGTTCCTCCCTGTCCTGTGCCAATACAGCATTTTGTATTTTGATATTGCATGAATCACATAAACTGCATGTGTCTTTTATTCTGGGTTTCCTACGTAGATTAAAATTTTTATAAAAGATATTTTTATAGCTAGCAAAAGATACCTTAACATCTTTGTTTTCACTCTTATACAAATCATACATTTTACGCTCTGTGATATCATAGTTCAAATAGCTAGACTCAGTTTGCGATCTACAGTAATGCGATTTGTATGTGGGGAACTGCCTTATGTGAGTAATCATAGAAGTAACTACTTCTTCAGGAAGTTTATTTTTTCCGCCTTGTATCTCGCCTCTGGCATCTTTTATTTCTCCTGTCCAAAGAAGTATTTATTCTTTTAGAACTTACTCTAAGTGTATTTATAAAAAAATCTTTACAGACTGGAACAGTGTCCAAACAATAACTCCGTGTGAAAGCTCTTTTGTCAGAAATCTTATTTCGTTTACGTTTTATAGGGGTTTCCTGAACTTTTGCAGCAATAAAAGCTGTTTGTGCATCATACTTAACTAACCCGTAAAAGTTTTCAAAAATGTGCTTTTAGTAAATATTTAAAAGACAACAACAAATAGGATTATTTTGATGTTAATAGAGAAGCACGATAAAATAGAGTAGAATATACCAGTGATTGCAGATTTGTTACACCTAGTATTTAAGTTGTGGTGATAACGGAATACTCTGTAGCATCGATTAGCGTTTCGAGTATAAAAATAGCCCCTGCGTCTTTACACGATGAAAAGATTTTGGAAATGAGGCATAACCTGTACGCGAAAGGTTTAGGCACATCACGTCATCCTAAATATAAAGCCGGTGAAAATGTTAGAATCGTCAAAACTAAGTATACCTTTGAGAAGGGATATGAAGCGAATTGGAGCGAGGAAGTTTTTGTAATTAGTGCAGTGACAAAAAGAAGACGCCAGTTTACCGTACAAGCGATCTTCATAACGATCATGTTGTGGGTACCTTTTACGGGGAGGAGTTGCAAGTTGTTACGGTTGGTAAAGACGTCATTTCAAAGTCGATAAGAATTTAGCAGAGAAGGGCCGCGGACGATATAAACAATATATGGTCAAGTGGCGTGGATACAGTGGCAAATTTAATAGCTGGGTGTTAGTTTCGCAGCTGAGAGATATATAAAATGGAATTTTATCTTACCTTATTAACTAATGACGTATTTTCCTGACAATATGACGTCAAGTTTTATTACACAACTGCCAAAATTTCGGAAATTTTGTATCCTTGTTCTTTTGCCGCTGTAAGTGCGCCAGACAATTTAATTTATTATATAATGGATCCACCAGCAGGAGAAGAGGGTGTGTTAGAGACGATATTAAAAAAGACACATTTTCAACACGACAACGAGAAAGCCATTTATATTGAGGACGGAAGGTATGTGTTACGTTTGGCCTCTGGTATTTATGCCAACATTGAAGAAATTGCCAACGAGCTAAATAACCACGAGCTAATAAGTAAATTGCTAGCGATCGAATACCATAATCTAACTAAGTGTGTCACTACAAAATTAAAAACCTCCCTCTCGCTATTCGGATTCGCACAACGATTAGCGTTACAGTTAGATTATCGGCCATATCAAAACATAGCTATTGAACCAATACCCCCGCACACCGCTAGTGTATGAATAGGATTACCAACGTAGATGTTTGTTTATTGCGACATCGTTGAACCGCAAATTGTGGGTGAAGTTTTAACTCCGCTTATGCATGTAATAAATATTATTTCTGAAAACTACGCTTACGGGGGTCATAAAGATGAGGTTATTTCGCCTGCACCCTACAAACCAGTGAGGACACGAGAATTTGAAAATTTGATTAACATAATGCCATTCGAGTTTGAGACGTGTTTGAAGCTACACCTTCAGAAAGTGCAATAACGTTTTGTCTCGGCTACATCTACAGATATACACCATATCAACGTGGTCACGGAATAGGAAGCTGATTAGGTGGTATATTTAGAAGTGTAATACCGTTATTTAAGTCTGGCGCAAAGGTCATTAGAAAAGAAGCTCTCAGAACGGGTGCTAATATTCTGGGTGACGTCAAAGAGGATCGACCTGTTAAGTAATCTTTTCAAAAAAGATTTCACGAGGCAGGTGGAAGTATTAAACGTAAAGCCGATGAGAAAATCGATAAAATGATGGAGGGTTCGGTCTATAAAAGAGTACGTCTGGCCCATAATAACCAGTCTCTACCGAGAGCTGTTGCCGCTAAGAAGAAGAAACCTACTTACGACGATATATTTTCAAGGTACTGGCTTTTCTACATGACCAATAATATGAATGCGTCAGGTCCGAATTGGATTTGTTCGCTTTACCGTCGACGCAGACAAGTATCGAAAGTGGTTAATGGATATTTTACAAACCCTTATCAGCTCTTAGTGATCGCGCCCTAGTAGAGTTTGTAGTGCCCGGAAATTGAAACGATTACATAGATTTAAGCCAGACGTGTTGTACATCACAGCTAAAGTTCTAAAGGAAGGTGATACAGCACTTACAGACGCGGATGTTGTAGCGCCAGTAAAGAATTGGATGCATTCGCTTTTCTCACAAGTGGACGTTTACTTAAATCAGAAGATGGTGTCACAACCAAACAACACCTACGCCTACCGCTCATACATCGAAACGTTGATTATTGGTCACGTGCACTCGGATTTGTTTAATCAGGAAAGGTTTCTCATACGTGGTGTTGAATTAAAGGCTAAATTTGTACGATCAAGAGATACCTTTAGTCTAATGACGACGTACGGTTCAACTTAGAAGACGCGAATTATGGACGCTAGTTTTTTGGTGAAACGTATGCGAATAAACCCCATCATTCTAATTGCATACGCTAAAGCTTTAGAAACAACTACAGCAAAATATCCTATTGCAAGAACCGACGTAAAAGTGTTAATATACATACAGACATACAGCGAAAATCATTGGATAAAATCTTCCTGGGTCGGTTACATAAACGATGTATTGTAGGTTTTGTCGCAAATAAAGCCTTCAACGGTGACTACTCCCAAACCACCGCAATATTAACTACATGTCGTTATATATTGACGGCCAACAAATTCCTTCGAAGGCCTTACAAACAGACTTTACAGCTAATGGTTTATATGTAAGGGCATATCACACCTTATTCTCCGGTACGGGTATTCATTTTGAATGAGAGTAAACGATATATTGAGAAGCGATTACCCCAACGGCTACTGTTTAATGGCCTTCGACCTAACCCCTGAGTTAAACGCTAGCATGCACTGTAATTTAGTTAGAAACGGTTCCCTTCGCCTAGATGTGGGCTTTGAAGAAGGGCTCGTAGAAACCGTTAACTGTTTGATTTACACCGAATTCGATAACGTGATTGAGGTCGATAAACATCGGAATGTGGTCGTGGATTTCACCTACTAAAAGGGACAACTCTAGATCACAAGCTTTAGTGTACAACAGCTGAAAGAAGATGGACGCATACTTGGACGTACAAGGGTTTAGAGGTGTTGGTAACGAATTCATTCCGAAAGAAATTTCCGTGATTACAGATCATGGTTCATTACTGTTGATGCCGATAAAGTCACCTCGAGATTAGTTTACATCAAAACCCATGTGAAGACGGATAAGGTATTTAGAGGATAAATATCACGGCTTGGAGTGGCGGTCAGGGTATGTGCCCTACAACGATTTCCAAGAGGAGCTGATAAGAACTCTGCAACTGTTTAACAAAATGCACGTTAACGGTAGTGAAAAACAACAGTTTTTAAGACTCCTTAACAAATCAATACTAAACTTGGACGAGGTTGGTTGTCTGTGGATTAAAAAATTGAAAAAGGAAGCAAAGGGGTATAGTTGTTTAAACCATAAGAGCGAGGAGACTATGTGCGCTCTGGAAAACGCATTACTACTACTAGACTGGGCGCATACCAACTCCAAAGATGTATGCGGTGCAAGTGTTGAAATATCTGAAATCGATCCCCAGCCACCAGAATGTGTTTTGACTTGTATGTGCTTCTAATCAGCTACCGAGGCACGCACCTAGATATTGTGCAATTATTGTGAACACAGATCCAGCAAACAAAGTCAGCATTGGACTGCTATCTACATTGACGAGAATTGTAACGGGGAATATTTAGATTCCTTTGGACGACCCCCGCTGGGTTACCATTTACGTTTCCTTAAGAAGAATTCTAGATGGTTCCGCTACAATGAAACGACGCTGCAATATTACCATTCAGATGTATGTGGACTTTATACGATAATGCTCTTGTATTTTAGAATGAGAAATAATTTACCAATGCTTGATTTTGTAAATAAATTTTCACTACATGTTTAGTTATAAATGATGAGATAATCAAGTTACTGTATAATGCTTGTTTTTCAATCATTCTACTCTGATAAATAAAAGCATAGTTTAGAAATACACCACTAGATGGCGTCACAAACAAACCCTAATTAGTTCTAGAAATATACCGCTAGGTGACGTTACCTTTGTTAGAGAAAAAAAATATTCATTAGTCCATACACCACTAGATGGCCCTACAAACAAATTCAAGTTTCGCAACAAGGGGACCACGACAAGAGGGCGCAGGCCCTAATACAAATTGTTATAGCTGTGTTACACGTTAGTATTAGAACCCCCATACCATTTCCAATCAGGGACCCGCGACAAGGGGGCGAAGGCCCAAGATCTAGTTTCGAAGACCTACGCTAAAAGGACCATAATCAACAAGACGGCCGACAAAAATTGCCTAAAAAATACACCTCCCAAGTGGGCGTGAACAAAAAGTGGAAGGGAAGTTGTTCCAGTGGGCGGGGCTTGTGACGTAAACAAGTGGAAGGGATGGTGTCGATGTTCTACTTATGTATACACTTTTTCTAACAAAAGCAAAATAATGTTCACTTACAGACAGAAGCATAATAGAATGTCTACAAATTTAGTTGTTTTGCTTTTGTTAAGAAAAGGGTGTTTTCAAGAATTACCAACAAGCAGATTGTGGAAACTCCACTCATCAACTCAAAATGAAGTAATAAATTTACTTGGAAAATCCCTGATAACTGATTTAATTAGTAAAATCAGTTGAAAATTAAAAATAGATATCTCGCTTACCTTTCAAGATAACTATGGACTGTTTCATATCATTTGAAAGCAAATTTCGCTCCCTTTCAAATAAAGTAAGAATATGTGTCTGTTATACCAGCAATACGAGGAATGTTTTCAATTTCCAGAAAAACCGTGGTGTTTTCTTCAGGATAATATCATTTTATTAGTACAAATGAACACAGTTTATTTCCAAAAACCCAAGTCTGTAACCAAAATAGTTAGAAAGTTATAACAATATCAATATTAAATGTTTGAAAATTCATATCTCCTATTCTAGTAGTTTTAGAAGAAGCAGGTTAGTTGAATTCATAAGAGTGGCTGGTTGGCTAGAAAATATAAAAAAACAAAAAAAAAATGCTTGGAGAGAATTTTCAATAAATCAATTTTGTAATAATTGCATAAGTTTGACCCCTTAAATGTAGGCAAAGTTATACCACAATTTATTACGTAAAGAAATCTCTTTAAAGAACTTTTATTTAACTACGCATATCTATTTCCAATTCTTTTATATCTTGAACGGTATCGGAAATATATATTTCTACAATAAAAATTTATGTGACTGTAACTGCGGCCATATTAAATTTTGAAAGTTTTAAAAAATTGCAAAAAAATTTCATTTCATGCGAGTTATTGTTGGCCTGAATTTCAATATTCTATGTTAAAATTTGAAAATTTGCCCCTAAAATAACACCCTTATTTTCACCCCCTGTATACCTACTGCGTTTAAGTTCAAGTTTTGTCGACAAGGCCTTCACTCCAAATTTCATCAAAATCGTCACAGAAAACATCAAAATAACACAACTTATTTTTTTCGATTTTTTTTCGATCGCAATACTTTCTTGTTTAGCAAGAAAGTAATTACTGGATCTACATGTAAGTTACTTACAGTAGCGGATAATCGCTGTCGTAAATTGCATAATTTTTTGTGTTTCAATAATCTCAATACTAAGAATAATGTTCTGAACAACTTAGGTATATATAGTGTTGACAAATATAAAATCTGTTACTGTGTCCCCGCGTAAAGAGACACTAGTTCAAGTTGATCAATATCATCCCGATTTGTTACAATTTCTCTCAGGCAAACTTACAAATTTATTACAGCTTAGAAGCAGTTGATTGGTCAATTTTAAATAATATGCAGGACGTGAATGAAATGGTGCGACAGTTTTATAGAATTGTCTATGGAATACTAGAACGATTTTTCCCTAAAACACGTTTTAAAAGTAGCTCGTCATACCCAGCGTGGTGAAATTATAAAATGTATTAAGAATAAACAAACGATTTAAGAAATTTAAACGTTTACAATTGGCAAATGTTCTGAAAAGTTCGCAAATGTACAAAGCGTTTAGTATTGCGAGAGCTTATAATAAAGATGTGATGGTAATCGTATAAAGTATGTTTTAAATAATATAATTAAGAAATAAGTGTTAATTAAATGAGTGTAAAAATGTTCTCCAAACAAATCGTTAACTAACTGGAGATACATACCATTCACCAGAAATAATGCCTTTGACTTAGTCGGAAGATTAACGTAGGGTGGTTCATTGTTTTGATTGGCTTAATTACCACAATTTATGCTGGCTTACTTCCACTGAACATAAGTAATAAAATTGCAATGTAACACTAATAAAAAAGATCTCGGATGCCAAGTTATTTTTTAATTATGCTCGGAATAACTAAACCGTAGTTGATTACAATAAAAATTTTATCAAAATGTAAAAAATAAAATATATAACGACTATGTTTATTAACAGTTAAAATGATAGGGTTATATAAAATATATCTTAAACTAGTTATAGCCTTAAATTACTAATTAAATCATAAAACATAAATACTTGTTAGTAAAATTTTGTACACAAACTTTTTAATAACCTCTTGTATCTAAACGATTACGGAAATGTCAACCAAGGTGATGTCATATTTGCACCAATATTGCGCAATATCTCGAAATAATACTTTACGTTGTAAACCACACCCAAAAATGGAATTTTATTTCTTATAAATTTTTCTTCTTGAAATTGAATAAACCAGTATTGCAGTATTTTGAAGGTTCAAAATAAATAATGGAATCCACATTCAGATCTGCATTAAAAGCAAAACGCCATCATAAAATGAAAACGTACGTAACAGTAGAATTAATTGTGAAAGAGTAAAAGTAAAAAAAAGAAAGTGCCTGAAAAGAGCAAGTGTTTTAATTTTTATTATAATGCGATAAAATATATCTTACTATCAAATCAATGGCACTTTTCACTAAATTTAGGGGGAAACCCAAAAATTGCTTCCTGATCAACACAACATTCATCAGGAAGTGAAAAAAAATGGACGCTTTGGAAGTTGGATGATGTAGCCGTGCGCGATAACTTTGCGGAAAGAATTAAGTCAACGATGAAGCATTGCGCGAACATATTAATCAGAAAAAGATTATTTAAAGTGGGAGTATAAACCCTTAAGAAGTATGTACACTTAAGTTGCACCAAAATGCAAATTAAGTTGCCTACCTCATACTTACAAACCATTAATAAATAACATTTTTCGTATATTTACAACTAAATGAATAAATGACCTAAATTACGGTATATTTTAACACAACTCAAAATGGGTTGTTACAAGCTGATGTCAAAAAGAAAATTTCCTGGGCATATGATACTATGATACTATGAACAGAAGATAATATTCGGCGTGAACCTAAATAATTTTGGTCATTCATAAACAATGTTAGAACATATTAATGAGGAAAACATCATGTCACATGAGGGTGTAGTGGTCGAATCCAATTATAGCCAATAAGTTTGATGAATTTTTTGAATCTGCTTATTTGCCTACTTTTAGTCAATGTGACCTTGAGCACCCTGTTCTTCCCTCTACATTTGATTATTTGAATATAAACCTAAACCAAGAGCAGATTGAGGTGATCGATATTTTAGAAGCTATTAGACGTTTAAAATCTAAAAGATCGACTGGACCTAATTTGTTACCTCAGTATTTGTTTAAGGGGTATAAGGAAGTATTTGCTGTACCTTTATTGATCATTTTTAATTATTGTTTAGTCACAAATACTTTTCCAGTTTTCTGGAAACGTACCAAAGTTATTCCTATTCATAAAGGTGGGAGCCGTCAATCATTCCATAACTTTTGCCCTGTTGCTTTATTATCTACACCAGCAAAAATTTTTGAATTAATTTTAGACAAAAACGTTTTTAAAAAACCTTTCCACATCTTTCACCGAAGCAGCACGGCTTTATTGTAGGGAGATCAACTATTACTAATTTAACCAATTTTACTCATTTTATTGGTACTAACTTGAATGCTGGTTAGCAAGTAGATGCTATATTTACTGACCTTTCTAAGGCATTTGGCAGAGTGGACCATTCCATAATTTATCAAAATTAAGGTATTATAGAATATCACATAATATTGTACAGTTAGTTAAATCGTACCTGTCCAGTCGGCCTCAGTAGGTTTGATACAAAGGCAATGCATCGAAGGAATATCTCGCTAAGTCTGGGGTACCCCAGAGTTCTGTGTTAGGGCCTGTAATTTTTAATCTGGTTATTGACGAGGCTGTTGATTGTGTTAAGTCCGCAGAGATCCTACTTTATGCAGATGACCTAAAACTTTTTGGAGTAATTAGAAATGTTCAAGATGGGGTAGATCTCCAACGGGATTTAATGCAAGTTAATAAATGGATGTCCTCTAATAAATTATCTTTTAATGTGTCGAAGTGCCATGTGTTAACCTTTGCCAGGGGAAGCCGCCATTTAGTGCAATTTGATTACTGTATAAATGGCGAAATCCTAAATCGCGTAAGCGAAATTCGCGATCTAGGTGTTTTGTTTGACTATAAATTGTCATTTACATCACATTATTCATGTGGTAAGTAAAGCTTATCGTAATTTAGGATTTTGGTTAGGCAAGGAAAGACATTTAAATCGATATCCACCTGGAAATTGTTATACACTTCTCTGGTTAGGACTATTTTGGAATATGCTTCCGTCATGTGGAGTCCATTTTACGAATAATTTCGAAAATGTACAAAAGATATTTCTAAGATATTTATTTTACAAATGGATTTTATTCGAATTTAACTCGTACCTCTCAGTTACTGGCTTTGTTTGATATGCAAAGTTTAACTACGCGAAGAAAAATTCTGTAGTTGAAATTTCTTTACAAAGTTGTTCGTGGTCATATTGACTGTGTAGAGTTGCTCAATCAAATTGGGATTGCCGTACAAACTTTATTTTTGTCGTTCTCGCATGCTTTTTCATGTTGCATTCGCGCGCACTAATGTTTCAGTGTATTCACCCATTAACAGTATGTTGCGTCTGTATAATGAATTATCAACTGACAGATATTTTTAATGATAATTTACAATCTTTTTTATTAAAATACGCACTTAGCTTGGACTTAGTGTATTAATAGCATATCAATAGCTTGGTATGTAATAAACAATAAGGGTTTTAATTATTTGTCATGGGAAGTATGTAGGCACAATTTGAAAATAGAATTTGTTGTTTAAGTTAGTCGATTCAGGGTTTGAATCTGTACGATTTTTGTTTGCTGGAATTTTAATTTAGTTGTGTTTGTACGTTCTAATGTATTTGCTGCTTTAGTATTATATAATGCTTAGTACTGCTACATTGTAATTGGGCTTTCGCCTGTAATGTAGCATGTAAATAAATAAGTAAAATAAATAAACATTTTAATTAAGGAATCATTTTTAGGATTTATTTCAGTAGAAAATCAGACTGCAAATACTTTATATGATAAAATAAACACAGCAATCGCGAATTTCAATCTATCTTTAGATAGACTTCGTGGTCAAGGATATGACGGCGCAGCAAACATGAGTGGGATTTACAAGGCGTTTAAGCCAAAATTTCAGAAAGAATTAAAAATGCACCTTGCGTTCACTGCGCCGCTCATAATTTTAATTTAGTATTGAATGAATCTGTTAATAAAGTGGATACAATACAGATTTTTTTTATTTTGTCGAAAAAGTGCATACTTATTTTGGAAATAGTATTTCAAGATGGACTTTGTTTCCTGAAAAAAACACAGAAAAAGATAGCAGCATTAAACTATATTTTAAAAACACTCACTAAAATAATTTTAACATTCAAAATAAAAAACGAAATCGACGAAGCGCAACCACTAAAAAAAACTTTGGAAAATTTTGAAACCGTGTTTTAAATTGTATTAGACACAATAATTTTGCAGTCAGTATATACTATTTCGAAAGTACTTCAAAGGTCAGAAAATGTAGGCAACTCAGCCAGATTATTTAAAAACGCCTTAACAGTATGGTAGACACACGAGAAAAGTACAAAGAGATCAAAAAAGAAGCTTGTATATTAGGAAAAAAATGGGGATTATCCACTGAATTTTCAAAAAAACGACAGTTTCATACAAACATTTTTTTGATGACATTAAAAATCATCATCAAATTGAAAATAACGAAGAACTTTTCAGAATTAATGTTTTTTTTTAAAGTGATGGATATAATTATTTTTCAATTGGACAAGAGGTTTGCAGGGTTTTGTATAAATTTGAAGGCTGATCCAACTTTTATTTTTGGTACTATGTGTGGTATTAAGTTTAATTATAACATTGTGTTGCATATTGTCTTATACTACATTTTTTCTTGACCGCAAATTCAAAATTTAAGCTAACTTTTACCTTTGTTACTATGTTTGATCTTAATTGTGATTAATTAATCCTAAAAGTAAACTATTAATGTCCGGAAAGCTAACAGGGCCATTATGGCTACCTTTCAATGGCATAAAAAAAGAAACCTAAAGGATGGAAACGTTTAAGTTGTCACGGCTGACGGCAATAATAAAACAGATTTGATAAATAAATATTAAATGACAAAGAAATACCTCGGAAAGCTAAAAAAAAATAATTGAATCATTTGGTCGCTAATAAATAACGACAAGTCGGGTGAGTGGCGCGGAGCCAGGAATCGCGTAGGGAGCAATATGGTTGAAACGTGGTGTGACTGAAGGGTATGTAAGAGAAAAATGTACATGTATATATGTACATTTTGAGATTCATACAGTAAGTATACGCTATATTAGTTATATGTTTCTTAACTCTGTCTATATTTCTACTTCTTACTTCCTTACATGTCGTGGCAGTAAACAAATAACTGACCGGTAGTAGGACGATACCGTTAGGACACGATTTGGCCAGTAACCGGTCTGCTCGTTATGGTATTATTCAAGAGAACAACACAATTGCCTCGGATCAACCTGGCTACAAGGGGCGGTCAAGGTCGAAACAGACAGGCCCCCTCGCATGGTAAAGAATTTGAAATTGCGAATGTAATGTACCAAAGAAACCTTAACATTATGTGTGTATCGGAGACAAAGCGCAAAGGAAAGGTTGCTGTGAAGATGGAGGATGGCATCCTAGCACTATGGTCAGGAGTTGAGACTGAAGTGCATGGCGCAAAAGGAGTTGGGGTGATCATAAGTGAAAGAGCGAAAAGATGTGCTAAACAGTACGAATTGGTATCTCCTCGGGTAATATGTGTTAGAATGAAAGTGGAGTTTCGAAGAATTTTTCTTATTGCATGCTATAATAATAATAATGAATAAAGTAGAGAACGCGTTGAACGTATGTAAGCCAAACGAAAGAGTGATGATAGTAGGGGATAGTGAACGCGTTCTAGGAAATTTCGGAGACCAAAGAGTCAATGAAAATGATGAACACCTGCTGAACATCTGTGTGGAGAGAAGCCTGTTTGTATCCAATACGTGGTTTAAACATAAAAATGTGCATATGTATACATGGCAAAGAGGTGAATATAAAAGTATGATAAACTTGATAGTGTATGATGGACGTCTTAGAAACCTGGTGAAAGACACAAAAGTAATGCGCGGATCGAAGTGTGGATCGGACCACTTTTTGGTTGTATCGAGAGTGTGTTGAGGGCAATAGTGGGTCTGGAGACGGAAAGCAAACGTAGTGCGAACGTCCAGAATTAAGGTTGATAAACTAGTGGATAATGGTGCGAGAATGAAATACGCAGATGCTATGAGTAAAGAGTTAAATGTGAATGAAACAGTGTGGAACGAACAAATAAAAGACACTAACGTTGAAAGTGCATGGATAAGCTTGAAAAACTCTGTCGTCAAGTGTGCCGTGCAAATATGTGGAAGAGCGACTGTAGGTAGACAGAAAAAATATGCTTCGTGGAATGAGTCGGTAAAAAACATGGGTATGTAAAAACAAGCATGAAAGAAAAATAAATGCCGTGGGTATGAGATTCCTGAGAAGCGCATGTGGTAAAACGAGAAGGGACAAGATAAAGATTGAATGCATAATGACGGAGTGTGGTGAGGAAACGACGATGATGGATAGATATAAAAGTAGTACATTACGTTGGTTTGGTCACATTGAGAGAATGAACAACGCAAGATTAACGAAACAAAGATATGTGGGTGGGGTTAGAGGAAAGGCCGGGCCTGGTAGGCCGCGTAAAACTTGGCTGAATGTAGTAGAATGTATGATAAAGGAAAGAAAGATAAGGAGTTCGGTGATTCGAGTGACAATGCCAACGGAATACAATTATCCAATCTACTCCTACAACTTCCGCTATGGTGCACTCATAACACCACTCCCACATACTTCAGCCATAGTGGCGCTTCCATCATCGACCACATCATATGCTCCGCACCTATTCAAAGATACCTCGACGCCGATTGTTACATTGGCACCACATAACCTCCGATCATTTACCACTTTTAATTAAAACTGAACTCTGCCCTATGCCGGCCCCGCCCCCTAATATCATAACTCGGCGCAACTTTAAAGACGCGGACTGGAGCGTGTTCTCCAGGCACGTTACCGGTACTCTTGCTAACCCAGCTTAACCTCTCCCTTAGACATAGACAATGCTATTACAGACCTTTCTTCGGTGATCAATAATGCCATTAACGTCTTTATCCCCAATAAAACTATAGACATATCCTGCAGACCGCTTCCACCACACATCATCAATTTAATAAAAGAAAAAAACAAATTTTCCGCAATTCCTTAAACATAGAGACCCAATCCTCAAAACTGAGTATAACCGCCTTAATGCCCTGATCCGTAGAGATACAAACATTTTCATCGAAGAAAAATGGGCACGAGTCACCTCGTCCCTAGACTACCGTGACGGCAAGAAATTCTGGAACACATTTCGCAGACTAACCCGCCATAGGAATCACCCCAAATCGCATCTCCAGGATGCTACTGACCAAGCAAAAGCTGATTTTTTCAATAGCCACCTTCAAGACAGCTTTCAGTCCCCAGATTTACCCCATTTCGACGTAGAATTAAAAGCACGACTCGAAAATGACCTGGAAATTCTCCAAGCCACTCCACAACCTGAATACCACCTCCTAGAAAACGATCCCCTTCTGAGTCCCATTCAATCCGACCTAATACTGAACACCCTAAAGAGGGGTAAAAATAATGCCCCCGGCCAGGACGGTCTTAACCGTGCCATTCTTCGACAGCTCCCTCCCCCAGCCATCAACCTCTTAGCCACCATTTACAACAAATGCCTTTCCATAGGATACTTTCCATCGGCTTGGAAATCTTCTACGGTCATAATGATACCCAAACCCGGATCTGACCTTACGCTACCCTCTTCTTACCGCCCCATTTCGCTATTAAACGTTCTAGGCAAATAACTTGAACAAATCCTAACACGCAGACTAAGAGACTTTCTCGAAAATAATAACTTCCTACCCCCCAACCAATTTGGTTTTAGGCCATCGCGATCCACCCGAGACCCTCTTCTCAAGTTGCTCACCGACACCACAAAAGCCCTTAACCTTAAACAATGCTCGCTCGCCATATTTCTGGATATCAGACAAGCCTTCGATAGAGTATGGCACGCGGGGCTAATCCATAAAATTCGCTCCTTAAGAATCCCCGATCACTTCACCAAACTAATATACACCTACCTATCTAACCGATCAGTGATGGTGAGAGTGGGGTCGAGTCTATCCCAATCCTTCGTACCCCTAGCAGAAGTTCCGCAAGGTTCGTCCCTGCCCCCTTTGCTCTACCTCATATACTGTTCCGATACCCCTAGACCAGTTGCCCCCCATATTTCGGTCACGCTCTTCGCTGACGACACTGCCCTCTGGGCAGCTAGCCGTGAAAGCGTGACGGCCTCCCTCTCAATTATGAACCAAATCAATGCGTTCACACAATGGGCTAACCGATGGAGAATTACCATCAACCCTACGAAGACTCAATTAATACTTTTCAGACATCCCAATTATTCTCATAACGTGCTACAATCCTCCGATAATGTCAACATCCTTCTACAAGGTGAGCGACTGCGTCTTCCAGACGACGTCGTGTACCTGGGGGTCCGATTTGACAGAACATTAAATTGGAACTCCAACGTACGCGATGTCGTTAACAAGTTACGCAGACGCTCAACTCTACTAACCGCCCTACGGGGTCGACTACGAGGTTGTAAGTCCGATACCCTCCAACACACTTGTAAAACATTTATTCGTCCAATCGTCGATTACAGAGCTCCATTATATGCAATCCTTAAACACCTACAATCTCTCGCATCCAGTGAACGCCGAATTCTACGCAAAATACATAGGTTACACTACAAATACCCATGTGCACTCACAATTGACCACGTACAAATAACACCAATCACACAAAGACTTAAAACACTCCAAAAACAATTCACTTATCGCCGAGTGTTCGGTGACAACGAAGATACGAGAGAAATCCTTCTCACTCCATTCAACAATCCTCCTAGAGACAGATGCCTGTACCGCAAACCTAAAATTAAATTCAAATTCCCCCCAGCCATCCTAACCCAACTCCTAGACGACCCTCCTGAGGACGTCGATGAACTCATACAATCCACACCACTCGCTTTACGATAATTAACACTCATGCAACACACATTCATTTAACAAAAGTAACACTAACAAAGTCTATAACACTAAGCACTACCTACTAACATTCCTCAATAATAATAATCAAATGCTCATACATATTTCATTATATTACAAATGCCTGATGCAGCAGCTTCGCCGACGTCCATCCCGGACCGCAGTTCCACAGATCCTCCGAGGGACCAACCGCCTACATGCTCCCAAGGAAACATCAAGCCGCCCATCCACAGCCCCGCCCCCAATGGCTAGAATACGAATTAAAAAATGAAATAACACTAACTTAAGTAACGTCATCCAACTAACATGCTTTTTTTCTTTTTTTTTGCCTAGACAATAAGACAACATGAATTGTATTTAATCAAAAAAAAACTATGTAATCAACCGGCTGAAGAGGCTACCTCGCCTGAGCAGCCGACTGAAATTGTAAAATCCCTTTATCAACAATTGTACCCATAATTATTAATAAACGTGTTTGAATTTGAAGGAGTTTTAAAAATAAAAGGGCATATCAGAGACAATGTATGAATCTTGCAGAAGCTAGGGAGGTATGCGGAGATAGGAAAGCATGGAGAAAGATTGTGAATGAAAAATAAATAGGCAGGTATTGTTTTGCCTACCCCGCAAGGGAATGACGTGAAGGTAAAGTTAAGTTAAATCAGTTGAAGAACTCCTAAAATTTATTATGATCAAAAATGTTTCGTCTTACAGCTCGTCTTTCAGAAATTATAACAGCTTGCATATTGTTTTTAACGCTGCCTGTTACAGTAGCCACAGCAGAGAGATCTTTCTAAAAATTAAAACTAATAAAAAGTTATTTGCGAAACACAATGTCTCAAGAAAGACTTATTAATTAAGCGGTTATTTTTATTCAACACGAAACTGCAGCAAATTTAGACGGATCCAGTGTTATTACTTCTTTTGCTGCGTTAAAGCTAGGAAGAAATTATGATAATTAATTTGCTATTAGTATTTAATAAGATTGTTTATTTAAAAAATGTTTATTGAACGTAAGATTGTTTCTTAAACGTAAATTAATATACAGTTAATGTTATTAATATGTGCATATTTTGTTGATAACACAACAGAAGTTGCAAACTATAGTGTTGTTATTTGAAGATACACTTATTTCTACAATACTAGGGGCCCGTTCTGAAAACTTGAACACGGGCCCGTTAACCTGTCAGTACGCCACTGATTTTTAATTGTGCCCAGATTCATTATAAATTTTTTGTGTTTGGTACTTTAATTTACGTTATTCGTTGTCAAGTACTAAATTTTGGTACTTAAGAAGACGTAAAACAAAATATCTACATAATACAAATATTAACATTCATAACAGAAAAATAAATCTAAAAAATATTACACATTGTATTATTCCATTTGAAAATTTAATAAAAGAGTAATTCCGGAAAAAATAAAGATTGTATTTAAGAAACGTTGCGCTAAAGAAAGTGAGAAATAATGCATTAAATTACAAACAAGAGCATGAGCACGTTCGCGTTTCCCTTTCTTGGGATCGTAACCACAAAGTAAAAAAATATATCGTGATTTACCTTCCACGGTCTGTCTGGGTCAACGTTAATAAAAACAAAGTATAAGAGCTTAATGCAATTATATTTATTTTTTATAATTTTATTGATGCTTCAATGCCGTGCAATTATTGAAAAGCGAGCCAGTTCACTGACTGCATATTAAATAGTCAAAACACATAAACAACGAATGCAGCTGGTAAATTCGCTAAAGCGAGATGCAAATTGTGCAATAAGTCAAAAGACTCTATACATATATCGTATGACCATGAAATTCCTATGTCTGCAAGAAAAAGATTTTTATTCTACAAATGAAAATGTATCAAATGTAACTTGGCTAAACTATAAAATTGATTTAGACGACCCGACTTCTATTTGAGTTTTATTACTGAGGTTGTAATTAATTTTTATTAAGCAAACACTAACATGAAGGACGTCAAATTTTAATTATTTTGATTGTAGACATTTTTCAGGCTAACACGTCTTTCCAACCTGTCTACTTAAAAAATAACCAGCGAAACTGTTAAGTTAATTACTGTCATTGCAATTTACTGTTTAGTAATACAAAATGTTTCCTTTTAATTGGTTGTTAACTCAATTCATTGCTAACATTTTCTTAATATATGAACCGAGTTTTCATTACTTCATATTTTATTCTTTGGGATGAGAATTACTGCTTTATCCTTTATTTTCTAGGGAATAATGAATGGTCTTCTGCATTTCTTAATTTAATAGCTAGTGCCTGTAACAGAGAAATTATTTATCATTTTATGAATCAGATTGCTTTGTTTTATAGTGTAGTTTTTCAAATACGATTAAATTATTCTACTGATTAGAGCAACCTTTTTATAACAGTTGGGCGAAAACGACAATTTAAAAATTGTATTCCCTTCCCAAGGGGAGGGAGAGCTGCTTGAGCTTCCCAAGCTCCTTCAGCCACAGTCATGGATCCCCAGCATACATACACATAGTGGGATTAAGGATGGGGGTGGTCAGGATAGGATCGGAAGGAACGGAGTTAGGATTCTGAGGGGGAAAATACTACCCCAGCAATCGCGTAAATAGCCGCACATGGAGTGCATATACGCAGTGACCATGCCACTACATATGGCTCACCGGCTGCAATAGTGGCACAATTCAAAAATCGGTCATTGTGAGAAATTGGTAATTATAAAGATCACGGGATATTGAAAAGAACATTTTAGCTGCACAATGAAAACTATTGCTGTCGGTATTAAGACATTTTGATTGTGTTTTCCTCTAGATAATTATAGTAATTATGTGGTTTACTTTGCCCTTCAAATGTTATCAATTTTTTAAAATGTGCCACTAATGAATTAAAACAAATTTAACATTTTGATGCAGTTTTTGATTTAATACTATTAATATTTGTGGGAAATGGAAATTCAAACGACCAATAGAGGAAAATTAATATATTAAAAGTAAGTCGTACAAAAGCAGTACTATCAATTTTAAAGAAAAAACAGTAATACTGATTATTGTTTATAAAAATATTTTTAAATATTATTTTAGTCTGATTGTTCTCACAGAACATAGCATTTTGGTATTCTAACATTACCAAAACCACTTCATTATATTAGTAACAAAATATAACTTAACTATTTTTAACACCCGAACTACAACTTAAATATGTATCCTTAAACTTAACGAAACGTAAACTGCAAATTCCCGGAGGGGGAGTTAAATTCTTAAGGCATTAGCTTTTATTATCTGCCCCAACTTTTAAACTACTATAAAAATGGCTATAATTTTTCTTTATTGCGTTGGTTCTTAGTAAAAAACATTAACCCATCATGTTTTGTTTTCGATATGGGCAACGAATCAGTATAAGCATTCTGTAACTGAAAGTTTTCGAAAGGGTGCAATGATGTTCTTGTCGGTTTGTTTTTGACACTAACCGATTTGTACTCATCTTCTGAGTAAGACATTTTATAAAAGAAGTGATCTGCATGCTGCTTCTCCAATCTAAATATTGCAACATCACTAAAGTGAAAGGTGTCGCAATTGCTACTTTTGTTAAAATTAATGGATGTCTGTTCAGTTAACTTTTTAATGTTAAGAAAGTCCTCAGGACACATTTTAATAACAGCGAAGGGTTTACCAGTTTTTCTAGCTGTTCGTATTAATGTTACATACTGTGCAGGTGTGTAAATTGGGCCAGATTTCAGTGATCTTTTAATATTCTTTTCTATCAACGAATGAACATTGTCCCCTTCGTTCTGGGTGTGCCCGTCACAAGGTATTTATGTGTTATCGACTTGATTTTGTAGTTTGATACAGCGTGTAAATAAGTAGCAATTATATACTTATTTTTCTGTTGGCCGGCACAATTATCAGAGTAAAACACAATTTCTAGATGCTCAGAATTGACAGCATCGGCTTTCTTCTTTAAAAAATGTAGCAAACAAGAGTCAATTTCTATAGCACCCCTGTTTCCCTCCCCTTCATGCCACATATAACAATTTACAGGACCTTGTCCTTTTGAAAGGAGATTACAGCCTGTGAAATTGTAAGTCGAGAGTTTCGACTTAGAATAAAACGAAGAGACTTCTCCTCTAGGGGTTGGCAATGTAGCTTGTAAATCGAAACTTGATAAAACTGACCAATTTTTTGCTTTTCTTTTTCTTTTTCCTCTCTGCTAAGCTTTTTCTCGTTTAAATGATAGGTATATTCACTTTGAGAATTTATCTTCTCTTCTTCGCTTGAATTTTGGGAAGGCACGTATGTTTGATACTGGTCCTTTTTAGGGACGAAAAATGCTATATTAAATTCGTAGTTAAATATGTTTCTGTACATAGCGAGATTTGCAAAGGGCTTTCCTTGTCTTTCACAATTGGCCTTATAGTATCTGTGCAACTCGACAAGTGTTTTGTCACCTTCAATATAGACTTTCTCACTATGAGCACGCATTTAGTGACTTTCGATGGTAGGGATTGAAGATATATGTGCACGAACAACATTTTTAATATCTTCCGCTATAAGCCTATGGTTTTCGTGTTTGCCCCTATTTTCTTCTACTAAAGTATCTACTTTCACTTTAGTAATTACAGTGCGAATACAACGGTTAGTAATGCCCAAGGTGGCAGTGAAAAACTGTTTGCAAACGCTTGTTCTGATATCATTTCTTATAAAATAAAAAGCATTGTTATTGTTTTGATTTTTTTTTCAAGTAAACGCGGGTATCTATATTTAGGAGTACTTTCCTGCATTGCAGTAGCAATAAAGGTACGCTGCTCTATAACGTCTGCCGTTGCTCAACATTTTTCAAATAATGCCAACCTTTCTTCTTCAGAAAATTTTGTAGTACATTTCTGTCTACATTTTGTACCACAAAGTGGTATAATTTGCCTCGGAGGTACGACTAAGCCTTTCCCAAGCATACCATAAGATTTTCCGCTGTTTCTCAGAATCTTAGCCTGATTTCGTTTCCATTGTAATAGAACAGCCTTCCTTTTTCTAGTTTTAATTTTTGTTACAATGGTTGGTTCCACAGGCAACTGGTGTGTATTGCTATTCACTGTAACGTTACTGGAGCTAGATGAACACGTAGATGAATCACTTGAATACACAGGATCTTCCTGTGAATCATCTGATGAAAACGGATCTCCATCAGATAATGAAGATTCAATCACCTGCATTACTTGCTCATTAGCCAGTACATTCACATTCGGTTCAACGCTACCTGCTCAACTATTTGGTCAAAAGAACCTTCTCCCACATTTGTCGCAACTTCTGCAATCAAATTTTTCAAATCACGGAAACAATATTGCACAAGAAAGAGTTTTCAAAAATCATCACAAAAAATATGAGGAAATAAAAATACATTCAGTTTTTTCAGAAGCAGCAAAGGTATACTATCCAACACGCCCGAATGAAGTGAGTTTTCTGTTTTATTTATATTTGGGACAACAGCTGCAAGAAAAGTTATTGCAAAATTTACGGAATCAAGAAGGTGAATATACGAAAAGAAGACAGTAATATACCTTCGGGGCTTTCCAAATCTGCAATTAACTCTTAATCCTTCCTAATACCTGACTCAGAATTTAAATTTTTTTCTATATTGGATATTTGCCGTACGTCTTTTTCGCCAGGTACGTGCTGTAATCTATAACAATTTAACGTAACAAACGGACTCTAAAATGATAAAGAAGGTAATAAAAATTAAATACCAACCTCTGGTTTCTGTTTTTTTTTTGAAATCCATGTTATTATCGGCGTGTTTAACTTCAAATGGGTATCGTGTATAACAGAAATACCGACACAAAGAAAAATTCACTAGCACTAAAGTTAGTTCATACTGGCACAACTTTAAATGTGTCACTGTGACGACAACACATCATACAAACTCGGCAACACTAATGGTCTATACTGGCACAATTCTAAATGTGTCACTCTTGACGTATGAAATGTAACAAAAATTATGGCTCAACTCAAAATGTGTCAGTAATGTACTACAAACGACATGAATACTCCAACAGTGCAAGAGGCATACTGGAGTTGTGTCACTGTTGATGCCACATCCATGTGCAAAATTTTCAAATATCATAGTGACACTAGCGCCATTTGACACACTTAGCGCAAATTAATCTTATGCCAGTATTGCACACTTATAAAGCACAACATTCTGGTTAACGTACACTGATTAGTTCAGATGTTGCGATTTTTGAGTTGTGCCACTATTACAGCCGGTGAGCGATATGTATGAGAAAAACTCCGTGAAAAAGCCTCATACAGGGTAGACGATAACGGAAATCGAACCCATTAGAGTAGTTTCAAAATGTCGTGGCACTCGCCCCTCCATGCGTCGAAAATATTCGACAGATATGCTACTATTCAACTTATAAATGTAGTCATTAATAATAATAATAATATAAATGTTTATTTTTTGCAATAACAAATGGAAAGTAATACTTATGATAACGTGCACTTAAATTATAAATTAGAATTGCAAAAAAAAGGGTTAAAAGGCAGTATAACTGATCTAAGTTTTAACCCTAAGCTATGACATAACTAAAAGAGATAAGAAATAAGGCTAGCTTTGACCAAACGAATAATATACAGATATGTTTTAAGTTTGAAATACATTAATAGGATGAATTATGCTTGCAATGTTAACAACAGTTTCCTGTAGAAAAATCTAAAATTCGATAGTGATTGGCATTTGAGAGACGGTAAAGTACAGCAGCATGAAATACCCTTCTGCTATCCATGTTTAGCCAATTAGCGTCTTTTAATTTATAAGTGATGGGTTGATATTTCCTTATGCCATAAACAAAGCGTAAACATGATTTTTGTACTCTTTGAATACGATTTTTTTCTGCACTTGTAAGGCATGGACCGTATACTACACCACAAAAGTTAAAATTACTTAATACGAGTGACTCTGTTAATTGTAGTTTTAATGCTTGCGAAAGTATATGGCGATGAGGAAATAACATTTTTAAACTAGAGTACGATTTCTTAATACATTTTGTAACATGTTCTTGAAATCGTAGGTTATTGTCCATTTCCAAGCCCAAGTTCCGTACCACTTGTGAACATTTAAGGTTTACATCACTAACTGTTATTTTTAAGTCATTCTCTATTTTTTCTTTGAACTTACCAAAAATAATAAAGGTAGATTTAGAAGGATTTAGGCTGAGATTGTGTTTTCTGGACTTACACTCTAAGTTCTATATATATATATATATATATATATATATATATATATATATATATATATATATATATATATATATATATATATATCATAATCATTCGCTTTATTTACTTCATATTGCATTCGTACGTTGCCGCTTGAGCTTATTCCTTCTGTTTTATACAAAATCTGTCTTTTTCAAGACACTTGTTCACAGTCATGCGCGTGGAATTATTTATAAATTGTATGAATTTATGAAGCGAGAAAAAGAATCAAAAGATTTTATTATTCCTTTCGATCGTATGTATGAAAGACTAGCAGAAGCAACAGGCATATCCAGAAGAACAATTAAACGCATTACACAGAAAGGCAGATCGAAACCTGAAGGAAGTACATTTGGTTCACCTCGTAAAACAATAAACAAACCAGAACCTAGGTCAACCATCGACAAGTTTGATGAAGATGTTGTTAGAAGAATAATTTACAATTTTGTGTATATCCAAAAGCAAAAACCAACAATGCAAAATGTGTTCGCAGCTGTCCAAGAAGAAAGGATACATTTAAGAGGAAAATTAAGTAGCTTTCCATCGATTGTGAAAAAGATGGCAGGAGACTAAAGACAACAGGAAGATCTTGGTGGAAACTTTCGCAATAAAGGTGAAAAGAACCACATTTTTAAGAAAAATGAAAAAGCACAGAGAAGATGGCAGAAACATCATTTATAGCGACTTGCACAGTTCAAATACGAGTTCACATGGATGGTATGACAGCAGTGACAAGGAAGTGAAATCACCTGTTTCAAAAGGACAACTTCGAATAATGTTACATTGTGGTGATGCTAAAGGATTTGTACCAAATGCATTGTTGATGTTTAAATCGGGATTAAAGTCAGGAGATTATTATGACGACATAAATTCTAAGAAGTATATTAAGTGGTTGACCGAAAAGCTTATTTCCAATCTCGAGCCTAATTCTGTGTTAGTGGTGCCTGGAAAAAAGGTGAAATGCAGTGGTTAAACAAACGTGGGATTGCATTTGAATAAAGTGAGACAAAACCCGAACTCTATGAGAAAATTGAACTTTATCGACCAGTTCTAAAAAATTATTTAATCGATAAGTTGATGGCTAAATATGGTCATTCTGTGGTAAGGTTGCCACCCTACCATCCAGAACTAAATCCAATCGAAAAGATATGATCTCAAGTTAAAAATTATGTAGGGAGTAATAATATTACGTTCAAGTTTGTAGATGTGTGGAAATTAGCAGAGAATAAATTTAAATCAATTGGTCGTGAAGCATGGGAAACTGTGTGCAAACATACAGAAAAGGTTGAACAATAATATTTAGAAAAGGAAGGTTTTATTGATGAAGTCGAAGAGCTGATTTTTACTGGAAATACAGGTGAAAGTGATGAAGAAATTGATTACAGCAGTAGTGACAAAGACAGCGACAGTGAATTAGACTCTAACTAATTACATTTCTGCAGTTATTTATTTTTGTATGTTAATAAAATTACATTTTAAAATGTTTTATCAATTTGTAATTTATTTTACGTATTGGTATTAGAATTTGAAATACTTCTACAAAAATGTCTTCCGATCAAACAAGGAGGGTCTCATTAGAAACGTAGTAGTTGTTTCAACGTTTGTGTTCTGTTCTCCTATTAGAACTATTTCAAGTTATTATAATCACATTAAGAAGCTTCATTCAAGTTTTTATAGTACACATTTACACCTACCATCACTTAATCTAAGAATTATCGAACAAGTAATTTTTCACATTTTCTAGTCGACATAATAAACTAATAGTGTGAACTGAATAAATACTGGTCGTATTTGTAATAACACTTTCTGATACATATACATAGAAATTTAATGACGCTAATTGATTGATTCCTGTTGTTGGTTCTTAAAAATATAAATATTTAGACCTACGATCAACGATGAGTTTTAAGAATTTACCTATTCGATGATTCCTAAGATTAACAACCAAAAATTTTAGCAGAAGTTATTCTTATTCTCTGTCTATCTGTTGGGTGTAATTAAAAGTTTATAACACGTTGAACTTCATTTTTGCAAATCCTTGATAAAAACAGCTGATATTGAACAGGTTAGGTTATATTTACTAACTAAAAAAATTATTTTAATGCAAATATGAAACAGGTAATAGGTAATAGGTAAAATTGAAATTGTTACAAATGATCATTCAATAAAAATGTATTCAGTTACGACATCAATTGTTAAAATAATCGATAATTACTAAATTTATTCATTTGCCGTATATGTTTAGGATGGGATTTTTGCTACCGAAGTTTCCCGATTATAACATCGTTTAAGTTTTTCAAATTGTAGGAAATCGCTCCGGAATGCTAAGTAGATCGTGTTAGCACTACTCTACTAGCTGGATTTTAGATACAATGCATACGTTTTTATACAATATTTAATAAGTTATTCAGAAAGTGGGGAGAGGGGAGGGTAGAAACGAATTTATCAATTAAAAAGTGGTGAACGGTATACATCTATACCGCATTCCATACTTCAGAGTCAGTATGGGCTCTAATGCAAAGCGATGTAACCATATTTCAGCACAAACGTGTTTGTAAATGAGTTTACACCTGTCAATCATAAATAAATCCTGCTTTTGTATTCCTGAGCGCTTAACGTGTACTACACTTACACCTTTTCCTTTACTAACCACATTTTTGTCAACGGTATTCCAACAAATTAAAACAATCTTTGTAATTACACACACATTTATTTACACTAAGGACTTAATACATAGTAAAATAACAAAAACAACTTAAAAAAGTACATATATCTGTAATATAAAATCAGCCAATATTTTTAATTACACATATATTTATTTAGACTAAGTACTTAATACAAATTTTGTTTTACGTAACAAAATAAATATAGGGAAATTACTTAAATATGCATGCACATTAATTAGATGGTAAACTGGCAATTAACATTCCAAACCTACAATACTAATATTTCCAAAATTCCATTTCACCTAATAAGATATATTAATTACTTAAATACCTTAATTGTGTGCCATTATGCACCATTAGAAAGTAAGTACCTTTAAATTGTTAGGAAGTGTTTAAAGGAATCAAACACTTATTATTTATGAATTGGGGTAATTAAATAGAAAAAGAGGCATGAGATATTTTTTAAATATAATTGTGGCAAAATTACTCCGAAAAATTTTATATTTATTGTAAGTAGATATCTTATACACTCGGGCATGGACCATCGGCTGAGAAACTCGTTGGGAACCCCCGATTTGACTAAAATACATAAACTTAGAATATCGGTTGTTGCCGAGAACTGGTAACGTCGACAAAAATATCTGATCTCATCCTAGCCGTATTGACTTTAATATGGTATAGTTATTCGTTTAATAACTGACTTGAATATTTTCTCTTATTAATCTCTAAAACTTCTAATAAATCTAGTTTTCTACTTTTGTTCTGAATCTGTAAAATCTCAAAGTTACTATTAAAGTGATGGTTTTCTATATTTAATATGCAGGACAGTTTGATTTATTATTATTATTATTATTATTGAAAAGATCTAAAATGTTCAGATATTCTAGTTTTAAAACTTTTACCGGTTTGACCGATGTAACATTGATTGCAATTACCACAATTCCACTTATCAACTCCTGCCTTATCTCCCGTATCCGTTTTTGACTTATTATTTTTTACATATTTTCGTACTGTACTGTTACATTTAAAGGCTATATCCAGGTCAAGTTGTCCTAATACGCTAGAGGTTTTCCTATGTATGCTAAAGAAAAGAAAGTCTTTCTTAAAACTGGGATATTTGTTTATACTAAACTTAACGCTTGCTTTGATTAATTTTATGCAATGTTTTTTTTCTCTTTCGAAGTATCCGTTATTTACTGCTAATTGTTTTATACAATTTTCTTTCTGAAAGTTGCATCTGATAAATGAGGTCCGTTTACTTAGCCCCTCATTAACTCAGAAATGAAAAATGTTTTGTTGTGCCTCAATTATGCTCAATTGGCATTAGTACACACCATTTTGCCTTTTTGGTTACGGAGATATATTGAAAAATCGCGGATGGGCTAAAAAAACACTTAACCCCTCTAAAATTTTCAACTGCTCCTAAAATGCAGTAAATCATTTTCTAGAATTTGAATTGTGCTTTAGTATTTCGTAGCTTTTTTGTTTCGGAGATATTGAAAAAAATTTGAATTGTTTTTTATGTGTGGTATACCATGTTCTAATATTTGATTTATGCTTAATTGAGCTTTAAGTACACACGATTTGTGTGTTTTTGATATGGGTGAAATTTTAAAAAATGACGGATATTTCAACTGTTCATAGAATGACGTACGGCGTTTCCTTATAGTTCAATTGTTCTTTCGTGCATACCAATTGTGCTTTTGGTTGCGGAGATAATCCGTGCCCGCGATTACAGAAAAACGGCTCATCTTTCAAATCTGTTTAGCGGCGCTTATTTGGGGGAGATTTCAAATGTTTTTACAATTGAAACCGATTTATAATTAATTACTGAGAAATCGAGGGCAAAGGTAAAAAAACATTAATCATGGATCTCCCACAAGGTGAGTGTATAAAATACGCTCTGCAGTAAGGCTGAGCCCAAGAAATAAATTTTTGTTCACTTATGTCCACAGGTGCAATTTGTAGCCCGCGGGTGAAGAAGGTTTTATAAGAGATAAAGGTCCCTTCCTCCATTATCCAAAATAATTATGTTAGTCAAATTAGAATAGGAATGTCATACGACAACCATAAAACAAACATCACTATCTCCTTACGTAGTAATACGCTGTTTTCCTATCTAAGTAATCTAATATTATTTGTTAGGAATAAACTGTGTATTTACCGAATTTTCTTAATTATACATTTACGTTATTTTGATGATCTATTGAAATGGTTCATTCATTCACAAAATTATCTTTGTTAGCTTTTTATATACTGGGTGCAGTTTTTCTAAATGAGACATAGGAAAATACTATGCAAAGGCCTTATTGAGATGAGAAAACACATAATTTTGATGAGTGTGTACCACCCATTATCTCAAGGAAACAAGTCCATGAGCTAGAAATCGGATCCGGGCCCATTTATTATTAACGCAGCTGAGCCCTATCCCTTAGAATGTGTCAGGGTTGAGCCACAACTATCGAAAGTAATTATTTTAATTAACATCTTTCGCATATACCATTACATGATGTTGATAAACCAAGTACAGGAAACTTTCCACTGACTTTTCAAATGCACCACAAGATGCAAACACGAACAAGGGGCGCTGCAATGTGAGTGGGACTGCGAGTTAATCTGCGGAACCTCAACGCAGTTCGGATGGAACACTGACTGTCTGAAATGGAGCCGGAACGGAGCCCCACCTGATGGAACGAAGCTAACGCATGGTTCATGACTAATCAGATGCAAACTGCGACGTTGCGGGCGGCCAATCAGATACAAGTTGTAGCATGGGGAACAACCAAACTGGTGCAAGATGGGCGTGGCTTATAAGTGAGCGTAATAGCAACATTGCATTGGGCAAATGCGCTACAAAATTAAAATTTTGGAGGGAGGAGCATTCTTTTAGCTCCCAAACAATTTTTCAAAATAGTTCTGAAATTAAAAAGACAATTGAGAAATACTACAAAACGATGTACAGTTTAAATTTTGGGGGGATTAAGCATTCTTTTGGCCCCTCCTCAATTTTTCAAAATATGCGTGAAACCAAAAACGCACAAATTAGGCACAAATAAAATACTACCAAATGGTAAACCGCATTTTAAAAACAGTTCAAATTATTGACGGGTTAAGCGTCCTTTTATCCCCTTTACGATTTTTCAAAATATCTCTAAAACCAAAAAGGCACAAATTGTGTGTACTACAGCAATTGGGCACTATTGAGAGACTACAAAATGGTATTCCGCATTTTAGGAACAAAACAAAAAAGGCACAAATGGTGTGTACTAAAGCACGATTTATCACAATTGAAATACTGCAAAACAGTATACCGCATTTAAAGGATAGTTCAAATTTTGGAGGGGCGTTCTTTTAGCCCCTCCGCGATTTTTTTAAATATCTCCGAAACCAACAAAATTCAAATGGTGTGCACTAAAGCACAGTTGAGGTACAACTGGCACAATAAAACATTTTTCATTACTGAGTTGATGGGGTGCTAAGTGAACGGACCTTGATAAAGGTGCATTTAATAATGTATCTATATAAGACTTAAATGTCCCATTTTATATATGGATGGGCAAATAGGTTATGTGTACTACGGAGGCTGTATGAGAAGGTTTGGAAGAAATAGAAAAATCTGGTATATTATCTATTTTAGTCCTAGTTAAATCTAGAAAAATTAATTTGTTATTTTCTGTGTCTAAAGAACATTTTATCGATAGATATAATTTATTAAAAAAATTAGAAAAGTATGTAGTTGCCTATTAGAATCTGTAAGTCATGTAAAAATATCATCAACATATCGGTACTAACAAAATTGTGTTTCTCTTAAACATATAATACTAAAAATTCATTTCAGTGAATAAAAATATTTACAACTTAAAAATTCCTAAAAATGTAAAATTGATTTTATTTTATGTAAACACTTTGTTTCCACCGATCCCAGGTGTAGAGGTAGTAAATATTATAGACAATAAAAACGTTAAGCCCTCTTTAAAACTGGATATTTTAAATCCTTTATTACTATGTTTAGATCAAAATTACTTTGAACTTGATAACGATGTCTTTATCCCTAAATAAAAAATGTTGAGCGTGTGCGTGTGCGTGTATGTAACACAATAGTGTCTGACCGCTTGAGCTGAGGTGATGAAATTTGCCATACGACTATTATGGGAAAATCGTACATCCGTATTCACTTTTGGGACATGTAGAATCACCGGAAGTATCGAATAACCTACACAGTTTTAAAATTTTTCCAAGAAAACTAGTTGTTTAAATAGAGCTATTACTTTGGAGTTTTTTTACACATATGAAAGGCACTGAAAAATTTAATACTGATCCAGGCTTTAAAAATAGTATTTAAATAAAAAATTATTCTTGTATAAATAGAAACTGTTGACCAAGATTTTCCACTGGGATGCTGCAGAAACAATAAAAATCGTGAAAACGTATATATACGTAGTTTCAGGACAAAAATGGTAAATATTAGTAGTCTGTAACAATGTAATAATATACTAACAATACACATTAAATATAATGGAAAAGGTTAAGCGATCGGACAGGTAGTACAACAAATTTTTCTTACCCCCGACGAGTAAATTACTTTTTTTTTTTGCTAAAATTTTTTTAGGTTTTACTTTACTATGCATTTACTTTTTAAAATATAAAAATTTTGACATTTGGTTTTAAATACAAGGTATTGGCTATACCTACATTTACATTTGATACTCCATCTTAAAACACGATTAAAATGTGTATTAAACAAAAAGTGAAAATCCTCATGAAACGTTTTAATTATTTGTTTTAGACAGAAGTAAAGTATTAAAGAATAAGTAAAGAACGGAATCAAAAAAATTCAGTTCCATTTTTGCAATATACGCCGAGTTTTTTCACATAATTCCGCTATCACCTTTATGGTACATAATTATGTATGTATACGAAAATGTTGAGTGGAGACACTCCAAATTTTTAAGATTTAACTATCACTAAAATAGATAATAGACTAGATTTTTCTATTTTTCGCAAACATTTCATACAGATTCAGTTGTACAAGAACTCATCTGCCCTTCCATATAATTATATAATGGCGGCATTTAATTCTCATAAACATAGTTTATTAAATGCACCTTCATACGAACTTAATTTAATAAAAGAAATTGCAGTAAGCAATGGATACCACGAAAGGGGTATTAATACAATATTACATAAAGAACAATTAAAACAATTAGCATATGCATGAAAACCTAATTTCTTATGAATTAAGAGAACTTGATACATGTAACAATACACTAAACAAATATATAAAAAATTTAGGAGTTTATAAGTTGAACTGTGGTAATTGCAATAAATGTTATATCGGATAATCAGGAAATTTCAAAAGTAGATTTAGAACTTCAATGTAACAGTAATAAATCAAACTATGCTTCACACTTAAGAACAGAAAACCACAATTTTAAAAGTAACTTTGAAATATATATTACACATTCAGAACAAAAGTAGAAAACGAGATTTATTAGAAACTAGAAACTAATAAGAGAAAATACTCAGGTCACTTATTAAACAATATATACAATGTATACAATTCACCACTTTTTAGTTGATAAATTTTTGTATCTCAATAACTCATTAACTATTGTATAAAAAGATACGCATAGTAAGTAAATGTAGTTTAAATACTTAATCTGATGAAGACAGTGTGTTGCCGAAACAATTACCATTTTGAGCAATATAGTGAAACTTTAAAAACAGCGTTTGTTTTATTTCTACTCAAGTGGTATGGAGTTTAATAAAGGAATGGAAGATCACTCAACCAGGATTTTCTTCAGTAAATTAGTTTCCAAAGGTAATGTCGCTTTTTCTTCTAAAAATTCCAACTCCTGAAGAGATGTTTTAACATGTTGTCCCATGAAAGTTATCATCACAGTGCAATTATAACTCTGCATAGTCGCTCATGTCTTCTCCAAATAAAACCTTAAATTGACGCCTGTGAGGAGCGTTGGCACGTATGCAGTTATGCAGCGTAATATCAGTCCCAATATATCATCCAACTTCATATTCATTGCACACAACGCCTCCTGATGGATGATGCAATAATACGAAAATATTTATTTGATCCAATAATTTTGTAGCAAAGCGCAACAATTATTAATCTTTGCTTGGGTTGTAGTTTCTAGCCGACACAATTCTGTCAAATCTTGAAATATATACCAATGTTCAACAATGCAACGCACAAAAATATCCAACTGAGATCTACTCGTTAAACCTCAAGTTTCATCTAACGCCAACAAAAATTATTTTCAGTTTTTACGATCTCTTGGATCTGATCGCTGATATCACCGACATCTGCTCTACCCGTCTCGCAACAGTATTTTGTGAAAGTGAAAGACTGTCGGCTTTAGCTTTCACATTTTGGTGATTACAACTTAGCACACAGATGTTCAATAGCGTGGACCGAAACTATAGGCGAAATTTGTAAGTTTTCTACTGAAAGTTCTAATAGTAAAAAAAATATGTTATTGTATATTAAAAATATAGCGCTAAAATTTTTTTGCAAACAAACTATTCCCTTTGCCCTCTACTACCCCCTCAAGTGGATGATTTTTGAAATTTTGAATTTTGACATCTAATAGCGAAAAAAGTTTTTAAAAACATATAAAAAGTAACCCCAAACATTTTTGTTAAAATATAATAACGTCTTTTGCCCTCTACCATCCTCTAAAAGGGTAATATTTTTGATATTCTTATTACTATTACGTAATAATGAAAGGAACTCCCAAGAAATATTTTTCAGATATATTAAAAAAGTTGCACTCCTCCACGCATTAAATAATTAACCTACTGCACTCGAGAAACCGGTCCTGCCTGCATGTTCAATGATGACGTCATCAAAAGAAGTATTGCGTGCGACGTCTCTCACTTCCTTTCCCAATTCTCAGTTTCCTAGAAGCGACATAGCGACAAGCCACAAATAATGTAATTGTGAATAGTGGTGATTGAAAAACGTTTATTTAGTGATCGTTGTAAATTATTAAATACGGCAGTAATTAAGTAACAATGAATACCAGAAAAACAGTGGATTGTTCTATTTTCGGAGCACCATGTGACTTTAGTGGTAATATGTTGCCAAATTACAAAGATGTAATTAAATACTTTTTGTATGTACGATATGACATTAAGGCCTCTAATTCCAAAAAGGAGCCAACAATGTCTGACATTTGTGAAATCCTAAGTGACAAAATTTGTAAGTTGTGGTCGAAAGCATCACTTCCGACTGTCTCTCGTACACGTGTCATTCAATGTATTCGATGGTATCACGACAAGTATCTTAAAATTATCAGACATCCCGAATCAAAACGAAATAATACATATTTATCAAAAGTAAAGACATTTAAAGATGACTCCAGATTTTTGTTTGATATAAGTACTTGTAAATGTAAAACGTTTACAAATTATTCGTGCCAAAAAGCAAATAAAATACCAGTCCAAGAACAAGCTTTCTTAACTGATCAGAGAACGCAATGTAGATTTAGTAGAAAGCAAAAAAAATACAGAAAAGAGAAGAGAGAACAATAAAGAATAATAGTACTCATGAAGTTTATAATGAAACAATGCTTGATACTTCAGCCAGTTGTAACGAGGAATATAACGATTATCTTCCATCTACGTCAAAAGGAACAGATAGCCTCCAAACTACAGGGCAAAATCGCATCGAATTACCAACATTTGCTCAACTTTGTGATCGATACAAGTTATCCAACAGATCTGCAGCAGCCATAGCATCAGCTGTGCTGAAAGATGTTGGAATTATCTCCGAAGAAGACAAAATGAATGTTGTAGATAGGAGTAAAGTCAGAAGAGCTAGAGTAAAAAGTAGGCAACGTTTCCAAGACGACGATGTTGAGAAGTCAATCAAAGCTCTTTATTTTGACGGAAGAAAAGATAAGACCTTGATACAAAAAGTAATTGGAAACAAGAGGCATAAAAAAACTATAGTAGAGGAGCACATATCACTTATCCAAGAACCTGAATCGTTGTATATCGGACACACCACGCCTACGTCAGGTTCTGCTGAAAGTATTACAGAGTCCATACTAACTTTTTTTGCTTCAAATAATTTTAATTTGGACAATTTATTAGCAGTAGGATGTGATGGAACAGTGATTAACACTGGATCAAAGAACGGAGTTATATCTCAGATAGAAGCACATATTAACCCCCCGTTACAGTGGTTTATTTGTCTGCTGCATTTTAATAAACTTCTTTTAAGACATCTTTTTCAGTTTCTTGACGGTGACATCAATGGACCTCGTGGATTTGTGGGAGCTATTGGAAAATCGTTGGAAACCTGTCAGAAGTTGTCAGAAGTTGTAGCTTTTAAACCATTTGCTTGTAGTATTCCTGATGTAGTAGTTTCCGAGTTAAGTACAGATCAAAAATATCTCTATCAAATGTGCTCTGCGATCTCCAGTGGTAAGTGTTTTTTGGAATTATCTAATATGGACCCTGGCAAACTGACTCATGCCAGATGGTTGACGACAGCCAATAGAATACTGAGGCTATATATGGCACAAAGAACCCGAGTTCAAATCTTAACGACTTGACACAGTTTATTCAAACCGTCTACGCACCGATGTGGTTTAATATCAAGTTTAATGTATCATGCACAAATGGTTCTAAACATATTTGGAAGACAATTCAATTAAGTGGATACTTGAAACCGTAGCTAAGAAATATTATTGATGCAGTAATACAACGTAATGCCTTTTTTATTCACCCCGAAAATCTGTTAATATGTATGCTTACAGATAATAGAACAGTTATTCAGGAACTAGCACTAAGACGTATATTAAAGGCTAGAGTGAACTGTGATAAAAAGAGAACATTTAGTATTCCAACAATAACCTTTGAGGCAACCGATTATATCGACCTTATAGATTGGCAAGCTATTAAAATAACAACTCCACCCATTGTAAATTATGTTACCGATGAAGACATTAAGAAGCTAATTCAAGGCGATAACACAATAGCACTTCTCAACTTTCCCTGCCATACCCAGGCGGTGTTAAACTAGTAACTGAAGCTTCACAAAGCGTTATGGGATCAGAAGCCAGAGATGGTTTTGTTAAGGTTACTCTTAAATCCAGAGCAGCAATGCCCGAGTTTAACACAAAACGTCAATTTAATCAATAGACTCACTCTTAAGTGCATCTAGGAAAAGTGAGAGGGATAGAACTGGAACAGCAGCTACCCTTTCTTGATTACGTAAGATTTTTTTATATTTTATTATTATTTTAAGGGTGCGTATGAGAAAAAAGGCATGCTTTCATTTTTTTAGTTATTAGTTTATTCATTGAACCATTGTAACAACTGTTTTGTACCATTAAAAATACGAGTAAAAGTATAAAATTTGCCTTTTATACTTTTTTCATTATTTAAGGGTGTGTAGAGGGCAGAAGATACTCTCGGATTTTTTTTCTCAAGTAGGGTTATAATTAAACTATAGTAACAACTTTTTTTCACTATTAGAACGAAAAATAAAAAAGTTGATATTTTCACTTTTTCGATTTTTTTAAGGGTGCGTAGAGGTCAGAAGATATTTTCCGATTTTTTTTTAAAAATCGGGGTAATAATTGAGCTTTAGTAACAACTTTTTTTCACTATTACATCAAGAAATAAAAAAATTAATTTTTTCGCTCCACTCTAAATGTTCTCCATCGGAAAAATTCTCCTTCTATTTCTCTAACAGCAAAGAAACCTTGCAATATGTTCATGGATCATGGATTCAAGCTCGCAGTGCCCTTCACCGAAAATATTCTGTTGGTCGAGTAGTACTCGTTTCTTTTCATCTCTGATGGCAATACCAACAGTAGGTATGCCTTCTTTCAAAATTATTGTGATTCTTCTCATAATGCTATTCTAAATTATACTTTTTTGCAATAGCTACTGTGGTAAAGCAAAGGAAACATATGAGTTTGTGCGCCTTGCTCTCAGTAAAACAGTAATTATTTTCCCACTCATCATGAGAAACACGGTATGTCGATTTTGACTTACTTGGTTTGCTGTGAGCCACACTGTAGCGAACAGATTGTTTTTACTTTACTGCAAACCAAGTTTATTTTAGGGAAAACTTAAATTAGATAATAATGATTAACATACCTTTGAATATCAAATTAAACACGTCTTTATTTTAACAAAAGGCGAATGTTTGACCCAGAATGTACATTGTACAGTCTTTAAAATTACTAGCGGGTTAACCTAATCACGTTATCGCGTGCAAGACGCATCGTTTGTTTTACCGTGGCGGGCGGAAATTTTGAAACTGTCTCATGCAGGCCACTTGTTTGTTCGTGGGCCATATTGTGGCCCGCGGGCTTGGGGCTGGACAACCTAGAATTAAAGGGAAGTGTTTGCGTAATTTCTTGAAAATAGCCTAATGTCTACTGTCAATGTTAGCGTTAAAAGACATGAAATCCGCCTTCCTTAGCCAAAACGCCGCATTTTGCATAAAAACTACCACTTAGGATAAATACTTAGCTAAAACGCCGTGCTTCTCTATCTCACTTGCTACGTTTTTACTAAGCAGATCATAGATATGTCGTTTTGACTAAACATACAACACTTAAAACACCTCTCGTTCAACTTGATAAGTAGTAATCAGTTTACGGTTTCTCTGCATTTGAAAACATCTACACGTTAACTTAAAAGATGTCTGAAAGTACTAAGGTAGTGCGGGAACGCTATCGCTTTATCAAGCAATATAGACAATAACATCAGCCATCGATAAATGGTACGTTTACCAAAAACAAATACCTCTACATTAAGGGATGATTGACATGCTAATTTTGGTCTTTGAGGACGGTAGAATGCTTGATTATTGTAATGGTGCTTCATCTGTGCATTCTTTTGCCAGTAATCTGCAATGTAAGTACCTATTAGGTTGTAGTGACATGATCAAATTATTATAATTCGTTTCAACCTTATAACGAGATCGACGTTGAAACTAATAATGGGGCTAGGACAATGTGATTTTGATACAAAATTTCAGATAGAAAAAAAATCTGTCAGAATGATTCACACTTGTCATCAGTCATCAAACCGAAGGATACTTATTAATTTCTTGAAGATAAAATGGTATATTGCGTTCCACGTGTAATTTGTTCAATATTTCGCTCCAAACTTGAGCTCAATAATGATCAACTTAGACGTCCTACATAATCTATTATTAAATACAATATAATTCAAAAATTTCTTTTATATAATTATTTATTTCTCATCGCATTTCAATACAACATGTATCATTATCGAAATAAAATATATAATTAAAATAATAACAAGTAGTTATGGTAACAAACCATTAAGATAAAACAGCAAACTTGATGACAATTATAATTCTATATTTAAACCGTCTGATAAAGGTGAGTCTTTTTGTGTTATGTTTGTAAATTTTCAATGCTTCCAAAACATCTTATTTGTCTTTTTTTAAGTAATAAGGTGATTATTCACTATTAAGTGTTTGGTATAATTTGATTTGTCTGTGTGTTTACTTTGTAAATGTGTTTTTTGTATCTAATATCAAAGTTCCTAAGTGTTAGTCCAATATACACAGAATTACAGAATGTGCAGTTCAATTTATAAATACCCGACCTCAAAATGCCGTTAGTTGGAACTCTGGAATTAAATAAACATTTAAAAACGTTTGTAATAGTTCTGAATGCTACTTTGTATTTTTTGTTTGTAATATGCGAGCTACTTCTTTCTGATAATTTTCCAAAATATGAAATTAATATGTGTTTACTTTCAGTCGGTTTTGCGTTAATTGAGTATATGTTTTTGATAGATAATATATACTCTCGTTTTTTAAATAAAGTGTCGATTATATTTGAAATGTAACCATTTACTTGCGTGCTTTGTTTAATTATTGATATTTCTATGTTCTAGTTTGTTTGATTTAATAGTAATAACATTACTTTGTGTCCCAATGATTTATAACCAGTTCACTTATGTGTTTTATGGTGACATGAATTGTTTACAATTGTAATGTCTGTATGTGTAGGTTTTCTGAATATGGAGAACTCAACTCAAAATTGTTGTATGTATTAATTACTGTGCTTAAATCTAGAAAACGAATTGCTCTATTTTGTTCTTTTTCTAATGTAAATTTTATGTTAGGATGTAAGTTGTAAATATTAAATAAGAACTATTTAATAAAATTTGATAAACTATCAAAACATGCTCAAATCTCATCAACATACCGAAACCAAAATACAATATTATCAGAAACATTAAATTCAAATATTTGATTTTCTAAATTATCCATAAAGATTTTTGCGGGAGGAAATTGGTCTGCCCATGGGTAAACTATTTCTTTGTAAATAAATATTTTTATTGAATGGGAACTAGTTTTTATTAACACAGATATCGAATATTTGAATGAACTCCATTCTTGTAACTAATGTAACCTAATTATCAAATAAAAATTATTTAATAATACATTCTTGGGGGGGAGGGATATTTCAGAAAACATACTAGTAACATCAAAACTTACAAGTACATTATGTAGTGTGTAATTGTTGCTACAATAACTATTTGTTATCACTTTACTTATATATTTTCTTTGGATTATGATACATATCATTATCCCTCTATCCATCCTCCTAAGTGTTACTGAGTGCTTTAGCACGATAGGCCAAATTTAGCCTATTCAGGTCCACAATCATAAAAAAAAATATTGTATAAAAGAGCACTGAGGAATAAATAATTATATAAAATAAATTGTGGAATTATATTTTAATTACAAAACTAATTTAAGAGGAATTTTGATATAATACTCATACTGTTTAACGGTCTTTATTACAAAGTTTTAGCCACAAATAGTAGGTAATCGAAATATTAGGTACATTAAATACGTTAAAGAAAGCGAACTCGATTGGGTACAGCTTGAAGTTCGACTCGTTTTCGAAACAGACCTTACCTCATCCCATAAAGATTCGTACTTTAATGTATACATCTTGTCCTCCTTCTTGCTCTTTCCATGTTAAAAATACCTCTCACAAAATGCCACCTGTGTCCACTACATCATTACCCGTAGCTGTAATGGATGTAGGGTAATAAAACCAAGAATCAGGAAGTATCTATAAAAAATTGTGAGGTGCATAATTTTATTTCGCGTATTTAGTCCAGATTCACAATTTTTTTAGTAAATTTTGTGCACATATACTCACTAATTTTACCCTAAATAAAACCCCCATGATATATATTTTTAGTCACTTATTTCTACATTGAAATTGATTTATTGACATAATTATACGAATTTCATAAAAATTTACGACATCTAGCGGTAGAATTAGAATCTAATTTGAAAAAGGATCCAAAAATACGGTACACTGCGCACAGCGCACTGATGATATCAAAATTATGGTCATATCATTGTGATTTCTTCGATAACTTCTAAGATTTTTACTGAAATTACATGGGCACCTTCTGCCTACTGTAATTATTAACTACATCAAGTACACACTATCTATATGTCTATCTACCATCTAATCTGCTTAAGGACATCAAAACTGATTGGTCTACAGTTATGTTCATTTCACCTGGTTGTCGAGGCGATGAATTATAATAACATCAATCTACAGCCTGTTTGCACAAGTGCGAATTGGATAATTATTAAATCGAATATAGTGATTTCAGTTGAACTATTTGAGTATTCCTACCAGTTGTACCTTAGTACAATTTACCTAAATGAACAAGTTTTTACAAAATTTATTTACATTTGTATATTCTTATGTATGTGCAACTTGCGACTCTTGTGCCGCTTGTGGTGTCTCAGGTTTAGTTAGAATTATGTATAAGGAGCTTTAATGTAAATGTTATTTTATTTGTATTTATCTTTCATTTAAGAAATGCATTTTATGCCATAAGCATTTTTCTTTAATAGTAACGTTAAGCTAAAATACCAATATTTAGTAAGTTACACGTAAACCCTTAAGCTCAACGGTCAATTATTGCGTTGAGTAAACAATTTGCCAGTAACAAATTACTTTGATGTGTTCCTGCTTTCTGCAGAATTAAAGTTTTTCTGTAATCTATTTTTGATACCCCGTTTTCTAAGCTAGAATTCGTAGTAGGAACCTAGAGTTTACATTCATCTGCGGTGTGTTGTTGAGTTATACAATAATTTGGGCAACTTCCTCTCTTTATTCCCTTTTTGAAATTACTTTTGCTAGTGGGTCATACTTGCTAGATTGTACTTGGTTAAAGCCTCCCATCTCACAATCGTTTTACGGTATCGTAAAAGAACCATCGCTAACAAAAAAGTTCCCCCCCCTCTCCCGTCGCAAAATTTATGGGAATATTGTGTTTTGAGGTAAAGCTCAAAATTGTTTGTCCTGTAATTTCAAGGGTATCTCAGGTTTATCTCTATAATTTCTTAATTTTAATTGTTTGGATTATAATAATGAATTATGGTGAAATAGTTAAAGGATTCCCCACATCGGCGCGTAACGTACGCTACTGCCTCTTTTTTATTTCAAAAAGGAAAAAAAAGGAAATGGATTCATGACATTAATGAGCTTCGTAATAGTCGTAGCGTACTTTAATGCAACAGTTACGCGTAGGTGAGAAGAGATTTTACATTCTTTTAGGATGATGCTCAATTGTTTTGATAAAATTTTAAACTTTGTTAAAGTCGATACCTACTGTCGTGAAACCATAACTGCTGAGGAACGTTTAGCAATTACTGTAAGGTAAGACACAACATACCTACTGCCAACATTAGTGTTTTATTATATTACAATTTTCTTAAATTATTTATCTACTGAAGTGTTTGTAGCATAAGCAGTAAAATAAGTAGTAAGTGATGATGATTCGCTGTCTGAGTTCATTTGTTTTTCTGGTTTGAAAGTCAGACATGACTAATTTTAAGCCGCTGTGAGTGTGAGCTGTTTACTATCGGCGTTAACACAGGAGTCAGTGATTCCAGAAGAAGAATCTTGATATTGAATGAATGTATAATTGTTAGTGTCACCAAGAGTCGCGGGGGAAAATAGGGGTGTTAATACATTACTACCTCGAGAGGAACATTTAGTATTTGTATGGAGAATTGAAAGCCATCTGCTTTTTCTTGCTCATTTTCTAATTCTAGTTCTTCCATTAATTGAGCAAATTTTAATTTTGCATCTATTAGTGTTCGAAGTGAAAACTTTTTGACTGTTGCTGCGTATCCCGAAAAAATCAAATCAATAGCATTAGTTTTCTTTTCTTTCCCTGAAGAACGGTTTTCCTTTAGGTAGGTAAGTACGGTGTCAGTAGCAGGAGACTTGACGGTTTCATTACATTTTATGGCGCGCTTTCGGTTGGAACTACGAATGTTGTCTTTAGGTAATGTTGAACACTCACGAGGCAACGAAATTTCTTGAGTGCTTGTAATGTTTGTATAAGCCATACCTTCTTGGATATCTAGCCTATCCCAGGTAGTTTCGCTTCTAACTCGGTCGGATGTCTCATAGATCTGAGTATTAGTAGGTATAGATTCAGCATCCGTATTTTTTTCACCTGTAACATCTGTTAGGTTCGAAACGGTGTTTGCAAAGTTCATATAAGAACGAATGAACTCCATCTCCATCTCCATCTAACTTCTCTTAAATTCGTCCAGTTTTTCTTTAATTCTGCTCCTGCAAATAAAAAGATAACATAAAAAAAAACTTTCGCATACAGAACGGTAAGCGCGATTGAAATACCTATAGATATTATGTAGATACACGATAAAATGATGCATGGCTATAAAATAATACTAGTATTTTATTTTAAGTTTTTGGCAACTGGCGACAGTTACTACACTATTGTCCATAGCTACAGAGTACGATTTTCGACAGTTGCTGTTATTATTCCAGAGGTATGTCAAGTAATTTGTGAAAGAACGGGAGAAGCTTATTTTCCAGAGCTGCCTACTAAAATGTGCAAAAATTTTGAACAGACATGGAATTTTCCAAACAAACTACATTGGTTGTATCGACGGAAAACATGTTACGATAAAATGTCAACAAAAACTGGATCAAATTATTTTTACTACCTACATGTGTTTTCAATTGTCCTCATGGCCACTGTAGACGCTGACTATAAATTTATGTGTGTAGATATTGGTGGATATGGAAAAAAGTAGTGATGGGGGAACTTTTGAAGCTTCCAGTATAGGTCGAAGATTTGACACAGAACTTATGAGTGTTCCAAACGCTAAAGCACTTCCTGGACAAGATCTTCCATGTTCTTAAGTACTAATTGGAGACGAAGGATTTGCATTAAAGCCGTACAAAAATGGCTAATATTTCACAGATCAATTGAGTTGTCTGAAAATATTAAGTTAATAGTAAATACAACTTGCATCTTGCATAACTTTTTAAGAACAAGAAAGAGTGGCGATATATGTTTTGAAGATTTGGGACCTCCAAAACCACGATGTCCAATTAACTTGGCATTTTAAATACGTGAAAAGTTCGTTAATTTTTTTAACATCTAGTATCTACCTACTATATTTAGGTATTAGGTATATTTTCGTTTATCAAGGTCTAAAATATATATGATAGGTGGAAGGCATGTATACCCCATGCCGCCCGGTACAATACCACCACCTTTACCTTAGGCTCCTTAATACTGGTGCTCCAATTTTCTGATTCAGTAAGGGCTGCAGATTACTATCTCTTTTATTTCGTATGAACTCGCTAACAAGCGCTGGCCAAGCGTGGCGTTTTAACGGCTAAAGCTCTAAAATGACGAGTTCTAAAACAAACGCTATACCTCAGGTGAGTAGGGCGAGACGCTTATACTCTCACATTGATTCGTCGATCCGTCCCAGGATTCTGGTGGAGGGGGGGGGCAAAACTCATCAAGGCCAAAATCAAGAGCAAGAAGAGCAAGATCTGTCAGGTATAAAATCCTGCCCTATTCGGATGCCCGGGAGGGCAGGACTCAAGCGATCTCGGTCATCGAAAGTACCAACATTCGAATACATTACTGCAACATATGTAGTATTAGGTCGAATCTTAATGCTATTCACCTACAACTTGAACAAGTTCAACCGCATATTCTGTTTCTATCAGAAACACAAGTCTCCCCGGGAAGCACTGATTCGCCTGACCTGCGGAGTATGTGTGTATGCCAAGGACACCGTAGATTGAAGAGGATGTCGACTTTGGAAAACAACAATTTCGACGTGATTTGGTTCAAACATTCTGGGGCCCAAGTTGTGAAATTCTACTGCTGTTTGTATAGGTCTCCTAATGATAATAACTTGCAAGTACTTTTTGATTACCTTAGTCTAAAAATAGACTACCATTTATCACAGTTTACATCTTGATTTGAAGGTCCACAACTCCAACTCTCATCTTCAATTTTCATCTACCACTAATCCCGCAGGTCATAGTGCAGAAGCATTTGCTGTATCCTGTGATCTCACTCAAATGATTTTCGAACCCACCAGAATCCCTAACCACCCTAACCGTACACCATATCTCCTGGACCTATTCCTTACATCTAAGCCAGTTGTCTATAAAACTTTCTCTGTACCCAATCCCACGTTACTCTAAAAACAGATAGAACTATGCGGTGTTTTAAATCAGCTAACTGGGACGAAACTGCGAGATTTTTTTACGACCTTCCCCTGGCGTGAGTATGGCTTTGAACGGTTCTCCTATTCAAACATTGCTCTTTCAATAAATGAAGTTATCTTGATGGATAAGGAGTTGTATACTCCCAAAGAACATAATCGTGTAGGTCATGCACATTCTCATCCATGGTTTAATATGGCTTACACTGATAGTAATAATAATAATAATAATAAGCTTTAATGTCCAACAGATATAACATCCATTAACAGGACAATAATAAAACTAAAATTACATTAACATTTAAACGTAGCTAGGCTTAAACTAACGTAACTAAATATAATGGTATAAAGTAAAACAAGTAAAAGGAATTAAACAATATTCATGTAAGCTGACAATAAGGAGGAAAGGCTGGAGTGGTTGGTGTCACATATTTCGCTAACAAGATTCATGTTCCGGCATATAAAGTAAATGGGAGATCGGTATAAGACGTCAGTTCGTGGTGTATTGTAAATGAAAGGGGCTACTCTTCGAGAAGAAGTTCGAGGAACTTTAAAATTTAAAGTGCTAAAAGGTCAGGAGCATCTATGTTATTGTGTATCAAATTATAAAGAAACTTTAAACTTAACATAATTCTTCTAGATTCAAGAGATTGAAAATTGAAAACAGCAAGTAGTTCGTTATGTTGAAATCCTCTGACAGGATTGGTTCCACGGAGTTTGTAATATAAAAATTTCAAGAGCCTCCTTTGAACTGACTCTAATGCATTTTTTTGTATGGTGCAAGTAAGATTGAAAATTATTTTTACATTTACAACTACATCGGGGACAGGTTGTAATGCACACTGCAAAATACTAAGCAAACGAATCAACGATCCCTTGTGGAGTATTAAAAACGCAGTTATTAAAGTTTACACATCCAGGGATGCGAGTATCCGTCTTTTTCGATTGAATAAAGTTCCAAAAATATTTAGAGTTAGATCTAAGAGAATTTTCTACCTTAAGAAGATAATTTTTATAGGCTATAGAAATCTGGTATTTTATCATTTTACATAACACCTTATAAGAGGATAACGCGTAACGTGATCCATTACTTGCGGTGTTTTCTTTGGAGTCTTACTTTAAGTTTAATATTCTCGTGAACCACACCGAATATTTCCGTCGTTTATATAAACACAATGCAACGTGTAACGTGATGCATTATCGCAAAAGCATAAACTCTGTACCAAATGGAAATCTAATAAATTTGTCGAAAACCACGCGGACTATATTGCCGCAAGGAATAGTTGCAAAAGCATCACCACCAAGGCCAAAAAGATGTATGAAGAACGTAAATCCAAAGAATTAGCCTCATGTCCTTTGGGTAGTCGAAAATTTTGGTCATTAGCTAAAGCCATCAGTAAAAACGTTTCCTGTCCTGCCATCACGTCTCATGACGGAGCTGTAGTAGCTGATTTTTTGTCGATTACTTTGCATTAAATTCATATCAATGATTCTGGTAAAATTGTCGCCCCAATCTACCCCATACGCTATAAAACTAATCCACTTTCGATACAAGCTCCTAGAATCAATTATCAATAAACTTGGCTCAACAAGGCGACTGGTATTCCAGCTATCGTCCTTAAAAAATGCTACCCTGAGCTAGTGGCTGTATTGTCCAAACTCTTTTTGATCTCCGTGTCACCTGGAAAGTCTCCCTCATTGTGGAAGTTGGCAAATATCCAACCTATTCCTAAAAAGGGTGATAAAACCAATCCCTCAAACTATCGACCAATAGCTATCACATCTATTCTATCGAAAATCATGGAAAAAACCATCAACCAACAACTACTTTCATTCCTCGAGTCTAATAAATTCGTCAACGACCACCAGTATGGGTTCAAACAGAGTCGTTCAACGGGTGATCCTTTTTGATGCTACTCAACTTTGAAATAACACATTAGAAAGGTCCGGTGAAACAGTCGTAGTAGTTTAGATATTTCAAAGGCTTTTGGCCAGGTTTGGCACAAGTGCCTACTTACCAAGCTCACCTCGTTCGACCTATCCCATACGCTCCTTAATTAGATCTCCAGCTTTCTTAACAAAAGACGTATACGCGTTGTCGTCGATGGCTTCTTTTCGAAAGAAACTACATAACTGACCTCATTTCCTCAACAACTAACCCGATCTATTGCTTTGCAGACGACATCACTCTACATTGTAGTTCTTCTCAGTGTTTCCACAACAATATCGAACCAGGACTAAGGTCCAAATACCACCTTATCTGGAGTACAATTCCCACCTCTGGGTCAGCGCTCCCCAATATGCTCTTGATATGGTAAACCGCATCCAAAGAGCTACAGACTTATGAATGACCTACAGTCTGTTGAGCATAGAAGAATGGTTTGGGTTCTTTCCTTGTTCTATCGCTATTACAATGACAAGTGTACCTCAGAAATACACTCTTTAATACCTTCGCAGGCCATCTTCGCTAAGAACACTCGGTTTGTCCATTCACAACATAATTACGCACTCAAGATTACATCTTGTCACACTAAACGGGCGCATTTTTTTACACGGCGACCAAATTGTGGAATTCACTACCGAGTTCCCGTTTTCTTCCAAACTTTCATTTAAACAAATTTAAGGTAGCCGTTCATAAACATTTCTCGGCTGCCTAACAATATCTCTAACCCCCTCCCAGTGTTCCTGACTGCTTTAGCACGTTAGGCAAATCTTAGCCTGTTCAGGAATACTATTATTAAAAAAAATGTGAAATATAATAAACTTACCAGTTTCTCCCAAGTCTAACCTTATACTGTCCCAAATTTTCTCTTTTTTTCTTATATTTTTGTATTCATCATGTGAAAGATCGTAAATTATGGGATATTTTTTACTGTTTCGATCCGTGCAAAACAGCATTTTTTCAACATCTATTGTGAATATAACATAATTATAACGCCGCGGTTCCGTGTTCTCCGCGGCAGCGGGTATTCCGCTCGAGTGTGGGGGATCCTTTAAGGTTTAAGTACCTTCGGAAACTACCATTATATTCAATTTGCATACATTAGACAGGTTAAAAAATTTAATTATTCATCAACTAGAATCATTTCATGTGATGTAGTATCAATCCATCCTTGCGGATATATCTATGACCGATATGGGACAAAAAATCAAATATCAGGAAGTAATTGAGCGAAAAAAAAGCGTAGGCTTATAAACGGAATTTTAATGTAACCAGGAGGCGAAACTAGTTTCATGTAATCATTTGCATTTATTGACCTTACAGGTAAAGATAAGTAAATAGTTAGGTTTTGTTTCTGGCGCCAAAGCGCTGACTAATTGTGTATATTTGCCTATTTCCTATTCATGAAGGTGCAGTCACTAATAAATTACTTTAACTTATTACTTAATAACCATTGTAGGAAGCATAAAAGAATAAAAAAATATATGTTGGATATGGTGTTGAATTTTAATTTTATTAATTGGTAGCTAAAATTTTATAATTAATTAGTGAAGATTCTAAGAAATACAAATTGGTAATTTTTATAGAATCGTGTAAAATGTAAATAACGGCAAAGTGAATAATTTTATCTTCTTTGATTTTGATTTTCTGCGTATATTCACAGTACCTTAAAAAGCGAGACATTTCTATAAATTGAAAATTACTTTAAAGACTTTGCTGTTCATATATAAATTTTATTCAATTTGCATTTTCTCAATTATCTTGTAATGAACTTGCCATACATTTTATACAAAGTACACCTAAATATGTACATATTTATAAGGGTAATTAGTTAAAATTTTGAAGTATAAATCTTTAGAAATGTTCGTGTATGAATAAATGTTTTAAAATTATGCTGATTGCAATAATGGAATGAAGTTGTTTTACAAAATTTGGTTATTGCAACGTCGCGTAAATTAAATTTATATGAAAGAAAATCAATTCAAATTAGAATATACATAAAATTACACATATAAGACTTAATCATTATGTCGTAATTTACGGTTTGACAACAAATCCCAATTTCGAGATAGAAGACTAAATAAAAAAAAGTAAAAGAGATGAACTTATTTTCAGGACTTAATTATTAATTTTGAATTAAGAATGCCCTTCGTACTAATTGTCGAATTTTTCGTGGCAACTCGAGTGAATTAATTAGTGAAAATCTTCCTGGAAAAAATTGATTATGCAACTAGGCTCAAGTACACTGCTTTAATTGGATGATATGCGTGTTGATAAACGAAAAACAATGTGTTTTCGAAATTATATTGTATTTATCTATTTATTACATTCAGTACACTACACGATGCATATTACAGGGAAGGTATTGCGATCATGAAAAAATTCGACCTCGAGATTTTGACGGATCTTCACGTTTTGAGGGTCTCTGAATCCATTTTGGCCATTTTTGGCACGCCGTCTGTGCGAGCGTGCGTGCGTGCGTGCGTGCGTGCGTGCGAGCGTGCGTGCGTGCGTGCGTACGTGCGTGCGTGTGTGCGTGCGTGCGCGTGTGTGTTTGTGTGTATGTAAACACGATAGCGGTCAGACAGTTTGAGCTGAAGTGATGAAATTGGCATGCGGCTATTATGCCAAAATCGTACATCCGTATCAACTTTCACATGTAGGACCACCGGAAGTACCTGTTAACTTACACAGTTTCCAAATTTTTTCAAGTAAACTAGTCGTTTAGATGATGCTATTAAACTGAAACTCCTCACATGCATGGAAGATAACAAAATCTATTAGATATAAATTCACGCAGATGGAGGTACTAGAAATAGTATTTAAATAAAATAGTGTATTATTCACCTAGGTTGAGAAGTGAGCCATTATTAACCGAGTAATTTTAAATCATGAGACGCGTAGCGCCGAAAGATTTAATGTGCGAGGTTTATGATGGCCTTTTCAACGGAGGTGTATATATAATTTTTTTTACTACTTGAAGATAAAACTGTAATTTGATTGAATTAGATTTTGAATATTATTGTGTTATTTTCTATCCATTCTCAAAATATCTGGTAGACTGGGCATTATTTGTCAAACTAACCATGACAAAGTAAAACTGATAAAATGACAAATGATGATTCATTATTAACCTAGGTGTTTTTTAGAGAAAATTTTATCCGACTTTTCTTCTCCATTTTAGATGTAGAATAAACGTTTTTTGGTTCACGTTGTATATATATATATATATATATATATATATATATATATATATATATATATATATATATATATATACAGTATGTACGGATCGACTTTAAAAAGGAAAAATTCTCTTATTTTGATTTCTCAGAAAATTTCATTCTTGCTGATTTGTCCTGCTTGTTTTCAAACCCCGAAACACAAATTACTTGCTATTTAACTCAAACGGTTCTCGAGATAATATCATTTTCTTGAAAATATATATTATATATATATATATATATATATATATATATATATATATATATATATATATATATATATATATATATATATATATATATACAGTATGTCCCCGGATCGACTTTAAAAGAGGAAAATTCTCTTATTTTTGATTTCTCAGAAAATTTTATTCTTGCTGATTTGCCCTGCTTGTTTTCAAACCCCCAAAACACAAATTACTTGCTATTTAACTCAAACGGTTCTCGAGATAATATCATTTTTCTTGAAAAATTCGAGCTTTTCGTAATTTTTTGAAGTAAATTGATTTGTTTCAAAGGAAAAATCAAATTGGTCTCACAAGTTTTAATTAATAAATTTAACAATTGATGGTAAAATGAAATGAAATTCTCAAAAAACTGAACTATGAATCTTCTATTCGAATAATGCTCCTCCTTTTTCCGCATAGATTTCAATGCGAGCTCTGAATTCATTGAAACTGCGCCTTATTTCTTCGATTGATAGGGACTGTACAGCATTCCGTATCCTATTTTTCAATTGCTCTTCATCATTGTCTAATGGCACAATTTGTTTTAAACGATCCCACAGATAAAGTCCATTATTGTGAGATCAGGACCTCTCGGCGGCCATAAAATGGGACCATCTCTTCCTATCCAGTTATCATGGAACTCTGTATTGAGCCACTGGCGAACAGTACCGGCATAATGAGAAGGGCACCCATCGTGCTGGAAGAACATTTCAAATTGGTAGTTCAATGGCAATTCATCCAGTTTATCAGTTAAAAAACATTTCCAAATATGAATAACGGTTTAAATTTTGATCAAAAAAATATGGGCCAATAATTCCATAGTACGAAACCGCACACCACACATTAACTTTTTTCAAACATTGTCTGCGACTAGCATTTCGGAAGTTTGGATTCGTCCTACTCCAGTAACGGCAATGTTGGGAGGAAACGACTCCGTTAGTTGAAAAGGTCGATTCATCGGAGAACATTATTCGTTTATGAAAATTTGAATCTTCCAAAACTCTATTGACCATTTCCAAACAAAAATCCAGACGTTTGGCTTCATCACCGTTCTCTAAAGTTTGCCTAAATTGCGGCTTAAATGGTAAAATTTTGTTCTCCTTGAAGATTCTTTGTAAATGAGATTTACCTTTCCCAATTCATAGTGCCCTCCTTCTTAAAGACAGCCTTGGAACTTCTGTTGCGGGATGAACGGCGAGAACAGTAGCAGCATCTTCTTCATCGAACATCTTCTTTGGCTTCTTTAGGTTTAAAACCGAGCCTGTTTGAAGGAATTTAGTTACCAAGTTTTTTGCCCGGCATTCGAAATGGCAACCTCCGGGTATTTTTGGTTGAATTTTCTGATAAAAACTCGGTAGCACTCTTCCCCAGTTCCGTAACATTGAATTAGGTAAATTCTTTGTTGTAAAGTCAACATTATAGCATACAATTCAAATTAGCATGAATTAATTTGCAGTTCAACAGAATTATCACATTTGACAATTTCTGTCAGTGGTGTTTTTCAATGAAATCCGCCTACTAAAGTTACTTCTAAAAATTAGGAAAAACAGTCCAATTTTTCAAGAAAAATGATATTATCTCGAGAATCGTACGAGTAAAATAGAATGTAATTTGTGTTTCGGGGGTTTGAAAACAAGCAGGGAAAATCATCAAGAATGAAATTTTCTGAGAAATCAAAAATAAGATAATTTTCCTTCTTTTAAGGTCGATCCGGGGACACACTATATATATATATATATATATATATATATATATATATATATATATATATATATATATATATATATATATATATATATATATGTATATATGTAACAAAACACCATTAGACTTAGGTTAAAGTGCGTACAAAATTAGAAAATTAAGTAACAGAAGAAAAAATGAAAAAGAATTAACTAACAGCACATAAACACAGTATAAACAGTATAACCACACCCACAATTGTGTCATAAATAAATCAGAATAAAAATATTGGCACCAAAAATGTGGTCCTTATACAACCAATCATGCCGCTCTTTCAGTAAATAAGAAAATAATGCAAATTACGGTGCATATCAGATATAACAAACAGTAATGTTAAACAGGTGGAAATAAGGTAACTGCAATGCAGTTTACTTACACTTAGACAAAAACAAAAAAAACGGGTAAGGAATTTACATATACACAATGGTGTTATTAATTAAAGCAAAAAATACACACGCATAATTACAACAAATTACATATAAGGATAAATTATTTCGTAGACAGACAATTCTATATAAGCCGACTGAATCAAAGACAAAAAAACTCATTAAAACAAAGATTTGCAAGGGTAAGGTGCAGATAAATCATCACCAAGTGACCTACCCGCGAGTTGGAGTGACTGCGTTAGAAAATACAGTATTCCTTTCTCAGCTTACACATTCATCCATACAAAACAATAAGTTTAACGGTAAACGTAGAATTTGAGTTTTTAAGGTCATCTGGACCCGTGTCTCTAAACCCCGGTCTCGTTTATAACGAATTAAAGTAGGTCTATCGTGCCACGTTCTTCCCACGCCAAGTCATATTAACAATGAGAGGGGCCACGGTACTGTCTAAAGCGGACTCCTTTTATTTTAACAGATTTCAACTTAATGAACCTGTGTGCGCAATTAGATACTTCTTGCTAGACAATGATTAATTTTTAATAAGTTACATAAGCTTGTTGAATTGTCTGCTGCGTGTTTTGATCTATATTCAAATACCTACTTACACTGGAATATATTCCCATTAGTTAAACACTTTATCACAAACACGACGAGTTAAGATGCGCGGTTTAAACTCGACGCAACGGCGATTATTTATAGATTAATTTTTGGAAAAACTTACATTGAAACCAACACAACTGCCGTTTTTACTCCACAAGTCCACCCCCGTTTTTAAAAGTTATAAAAAAAAGAAACATTACGTGGGAATATTTTTAATATTTATTTCTACAAAAAGTGTTAATTTTTCAAATATGCATTCGTCCGTAACAAACCTTATCGGTCTCGAATTTCCTACTACCAAGCAAAGATGTCTTTTGATTCGCGGTACATTCCGACGTATATTATTAAACTAGTGACGTTTTACACCAAGAATGTGCGTATAAAAATTTTCAACTACTCGTTACGCCCCTTCGGTAATGGTACTATCGAACGTACACCTATTTCTACCCCAACATCTATTTTTCTTTTTCTTTTCAACCCTTACTCAAATATCAGTTTCATACATTCATATATTTCTTACATAAAATAAAATATCCCGAAAATCACGACTTACTATCAAGATATTAAATACCCATTAATTATCTTTTCTTTTGCGGTAACAATTGCGATTTGAAAAAAAAATTTCTCGGTCCGCCACCTACAAGTGTTACATGTTATAAATTACTTATAAATTTATTTTTACTTTTTGTTTTAAATACAAGGCATTGCACATTACCTACAAAAGTGGAAATCCTTAAGAAAGAGTAGAATAAAGGTGTTGAGGGACGAGTAAAACGTGAACCCCAAAAGTTTCAGTTTCATTTTGCATCGTTTGTAGTGTTTTACTATGTAATTATATAAATCCGCTAGTACTTTTATTGTATACGGGGTATCTCAGCGAGTCCGTTCATTAAAAGTTTATGGGGTTGTAGCCAAAAACTTGAAAATTTAGTCAGGTATAATTGATTGCGTTCTTTTCAACTAAAATATTTTCAGGCTTCTATCTCTTCCGGTTATACCGTAAGTCGCCATTTACTTTGTTATTCTCAATGGAACACTATATAATTTTTCATTTTTGGATGGGAACCATAATTTTGCAACTATACCATGCCCATCTATTATGGTTTTTGAGATAAACATTATTTTCCCAAATATTGACAGCTGATTGACGTTTACCAAAAGTTCTTATTTAAAATAAAAATCTTTGCTTGAGTATAATACCTAAATTTATACTTTTCAGTCAGAGTTAAAAATGTAAAAAATATATTTTTTTAAATAGAATACCCTATTTTTTGTTACGTAATCATATTGGCGAAATGATTTGCTACAAAGTGATATGACATGTTATACCTAAATCAAACTGTTCTAGAGTTATTTCCAAAAAACGGAAACTTTTAATTCCTTTAGATTGTATAATTTAAAGTACACCATTAAAAAATCCCAAAAAAGATAAGTATTTTAATTCCTTAGCCATTATTTCGAGAATGCTTGTTACGTGTTTATCGTGAATAACGTGTATTTTCGATAACTTCCGTTACTTTATTTAATGAATGAACTAATTAGTTACATCTAAATAAATATTTCCGTATTCGTTGGTGGAATGTTTTTAATTTCGTACCTAAAAAATTATTTTTCGCACCTCTACAGTTAAACTAATTTATTTAACGTACACATCTTTTTATTCCTTTATAGATATAAATTTGGTATTTAAACAAGTTGCGCCATCTCGAAGATTTAGGGTCATTTAATAAAGTTTGAAAAGGAATCTTGTTTTTAAAAGACAACAATGGGATATCTGTAAAATTTATTTATCAAAATTTGGTTTTAACATTCTTATCTAGTTTGAATAGTTTTGACAGGTTTGCAATATTGCTTTTGTTAGGGCGTTGTTTCTGATCTTTCTTTTACTTAACACGCCATTTTCCGATGGGAGATTGATCTTCAAGAAAATTTTTCCTTCCGTTTATAAGATGTTTAAGCATCGTTTCTTTGGAAAATTTTTCATATAAGGTAATGGTTTTGGTATAAAACCTTACTGACGCTTTACAAGCGGATCTGATTGAAATTCTCAATCTTCATATCCTCGGTAAGTTTAACACATGTTCGACAACTTTTAGTAAATCGATTCTTTCATTTAGGCACTTTCGCACGATTAATTAAATTTATAACATAGGTCTGTTGAAACGAAATCATCGCTATCGGCTCTAAACATCTAAAAAGAGGTATGCTTGTATAAGGTAATTAGTAACGTACTTACTTGTATCACTTTCAGCGCCTTGATACCGGCGAAATAAACAGCTATTCTTTATTTATATACATAACTAGCAAATTGGAATCCACTACCGATCACCTCCGTACCTATTCCTACTGGAATGCTGGCTCTTAGCTACTGATTAGCTGTCTTGGTTCCACAAAGTAACTACTACCTTCGAAACACGAAGGGCATTTACAGTTTGGTAATTCTTCATCAAAAGTCAGAATTCTTTATTTTTCAATATACACAGGATTTGTGTAATGAACAGTGTATTGCTAAAATCAGTACAACAGAGTTAGGTTACATTCGGTGTTTAACCTTATGTACTTACGTGTAACAAAATTTATCATTTATAATAACATGCTTTTACTGGAGGCTAAAGTGGTTGAATAATTTAGAGTTTGATTTGTTCAATTTGTAATTTCTTTCTGCATACAAAAAGAAGAAAAAACCACACCTATTATTCACTGGGACGTTGACCTACTTAGTTCACTACCTTCACACGGTAGTTGCGCGTTGAAGCTCCTGTTTTAAAATACATTATATACAGGGTGGAACAGATATCGAGGTCGTATGAATTACAGTCATTGTTTGAAACTGTATATATATTTATATTCAAATTTAGAATTTCTGTAACTTTTCTGTACTTTGTCTTTCATTAATATTAATTAATTGTCATTACGGATAATTTTGTTCAGAGCAGGTTTTGCTGTAATAAAAATTTCTGTACTATTGAATGTCTTGCTGCAATTCTATGCCTTGCACTGAACAGACTATCCCGATATTTCTATTTAATACCATTTCTTAAGGGTTTTAATAAAATTCAAGAAACCGAAATCAAAATCATTGGGGATTTAAATTCTATTTTGTGAAACGTAGGCAAGCCGTTTCAAAAATTAAGCACTACTATTTTCATTGTGGATCTATTTTAGATCGCACTTTATGGGTTACTTTCGCCCTTTCGGCTGCGATTTGTAAGTACTTACAACCGTCGGGAGCGGCACAATTAACGAAACTGTTCTTTTACGTTTAGGGTTCGATTAACGAACTAAATACATTTAGTTTTTTTTTCTTTGTGGGCATCTGCGACGGCTCACCACTTGCCATCGTCAGGGCTGAATTATAATTATTTTGTTAGTTAAGATTGTTATGAATACTTTGGGGGAAAACTAGCATAGTATCATTATTGTTTACGTTCGATATTTATTCGACAAGTATTAATGTGAGTTTAAATTAAATTAAATAAACGGTTACTGTTTGGTTGTTCGGGTAAAAGTTTGTCTCTCTTTTAAATTGTTTCCTTTTTTTTTTTTTTTTTTGGAGCACTACCTGTTTCAGGTTTTACAGGGCCTGCCCCTACTCTACTCCTCTTTTTCCTTTTTCTTTCCTTTTCTCCCTTTCCGGACTAAAACCTGTGGCGCCTATCCTTTAGTGGCTATCTAACCACGTCAACAACCTTGTAGCAACCCTCCAAAACCCCACGCATCCAAGTGCTCTGCGGTCAAACGACCGTACGCAGGAGTTTAGTCGACTGCACTTTCAAAAAATGGTTACATGCTGGTTAGACATGTAGCATGCTATGAATGGTTGCTATGGATACGATAAATAATTTTTCAAATGTCTTGTATTTAATGTTTGTGATTTAGTACTTATGCCTTAAGTGCCTTAATATTACTGCTAAAAGGAGTGAAAATGTGTAACAATAACGTAAATAATGTTTATACAAATCAAAAAATTCTGAATTTATTTTTTATACATGGAAAATGCGACAAGATTCTTAGTAGAACGTGCACAATATTTAACGAAAACTATCCACATTTACATCCGATGACAAAAGGTAAATTTAGAAGAATAGAAGCAAATTTTGTGCGCTTTGGACCAATTGGTTAAGTGTTAAATCGACTAAAAACTGTAGTTGATGATGAAGAGGGAGCGTTAAATACCTTGTCTTATTTCGAGGACAATTCCAACGCCTCAGTTCGTACTACCGAAGAAGATCTGGGAATCAATAGGTGTTGAAGACACAGAGGATATTGAAGCAGCATCACATCCATGACTAAAAGTTGTCGTTAGCACAAGACCTTCACCCTCAAGATGTTATTGAAGTACGGTGCTAAATTATCCAACTTATTCGATTCATGAATAGAAAGGAATCCTGGAAGAAGAACATGGAAACTTGGAAGAATATCTTCATTTGAAATGTTGCCTTCATTTGCTAAATTTTGAATCCAAGTATCAAGGTGTAACGTTTTTCAACAGATTTCTGGTAGCTCGTGAGTAAGGAATGAGACCTTGAGGATAGGGTTCAAACCACCTTTCTATTTTGTGGATATAATCTTATTCGAACATAATCGGATTCTATAAGTTTTATTCAATACTGTGAATATAAAAATAAAAGGAATTCTCTATAGTAATAAAATAAACTAAAAAAATCTCAGGTATTTAAGTAAATAATTAATTAAGAAACTAAACTAAAACAACAATTCTGGTGGACCCTCGGGACGGGAAGCAACTGTCAATTTTGCCTACCGCCGGTATCGCCCTCACTGGAGGATGCTGTAAAGTATCGATTAGTGATTGGTTATCAGTGAAAAATGTTAATTATTCTACTAATGTTCCGTCTGGTGTATTCAGATTATAGTGAAGTGTTAGTGGGAAATATGGTCTGTTATATTAGGTTTTATTATAGAATAATTTAGTCTTGCTTATAGTCACTCACTAAAAATCCTTACATGTATGAACATAAAATTTGTTGTGTACTAAAATCATTATTATCACATCTTCTATTGTAATTAAAACTAATGGAAATTTATTTTTTAAAACAATGATTTTGCTTTTTAATTTGTGGTGTTTAAACCTTGTTTAAATTTGAATTTGTCTATCAAAAGTTAAGGTTTAAAACAAAACCGTAAAAATTTAAAACTAAAAATTTGTACTCCGGTTATTAGAAACTTTTGAATACACCTCGTAAAAAAATTTCCAAAATTTATCACTCAAATTTAACTGCATTCACGTAACCAACAGTTATAACACGTTAACTGAATATTTTCTGTATCCTCTAACATATAAAGTTAAATTTCTACTTATTAATGAAAAAATAGTCTTCATTCAATGATCGATAATTAATTTTAATTCCTAACCAAAAGAAAAGCAATGTCATCGGCTTAATAATTGTCTTTATGATACCTCTGAATCGTATCGGACATTCGTAAATATGTAAGTTCTAAAACTCCATCTCTTAGTTATACTTAATGAAATTTTAACAACAGCTGATCCGTCATTAGTGTATGCGTTAAACGAAACTACTGAAATTTTTGATCAACCTGGCAAATATAACCTTTCAGGTTGTTCATTAATCTTAAAACCAAAATATGCAAAGTCTACATTTAACTTGTCAAAACTAGGTCACCAATTAAGTAAACGTCACAAATGTATCTCATAACTGGCTAAATAAACAACAAAATAAAAGTTAACGATAAATATATATTGTCCTGCACAAAATAATAAACAAATGTTTACATACACTAACAGCGTGGTTGAAAACCACTGTCAATACAAATTTGCGTTTCTGCAAAAATTCTTACTACTAAAACAGCCAATACAACATAACTCGAGATCGATTATCTTTTCCTTCAACACTAATTAATTAAATTACACAACAATACGCAAATAAACTAACAAAAAGATAATCGTGCTTACTGAATTTTCAAGGTTCTTAAATGTAATTCTTACTTAAAATTGTCCATTCATCCTACGCTTTTCTTTCTTCTTCTTCCGTAAAGTCAATTATTTGTAGTCCATTTGTATTCCTTAGATTGCCTGAAGGCACATAACAAGTACTTCACAATTTCACAAACACTTATTCCTTTCTGTAATCGCGAATAGTCTAACTATACGAGGTTATTACTCCAATAAACCGTAATAATCTGTACACATTTGGTTGCCTCTTAAAAGTTTCTCGCAACCTTTAGGACAATTTAGCCCTTCCTTAACACAAATAAACTTTTAATGTCATAAAAATTACTTTAACATTGGCTCAATTTACTATGAATATTTCGTTCACTTAAAGGTGGTCCCATAAATAATTTTACTAAAGATCATTACAAGCTCACGCGCCGCACTCAACACTATAACGTAACAACTGTTATCTATTATAAATCTGCTTACGCACTTTTCTTGAAGAAAAATAAACTGATTTTATCTTCAATCTCAATTTTATTAATTGTTTTATTTATGAATGTCTTATACGATTCATCCCTTTTTACGCAGTTGTTTAAACAATGACTGCCTTCAATATTATTCACAAATATAACTCCAACTCAACCCATTCTGATGTCACACTACCTCGCGCGCGTCTCACCGAGCTCTCACCAAGCAACAAGCAACAAGCTAAAAGCTAACGTCAATCTCTGACTTTCCTATTTATACCTTAAGCCATCCATCTTTAAACATGTCTGACTTCCTTGCTATATTCACCAATGGTATTCACTAAAACTTTCTTAGTGCCGACTGATGCTACCCTCTGACAAACACGCTTGTAACTACAATACATCGCCATGTTTGTTCTTACAAATTTTACAATTACTTTATGGAGAAGCCATTTCTCGTCATCACATTCATTCAGTGGTCACTCTGGACCATTACACAACTTTCAACGTTTATCTCTCACATGCGCTCAATCTCCTTCAGCAACATTTGCAAAAATATTCTCAAAACTGATTGCACAACATTACGAGAACTTTCTATAATTAACAATTAAACATACCAAATCTTTCGCTACATATTTTCTAAAACATTCTACACTTATACACTCACATCTTCCGGCCAAGATTACTCCTTTATCCTCCAACATTCCATTTCTTACTAAGTAGTCAACAGTAGCAACCATTATCGTCCCATCGACATATTTCTCTTCACATTTACATTCATCAGAATCTATTTATTCCAACACCAATGTCTCTATAATATTCAAATACACGTATCTGCATACTGAATGATATTTCTCCTAAATTGCCAGTGGCGTATCACCCACCCACATACATTATGCATATACACAAAAAAAAATTTTTTTTTTCGTTCAAACTCAATACACCCGTACCCAAAACACGTAATAGACGTCATTATAACATCTTACATACAGGGTGCGTCAACGCAACCTTACAACAATCACCTATGAGAGGCAATTCTTGTTCTGCGCAAAATAGAATTGTTTTTATTATTGGACAAACAGCCGCTAGGTTATCTGCCTTTTCTCTTTGAGTATCTAATTGAGACACGATGTCCTGACATTTCCCTGCAAAAACTTCGAGAAATGCCTCCACCATCATAACACAGTTTTTGTTGTACTGTCTACTTGTGTGCTTTGTGAAAGCTTCCTAGCTTTTTCCTATCTCTAAAATAACTGCTGACTAATTTCCCTGGATTATCGTCACCTCCTTGCCCGGCTCCTTCGTGAAAAAACTAGCAAGGCTTACAATAAATTCCATCCTCTTTTTTGAAATATGCAAGAAATAAAAATCTAGTTACTGGATCTGTTATCTACTTTTATTGGTAACTTCTGTTCTGCTTCTTGCCTGCAGTGACTGGGAAGACAAAAGGTTGTTTAAGGACCAAAACAGAAGTAAGGATTTTCTTTCTCGTGTACTCAACCAATACTTTTAATTGATTAACGTTCCCTATGTCAAAGTTATCATTCCAGAATTCTATTGTTAAGCTTGTCATCGAGTTCATATCAAAGTCATTATCAGATGATACTGCATTCATTGAATCACGTTCAACATCAGCGTTACTGCTGAGATCTGGACTAGAAGTTGCAACTTCAGGTGCTTTTTCTGTTCAATAACGTTACTAAGGGCATTACTGGATGACGATTCTGTTCATGGTTTTTATATTAATTGATTCAATAGTTAACTAAGATTATGCTTACGGGAGCCTCACCGGTACTCTCACAAATCTGCTGCATAAATGCATTGCTTCCACATGCTCCCATAAGCATCCAATATATTTCAATAATACTTGCTTTATTGAGAAATTTGTTACTTGAATTTTTATGATTTATTTAATATTTAAGTTAATTAAATTTAAGGTAAATCATTCATTAAAATTAACTAGTTAAACGTGATCAATCTCAAGTGTACTGTAGTGGTATGACAAAAATCCCTAGTTGTTAATATTGTTGTGTTTTGCAGTTGGCTGCTTTGGATTTTTAGTGTGGCTTTAGTCGTTAGTCATATTATATCTTCGTTTTTCACTTTTGTATTTTCTTGAGTTATTTACAAACTGTCTATATCAAGACAAATTAGGGGAGGGGCGGGTAAATGTACGCAGCTGGTAATTGTACGCACAACTGTATTTGTTGTCGTATTTGGTTTATTCGACTGGAACTACTACTAGCGTCACCTAGCGTTGCTCATTAGAACCGGTAGCTTCATAATGCAAACTTATACCACGTGTAAAAAAAGTAATGGCCGTAAATGTCAAATTGGTATTTTCAAGAGGAATAATTCGTCTAGAGAATAAGTGGTAAGTCACATATTAGATGTGATTTATTAATAATTTTTTTATACAATTGTAACCCCATCATTAGGGTATATGTATACTATAGGAAAATTATATATTTTCATATGTTGATTTATAATAATCGAAATTGTTTAAGTATGACGCATGGGGCAATTGTACGCAATTGTTGTGCGTACAATTACCCCATTACTGGTGACAGCTCATAATTTTTTCAGATGCCACGAAAATACCTACGAAAGAGTGAAAAGATCGTGGACGCTTGATCAACTTAAAAAGCAATTGCACATATTGAAAATGGTGCCTCCATTAGAAATACCGCTAAACAATTTGGTATTCACGAATCGACACTAAGAAAAGAATGAAAGAAAGGTCTTTAGGAAAAGTACTTCAGGGCCTATGTTAGGCGACATACAACTTTTGCGAAAGATCAAGAGGACAATTGTTAATCACGTCCTGAGCTTAGCTAAATTGTTTTATGGGATGCGGATAGATTTTCGCAAACTTGCTTATACTTTTGCAGAGGAGAACCATATTAAAACAATTTTAACAAAGGAAGAGAATTGACGGAAAAGAATGGTATTTATTGTTCTTAAAACGACATCCACAAATATCGCTAAGGAAACCTGAACCAACTAGTTTAAATCGGATTGCTGCTTTTAGTGAAAATGAAGTCAAACTATTTTACAAAATTTGGAGGAAGTGATAAAAAATATGGTTTTAAAGGAGATAAAATTTTTAACGTAGATGAGACAGAATTACAACGGTCCAAAACCTTCGAAGAGGTTAGGCCCAAAAGGTCAAGCAATTTGCAAAGACTTCAGGGAAAGAGGGAAAAATGTTACCGTAATTTGTTGTTTTAGTGCTACTGGCGCATATGTACCACCCATGTTCATTTTCCCTTGAAAGAGAATGTCAACTATGCTTCAAAAAAATGGACCGCCAAATGCAATCTACGCCTGCTCACCAACGGGATGGAGTAACGAAGAATTATTTTATCAGTGGATTCACCATTTTAGAAATGTTATAAAACTAAGTCTGGTGGACCCACTTTTGATTGTTTTAGACAACCATTCAAGTCATATATCTCTCAAGATATATGAATTCTGCAAATCGAACGGTATTGTCCTAGTTACTATACCCCCACACACTTCCCATAAAATCCAGCCATTGGATTAGCATTTTTCGGACCTCTCAAGGGAGCTTTCAATAGAGAATGCAATTCATTTTTATTGCAGTATGAACGCATTACTCCAAATGAACTGGCGAAAATTTTCCACAAAGCCTAAAAAAGGTAGCTACGATAGAAAAGGCTGAATCGGGTTTCAAGGCTTCTGGTATTTGACCATTTAATTCCGATCAATTTGGAGTAGTGCATTTTGCTGTTTCTAATCAACATGCGATTAAAGATAACGATGAATTAGCGACTGAAACCGAATCTCAGCCAAATCAGTCGACAGGTAAAACAACTCCTGGCTCTCCTAATCTTGTTTCCACTCTTGCGTCAAGAACTCCATCCCAGCCAACTCCTTCTACTTCAGCAGATAAGTCAACTCCTGGCACCTCCAATATCAGTTCCTCTAATAAATCCAGTCACATTTCCATCAAAGACCAAAAATAAAAGGAAAAGTAGAAGTAAAGCATCATCTCAAATACTAACGTTAACTCCAAATAAAGACCTATTGGTGGAAGCTGAGATAAAAAGACAAAAACGAAAGGAAACATTAGAGAGGAAGCAAAAGTGCGAATTGGAAAAAGGTCAAATACAGAAAAAAAAATAGTTAAAACGAAAAATAGTTGAAAGTGATGAAGAGTCTGAGGAGGATTATCTTTGCGATGATGATGAACTAGATGACACTAGTGACTACGACGAAAACGACATATGTTTGGTATGCGGAGATATCAACCGTAAAAATGAAATTTGGTTTAGGTGCGGTATATGCCAGAAATGGGCCCACTCACTTTGTTCAGGATGGGACACGCCAGAAGGATATATTTGTGACTTCTGTGATCGCTAGATTGTAAAATCTTTGTAAAATATCTTTTTTCTAAATTTTTTTATTAAAGTTTTTGAACTCTACACTATTGCATCTTCCATAAGTATAATTACCCCACGCCTGCGTACAATTACCCAACGGAGGTGGGTACGCATTATGTAATTTTCTAAAGTGACGTAAAATATGAAAACTATGTTAGGTTGACCTTTTTCGTAAAAAGGTTCTATATTGCAACATATTGGTCTATTAATTCGTGTAATTTCATATGAATAGCATGTATAGTTTTCAAGTTATATGAAAAACCGCTTAAGTGCGTACATTTACCCGCCCCTCCCCTATATATTCTGAATTTCAAATTGTGATATCGAATTTTATTGTCATGCCGTTTTCAATCGAACACGACACATTCATTGTTGTGGCTCATTTTCGCAGCGGCTTCCAAGATGGTAATGGGCAATGGCATTATTCATTGCAATCATGCATCGATCAATTTACTGTTGAGTACCCAAATGAAAATATTAGTTACGAAACATTTAGTCAACATCGTAATCCATTGATAGCTCGATTCATGGAAACTGGTAGTGTTTTAAAAAGCAAACGTGAAGTTTCGGCTACTGTCTTAACAGAGGACACCTTAGCAGATATCCAAGCAAGGATGAATGCAAGCCCCAATAAATCTTTGCGAAAATTATCTGCACAAACACGTATGAACAATTTTACCATACAAACATAATTTTACATAAATAATTTTTAGATGTACCCTATGGAAGTGTCCACACTGCAGTATAGAAGAATTTACATTTGTACCCGTACAAGGTGTCGGTATTACAACAGTTGCGAGATAGATATTTTCAGCTTAGAGTAAACTACTGTCAATGGTTCAACAATACGATGAACAATGATTTACTGGATGTATCTTTTTTTTCTGATGAAGCTTGGTTTCATCTGTCCGGTTACATAAATAGCCAAAATTATCGTACGTGGTCTGCAGAAAATCCACATGTATTTCGAGAAACTACCTTACACCCTATCAAGGTCGGTGTCTGGATAGCAATGTCGCGACAACGAATATTTGGACCAGTATTTTTCGATGGCACAATTACTGCGGCAAGATACAGGGAAATACTTTTAGAACCATTTATTAATAATTTGGATCATCGTGAATTACGAAACGGGTATTTCCAGCATGACTCCGCTACCCCACATACTGCACAGGCTACAATTAATTATTTACGAGACTTCTTTGAAGATAGAATCATTAGTGTAAATCGTTGGCCACCGAATTCACCAGACTTGACACCGTTAGACTTTTTTCTTTTTGGTTATTTAAAAACAAAGTGTTCAGCTGAAGATTACATACTCTTCAAGAATTGCGAGATGCTATAACTCATGAAGTTCATAATATTGGTGCCGAAATGTTACAAAATGTATTTGCGAATATGCAACGTAGGGTGAACTTATGTTTACAATTTAATGGCGGTCATTTTGAACATATGCTGTAAAGCAAAGTGTGATAACTAATGTGTACCTAAGGAGTTAAAAAAAATTTGTAAAAGACATTGTCATTCCATAAACATGTACTGTAAATTTTATTTAATTATAATGAAATTATAACATTTAAATACTTAAGATTCTAGAGTAGCTAGAGCAATACAGCTTCTTACCAACCTATCAGTGGTACCAACTTACATATTTTGATCACGTAGTATACACTTGAGATTGATCACTCTGTATAAACAATCATTTTATTTAAAATTTGAAAACTTGTGTCAGATAAAAGATCTTGCAAGCTGTGTTTTTACGTAATTCATCAGAATAGTATCATTTTATTTCTCTTTTACATAAAAATCATTTGAACATTTTGCATACAATTCAAACTAATTTTATATCAAATAGGGGAAAAATGTATAAATATACTCCCAAAAATATAAGTGTAAAAACTAAATATAAAAATAATAAATTATGCTAATCAACCAATGTCCAAGTAGCAATGTTTTCTTATCTCAACACAATATTTATTAAGCGAAAATGTGAAATTTTATGTAAATGTAGTATTTGGTATTTACTAAATTGGCAAATAAAACAGTAAACGTTTACAGTGCGAAACAACGAAGACATAAAAACATAACCTCTACTCACGATTAGAATCTAAATCAATTTTAGGTTTCTTAAAAAAAGAAGCTATGTTCATCGACACGTTTTAGATCGTTTCATTTCAAGCTCTTCAATCACGACTAACACTGATAAAGACGCACTGGCTTAAAGTGGCCAAACTACAGTACGCTGTAGACAGTGAAGTTAGGCACAAAACTATAATAGCAACTGACGCTTTCTTCTTTGCACTTTCTAGTAATTGCGGAAATTCTTTTGGCGCGTGATTCAAATAATTTGAAATTAATAAAACTGCGTCAGTGCATTAATATTAATTTTTTATGAATAAATATAAAATGTCAGGTTTTTAATAAACTTTCAGACTGATAGATACATTTGGATAAATTTAAACGAAATGTATAAGAATTTCGGGGAGGGATTTAGCCCCTCGAGCTCCTCCACTGGTTATGTACCTGATTGCGAGTAATAACTAGGTGTTGAATAAGCTTAACAAATGATATCCGGAACACTCTGATTGTCGTTATTAAAAATAACGACGAATAATTTTTAAAAATAAGAAAATCTTATATTTAACCAAAGAATCTGTTATATGAAATGGACATAATCTAGATCGTTCGTACATTGGGGACGTTTTACTTCAATTAACCTCTTTAAAATCGTTAAAAATACTTGTTAAAATGGATTATAAATATTTATGTAAACCTTTCAACCACTATCGTTATGGCTAAGTAGATAAGTATTTGAGTTCCCCCTATGTTAAACAATGTTCGTATCGAATTTTATTTGCATGTAAACTAAGCTTGGAGGAAATAAGTAATTTCAACCCCTTCGAACAGGGGTGCGTTAAAATTAACGTCAAAGTTGATGTCTAATTATGCATTGAATCATATTCTAGCTCTAGACTAAAATCTATGCTTTCAAGTTGATTTGTCGCTTTAGGTTATGTAAATAAAAAAGGAGTTGATAAAGTGACTGTAAAATATCTTAATGTATTTTACAAATTTTATTTTATGGTTGACGCAAACTGTGTATATGATTAACGAGTTATACTTGCAAGTTTATAGTAATTTTGATGAGGCTTTTATTCATACGGTAGTGATAACATAAATTAAATGTAGAAGGTCTATTTGTTATAAAGTCAGGAAGATACCTGAGTTTTATGGTTTTGTAGTAGGTATATATTCATGTTGCTCTTGGCATGTCTTTTTCATATATTTTTATAATACCTATAAGGATTTTTTACATTAATAAAATGCGAGAAGCTAAATAAATGTATTTAAAAGGCACGTTGTTTGACAACAGTTAAATTTTAACCTCGTTAGGTCTCTGACTTGACCTTTTGTAATTTGATACTTATTTTAATTGATATGTTTGAACAGTTGTTCGTAAGTTGAACGTATTTTATTACGTCAATTATGGTTTGGGTTTAGTTTTTGTACAGTTTACAAAATTCTATACCGAGAGGATATAAAGTAAGTCCTCAGCCCTTATTTCTTTAACCATTGGAGACATAAAAATGAAATTTTGAAAAGATAGTAAAAAATAGGCTGTTTTGACAACGTCAACATTCCAGGTGACGCTACTACGCCAAGTGGCGCTATTTTTTTAAATGGAACGAAGGGGGGTGAAATTAGGCTCATTCGAAATATAATATACTCCCCTAGAATATTTTTGAATTCTTTAAATTTTTTTACATGTTATTGCCATTTGAATATTAAAAACTATTTGTTTTAATTAACAATATAGTAATTAACTCAATTTATAAATTTTTTGACATTCAAAGTAATTGCTCAATGTGACTACTTTCTAAATGTTTCCAGTAGAATATTGTGGCATTGTGAAATTATTCTTTGTCTTCTACTTCTTCCAGTACCTATCAGATACAGAATGTTGGCAATGATAACCTTTGTTGCCACTCTGAATAGTCCTGTGGTGGATGTTGCAAACCAGGCTCTTAAGTTCTTTAGCCAGTCTTCTGTCGACTGAACTTTTCCTTGCAGAATGCATTTCAATAATTCATATTTGGTTTCATTTCTCATTATGTGACTTAAATATTCTAATTTTCTACGTTTTACTGTGTACAGCATTTCTTTTTTTTTAATTAAGTTTGTGGAGTACTCTTGTGTTTGACATTTTGTCCAAAGATGATATTTTAAAAATTCTTTTATGTGTCCGCATCTCGAATGATTCTAGCCTCTTTGCTATTGCCTCATTCAAGATCCAAGATTCTACTCCGTATATCAAGATGGAGAATATATAGCATCAGAGCAGTCTCAATTACAATTTTAAATTCAAACTATGTGTTTTGAATAATTTGGATATTTGGATGAAAGCTGCTCTATCTTTCTCAATTCTTGATTTTATTTCCTAGGAATCGTCCCACTGTTTATTTAATACTGTGCCAAGATATGTGTATGCTAACACTCAGACTACCATTTTCTCATTGATGGTAAATTGTACTCCTCCGGGTCTTTCTTTGCTAATTATCATGGCATTTGTTTTTTCGGTGTTAACTTCTAGGTCATATTTCTTACTAATTTTAACTACTTTGTTCATTAAAATCTGATGACGGTGTCATCGGCATATCTAAAATTCTGTATTATAAGTGTTTTGTAACTGTGTTTCCTATTAGTGGAGTTGATCGGCCTATTTCCACAGTTTTTGCTTTTTTTAGCGCGACGTATCGGAAGCGGAATCTGTTTCCGTCATTAGGCTTAGTCCTGAGAAGGACTGTTTTCGCACTTGAGTCGAATTCATATATTATATTTTTTTTCCAAGTACTTGGCTACTCGCAGATTCGAACTTGGTACCTTTCACTTACTAGTCTGGCACCTTTAGCGCTGAGCCACTGAGTAATCCAATATATTTTTTAAGACCTGCTAGTGCGATGCACGTGGCTTCTTTGAGTCTCCGACGAGTTGTGTTCTCGCCCTTTGCCACTATCTGTATTTTATCCCATTGGATACGGTGGTCTTCGCTTCAGACATGTTCGGCGATTCTTGATCTTTCTTTTTCGCCCTTGCCGACGTTGTTCTTATGTTCCTGCGTTCTCACTTTGAGTGGTCTGCTGATCTGTTCTGTGGATGCTCTGCCGCATTCGCACGGTAGGTTGTATACACAGTTCTTGGTTTGGTTTTGCTTAGTATTCTCCTGAGCGTTCTGGTCGATTTGAAGGCAGTGCGTATTTTGTATTTTCTGCCAATCCTTCGTATTTTATCTGAGATACCTTGTATATATGGTGTTATCGTTGTATATTTAGGTTTTTCTTTTTCGGTTACCCATTCCCTGTTTAGGTTAGGTGTTAGATCGGAGTAGCCATTTTCTTTGAGTGTTCTAGCGATATTTTCTTTTTCTTTGTTGAGGTCCTCTTGTTTTGAGCGTATTGTCTTTGCTCTATCGTACAAGAATTTTGCCACACCTAACTTCACGTTTTTGTGATGATTGGAGTTGTAGTGTAGGTACCTCCTAGTGTGGGTAGGTTTCCTGTATACACTTGTCGTGAAGGTGTTGTCATTCCTGTGTACAAGTACATCCAGGAATGGCTGTTTTTGATCCGACTCCAATTCCACTGTGAATTTTATGGAGGATGCACGGCTATTTAGATGATCTAGGAATTCATCTAGCTTATGCTTGCCGTGTTGCCGAACTACGATAGTATTGTCCACATCCTTGGTTTCTTTGTGAATTCGGATATCGCTTGGTCTACAAAGTCTTCCATATATATATATATATATATATATATATATATATATATATATATATATATATATATATATATATATATATATATATATATTTCTCACCACGGGTGATAGTGGGGAACCCATCGCCATTCCAAACTCTTGTTGGGAGAGTTTGTCTTCTACTTGGATATATGTAGTTCTAATGCATATTGTCAGAAGTTCCATTATTGTGTTTACCGAGAGTTGCGTGCATTCGTCTAACGTTTCATCCTTTTCCAGCTTGTCCCTTAGAATAGTTAGTGCCTTATCGGTAGGCAGATTTGTGAATAGACTCACAATGTCAAAGCTTACCAGTATTTCTTAAGTTCTAAAAAATATATATTGGATTACTCAGTGGCTCAGCAGTAAAGGTGTGAGACTAGCAAGTGAAAGGTACCAAGTTCGAATGTGAGAGTAGTCAAGTGCTTGGGAAAAAAATTATATATAACATATGAATTCGACTCAAGTGCGAAAACAGTCCTTCTCAGGACTAAGCCTGATGACGGAAGCTCACTTCCGAAACTTCGTGCGCAAAAAGCAAAAACTGTAGAAATAGGCCGATCAACTCCACTAATATCTAAAATTGTTTATTAGTTCGCCATTTAATAGTATCCCTTTGCTATATGGGAGGTGACAATATACATCCCTGTCGGACACCTTGCAGAATTTTCACTTCCTCTGTGGTTGACTTTAACAGAAGCTGACTGATTCCAGTATAGATTTTTGACTATGCCTAGATCTTTGCTTTCGACTTCACTATCTTGCAGGACTTCCATTAATTTGGCAAATGCCTTTTGATAATCAATGAAGCGATCATATACACTACAATTCATACCTTGGCAACGTTGGAACAGCACCTGTATACTAAAAAGAGCATCTTTTATTCCAAGACCATTCATAAAACCAAACTGTGGAGGTGATACTTCTTCTTCGCAGATTTTCTATAATCTCCGATGTATGATTTTTAGAAAGAAATTCAAAAAGTGACTCATGAGGCTTATTGTTCTGTAATCATTGAACGTTTGCCCCACTGATTCTTAGGTAGAACTATAAATTCTGGTCCCAAACGTTCGCTGGGTATTTTCCACAGAAGCTAAAAGGATGTTCGAGCTTGTTATGGTGTTCGTTATTTGTTGGTCTATTCTTCAGACTGAGAAAAATTCTTGTACTTAATTTTCCCATGTTAATTCTATTTGTTCGATGTCTACAATTATTTTTCCTTGGTCATTTTCCATTTTATTTATAGATTTCTTCTTAAATTTTCCTGTTATTTCCTTGACCTTGTATACACCAAATGTGTCGTATTTTGTTTCTGTTATTTCAATCTCTATGCAACCGTCTTTGAGTTATTGTTCTTTTGCTTCTCTGATTTTTCTCCTAATTTAGTTGTTGATTGTTCATGTCATTATCTTTCTTTCATTAATTTCAGGATCTCATCAGTCATCCAGGGTCTTCTCTTGTCTATATTTGATGTTAGTATTGCTTTCTTTACAGTTTTTGTGACCTTAGGTATTTTACGTACTCCTGGCCCGTTTTTTAAATCAAGTAAAGCGTTACTGAGCATATCCATGAGTTGAAGTATAACCTCTGGATGTTTGATTTTTCTTCTATTGTTAGTAGTTGTGTTTTGTGTTTTCAAGTTCTTCCATTGTACTCTTAATTCGGCTACTAACAAATTGTGATCAGAATTTATATCCGCCCCCGGATATGTTTTGGCCATTTTACGGCTATTTCTGTATTTTTGATTTTCCATTATGTAATCGATTTGGTTTCGTATGATTGTACCATCTTTTCCGTCATTTGGGGTTTTCCAGGTATACAATCTGTGCGGAGGTAGCTCAAAAAATGTGTTCATTATAACTAAATCGTTTTCTCCTGAAAATGCACAGAGTTTTTCTCCGCTCGCAATTCTGTCTCCAAGGCCATATTGTCCAATATGGTTTCCTAATCTTTCTTCCCACTTTTGTTTTAAAATCACCCATTATTAGGGATTTTTTTGATAAGTGTGATTATTTGAGTGTAAAAAGAAATCTTCTTCTTCATGTTCGCTTGTGGGTGCATATTCCTGTACAATGTTGACATTGACTGGAATTGCTTTTATTTGGATTAGCATTATTCTTTCATTGACGGGCACCAAGGGAAATTCTGAATTTTAGCCGTTCCATTTCTTTGGTGGCGTTTTGTATTTTATCTGTTTGGAACATGGCATGGTTCTCACATTCCAGGTACCCATTTTTCCGATTCCACATCATTGTTCACACTTGCTATTCTAGGGTAGTATACTACATTGAAATACCCCCATTCCAATAAAAAAAATGGCGTCACTTGGCGTCGCAGCGCCACCGGGAATGTTGACATTATTAAATGTGGTAAACCTATTGTTTACTATATTCTCAAAATTTCGTTTCGATATCTCCCAAGGTTTAATAAATAAGGAGGGAAGAGTTTACTTTACATCATCTCTGTGTAATGTGCTCCTCGCCTAACAAATGCTTGTACGATAGAGCGAAAACAATATGCTCAAAACAAAAGGACCTGAACAAAGAAAAAGAAAATATCGTTAAAGCACTCAAAGAAAATGGCTACCCCAATCTAACACCTAACCTAAACAGGGAAATGGTAATCGGAAAAGAACCTAAATATACAGCGATAATACCATATATACAAGGTACCTCAGGCAAAACACGAAGGATAGGCAGCAAATATAAGATATCGAAATCGAAATCGAAATCGACCAGAACGATCTGGGGAATACTAATCAAAACCATACCACACAATGAACAGCAGACTTCCAAGAATTGTGTATACAACCTACCATGCGAATGCGGGAGAGCACACATAGGAGAGAGTAGTAGACCACTCAAAGTGAGAACACAGGAACATAAGAACAACGTCCGCAAGGGCGAAACAGAAATCGCCGAACATGTCTGGAACGAAGTCCACCGTATCCAATGGGATAACATACAGATAGTGGCAAAGGACGTGAATACAACTCGCCGGAAACTCAAAGAAGCCATATACATCACACTAGCTGAAAATCCAATAAACCAAGCTAACAATAGTTGACTTATGGGTTTCATGTCCACACGGACATAAAACCCATATGGATTCAATAATGCGCGAAGAGCTTAAGTGCGATACACATGCGCAATAAACTACTGCGCAACCACGAAAACTGTAAGTGTATATATATATATATATATATATATATATATATATATATATATATATATATATATATATATATATGTTCTAAAAAATATGTATTGGATTATTCAGTGGCTCATCTCAACAAATATGAAACCACAGTTACAAAACACTTATAATACAGAATCAGTACTTGTTTCTTACAATGTTTTGCTTACGACGTTGATTTTGACTAAAACGTTATACCATATTAGTATGGAAGATATGAACTTAAATGATTTTATTTATAACAGTAAAGGATTTGAAACATTTCTTGTATCAGAATCTCTTGTATTATCGGAATAGAGCGTATATAAACCATAATATAATTTATCTCAATTATGACTAAGAACTTTTAGTGCATTGATTATGACTTCCCACCTAGTACGCGAAAGGGGTTTTAATACTAAAGTAGGGATTTCATCTTTTAATACTTGCCAAAAAAGTCGATGGAGAGAAAACGCATAGCTCTTGTACAATTTAAAAAAAAACTTGTTATTTCTAAAGGCGCTTTAGCAATATCATTAACGACTAAATTTAAACTGTGGGCTATACAAGGAACATATAAAGCCTTCATGTTTGCACCATTGCCGTGACACTGTCCCTTTAGATCATCGAAACAAATCCTATGAGTCTTCAAAAAATGTATGATAACATTAGCTATACCCTATCCTGTTAAATCAGATATTAAAATGAATCCTAAAAAGTGCCCCCTAATTTCAATTTGCTTTGTTTCATTACGTGACAGAACGAATCTCACCACAACGGTAAGTTAGTCCTGGTGACATATCAGGCGTGGAGTCTAAAATAATGGAATAATATTTACTATTTTCCATCAGGTTTATTATTTCGTGTCTTATCTCTGGTCCCAAAAGGTAAATATGTTTATTTTGAATGTAAACACCCAAATAGTGAAGCGTAATTATTGGATTTCTGTTAATTCTAGAGATATGATCTGATACAGTACCATTAAACTGTGCAATTGTTTCAATTGGTTTTAAAATATTTCCATTCTGTTTCTCGTGCAACTTATTATTTTTCTATCTCTAAAACTTAAATTTTGATCGGGCCAACAATTTAACAGTATAAATTATAATTTTTAACACGGATAATCTGTTAATCTGTTAATGTAGAATATAATATACAGATGATAAACCTCAGCAATCTTCATTCAAGGAAAGGCTTACTTCTGTTTCTGTAAGCTGAGTTATGCTTAATTCTATTAAAAATAGTTTAACTTTGTCCGATAGTACGGAAGACCAATGGACCAATCCTTATAAATATCGTCTTTGTGCACGGTTACTTCTTCTAATGAATGCTGGCCTTCCGACGTGTTGTTGACCACAGACTCAACTGTTTTAGGATTTGCCTCTTCGGTTAAATCAACTTACTTCAGAATGTTGTTTAATGAAGATGGTTTTTCCTGTGCCTCGTCTGTCTCGTCATTGTGATCCCGTGATGTAACCTCTGTTGCCTTTTCCAATTTTTCTGAGATTAAAAATTTTCTCAGTGAGCCACTTGCCTTTTTGACTAACTCTTCTTTTTCGAGCTTTCGTTTTCTGTATCAAGCCTCGGAAAGCTTTTTCTGATTATCAGACATTTATTTAGAATAAAATTAAGTATGAAATAAAGTGTCAACACACTGATCGCAAAGTAAGAGTTAAAATGTTTGGATACGTTTCGATAAAGATAAATCTTTGCGAAACAATGCTCTGCTGTTTAGACACATTGATGTAGTATTTTACAAAAGAGCGATTCTATTTTAATTTTTCCAACTGATAAATGAATGTTTATACCTATCGCACTTTTTTAATTAACGTTATGTTTTAAAGCATTCACAAAATATTTTCGTTTTTTCACAAAAATCAGTCATTATCGAGATATATACATTTATCCTATTAGTGCATAAGAAAAAAAATATACCATAAAGCGTACTTACGTTTAACAAATTTGCAGCCGCCGTAACTCAATGATAATTACAAAATCGAACACAAAAATTAAGTACCAAGAAACAATATTTTAATGTTGTTGAAAGTGATATATTCGGAATCCAAATGACAAATTAAAATCTCGGTACGCATCTTTTTACACAAAGTATTTTCTGCAAAATCTTGCACGGAGCCAAAAAACGAACGACGACACAATCGAAAAAAAAACAGGTTCCACAAGTTACAAAGTAAGTAGTATCATTATGTTTTTAAAACTAACGTTGACGTCTTTACAGTAATTTTAAGTAATTTTAATATTTTGTTATGTAATTATCACAATTTTATATTAAATAGACAAATACAATGAAATAGTGGGAAGAATTTAAACGATGGAAATTCGGCATATGGTTTCCCTCAAATATTCAAAACAGTAGATATTATTTCTAAATTAAGCTGAAAGTAATGCGACATTCATAATTAAGAAGTATCGCTAGAAGTGAATCATTTCTAAAAGAGTTCCTCAAACAAGAGCGGTTCTTAGTTCTGTGATATATCTTTTGGGTAAAGCATATAGTCAAAAATATTATTAAATCGAATATGAATACGCTGACTATATAGGTTTACATGCAACAGTAATTACTTCAAAAAGTAGTGAGAGAATTAGAGCATGCAATAACTTATATTCATATAAATTGAAGAAGCAGTGGGCAGTGGGTTGGTCGTGGTCACGGAAAAAAAATAATGTTCCTACTCTTTAACAAAAATGACCGAGATTAATTTTAATTAAATTAATTCGTGACACTAGGGAGAAGGGTGGCCTAGATGGGTCGGAGAATACGGCAGTGCCTATTACCTAAAGAACAGAGTATTTCAATACGCTGCGCTTATACAAAACCTAGGACGAAGCACTCCGATGACCAACATTACCTTAAGCCAATTAAAATGTCTCACTTTAAATGATGAAGGTAGTTTTTTATTTTCGTATGCTTACGTTTTAAAATATATGTGTACTACATTCATGATAGGTTTGTTTCGTAGTTATTTACAATTTGTCGCTTTTCGAATTTTTCTGTAACCGGATTGCCGGCTTTGCGGATTGCCGGCTTTGCGGCTTGCCTCCCGTGTGCCACGCATACATTGGCCCCCAGGTCGGAATGGCCAATACCAAGTACCAATATCACACTATCAAAACGCTTTAAGCCTTTCCTTAAATGGACCGTCTGCTTTCGGTGCTATATTGCGAACAAGACGCGAAATCATATTTTCGAAAATACCTCCATTATATGAGTTATTACCAAAAATGTTCTTTAATATAACAAGAGATTCCTACATACAATATATGAATCTTGCGGAAGCTAGGGAGGTATGCAGGGATAGGAAAGCATGGAGAAAGATTTCAAATGAAAAATCAATAAAACGCAGGGATTGTTTTACCTACCCCGCACGAGGGTGTTGTGACGGGTATGTTATGTTATACAGGGTGTATTTTAAAATCACCGGGAAATCACGAAAACTGGAGATTCCAGGTTCCAAAATAATAAAAAAATTCTTATGAATGCGTTTCCAAAAATGTTTAAGAAAAAAATTTTTCGAAGACTTTAAAATTTCTTAAAAGCTAGAAGGAAAGCCAAATTGAAATTTGGTATATCTTAATGTCTCACTAATTTCGAATTAGCGCTTAGTTTTTGAGATACTTGCCTTGATATAAAAGACGACACTATTCATGAAAAAATTAATTGTTTTATTTTAGGAAGAAATAGCGCAATTACTTAATAAACAAAAAAAAACCCATAATCAAATTTAATTTTTTTTCTATAGATATTGTTCAAAATGTTCTCCTCTTTTTTGAATACAAGCTTGCATTCTTTTTAGCAAATTATATCTAATTCTCTGGAAGATTGCTGCTATGGCTCTAATTTCATCACATGCCATCTGTATCCAATTCCAAAGTTGTTGTAGCTGCCTTTCATTCGTTACATTTGCAATTTCAAATTTTTTACCATACCTCCAGCATTCCACGTACCAACTCGCCATTCATTCCTTGCACTGTCGTCAGAAACGGAGCCTGTCTGTTTCGACCTTGACCGCCCTTTGTGGCCAGTTCGATCGAGTAATTAAATTAGCAGACAGGCGCGTTACTAGCCAAATCGTACCACGGACCATGTAGCATTCCCCACTAACGGTTTCGTCCCATTACCGGACAGTGCTACTGCCCCGACAAGAAAGGAAGTACGAAGCAGAAATTAGAGACAGAGACGAGAAAGATATAAATAATAAGTATAAATGTGTATACTTACTGTATATATATATATATATATATATATATATATATATATATATATATATATATATATATATAAACTAGCACTCAGGTGAATTTAGTTTACAGGTTTTCTTTCATCTGCATTAATTACACTGCCTAAAAGCAACTTTTCTATATTCCAGTCTGGTGGGTCTGTATTATACTTTCAGATTACAGACTCCTTGCCACAAAGACTGGTTACAGATTGAATAGAGTGGAACTAGCTCCCTCGATAGAGCCCTACTCTAGATAACTAATGGTTGTGGTTTCGAGTCCCACTCGAGCAAATCTTTTACTGTGTGTACGTTGGTGGTTTTAATAATTCACAATTATAAGGTTATGACTCTGTTATTAATCAGCACTCAGATCCATTTAGTTTATAGGTTTTCCTTTATTATATATTACGGTTAATGTTCGTAATTGGTGAATGTACACATTTACCATCTGTAGTTTCAAAAGTAAACATAGTGTGTCCAAGGAGTTTATATTAGATAAACGAAGCTTTTGTAACCTATCAACTTTAACTCCGACGTTCTTTTTGCAACAAGAATACAGTAATTCCGTAAGTCAAAAAGACATCGGCCTCTATTCTGATAGGTTAGAGTAGTTTTGTTTATTTAATCTAAACCAGTTTCCATACAAAAAATTTCTGCGATGAGACAAACGTTACATATAGTACAGTTTTCAAATTTTGTTAAGAATGGACCTTTTATCAGTACATGCTAACTTTTAAAAAAATGTATATTTTGCGTTTCGACTGAACTAAATTTAAGGAGTGGATTTATAGTAAATAATCACTATCAAATGAAACATATCAATTATATAACTTCGTCGCAATCAATAAAAAATGTAATCTTGCTCGTTGACGAAGAGAGCGCAATATTGTAATAAATTGAGAGGCGAGTAACTAAGAGATTATATACACGCCACCCGATCCCTGCTAAAACAATACTGCGATTTCTGTACATAGCTGAATTTTTTTTTAATGTAATAAAATAATAAGACTTTGTATAATTCTTTTTGTATGTATTAGTAATAAGGATTGTACAATATTACAAATAAACAGTAGCTATCCAATGTAAACAGTTAAAATTAATGATTAATGACAAAATGATAAATAACATACTGATACCTACTGAGATATGAATTGAAATAATGTACTTACAATAAGAATAATAGCTAAAAAAAACAAAAACGTTTCGCGCCTATTTCATAACAGTAAACTTTCACTTTGAACAATTTAAAAAATGTAAGTACTATGGAATACCTACAAGTCCTTATAAAACAATTTGCTTCCCTATTCTAACTTTTCTAATCCGTTGATTAATAGTACTTAAAGAGTCTCACATTCCAATAACATTATTGACTTTAAATGTAAAGTATAAACACCACTAATTGATGTAATTACTTGGTCTAAGTACTCCTGACAAACTTTTACTTTACACAATTTGAAAAATGTCATTACTAAGAAATACCTACAAGTACAATTTGCTTCCCTATAAATTTGGTATTGGAATTATTTGATGGTTAGTACGATACGGTTGTGATAGTGAACGTATAATATCTGCTTATCAAAATGCCAAAACCTCATTCGTTAGAAGTATAGCGGTTAATAGTAAACGCGAGAAAATATGTTCAACATGAAAAAGAACGTGGAGAGTGTGATGATGTCAATAAAGTTATTGAACGTACGAATTATACAAAGTCTTATTATTTTATTACATTAAAAAAAAATCAGTCATATACAGAAATCGCAGTTTTGGTTTAGCAAGGATCGGTGGCGTGAATACAGGCTCGTAGTTACTCGCCTCTCAACTTATTACAATACTGCACCCTCTTCGTCAGCAGGCAAGATTAAATTTTGTTGATTGCTACGAAGTTATTTAATTAATAGATTCCATTTTATAGTGATTATTTATTATAAATTCATTCCTACAGTTTACTTCATTCGCAGCGCAAAAATATGCATTTTTAAAAAAGTTATCATGTACTGATAAAAGGTCCATTCTTATTACAATTTGGAAACTTTTAGGAGATTTGTAATTACTATCCTAATCGTATAAGATGGATGCATTATTGGTTAAAATTTTATTTATTTTTAGTTAAAAATAATGAAGTTACACGACTTCCAAGTCTCCGTATGTAAAATATGTGCAAAAAACAGTCCTTTCTTTATTTCTTTATAAATAACTGCCGAAGAGGTGCACTGACAATTTTTATCTTTAATGACCGTTGGTAGATGTGTACAAGGCACATTCAAGCAAAATATCAAAACAATCGAACACCAAATAAGAAAATTATAACACTCTAAACTCAGGTGTCTTGCTTTTTGAAACCGATAGTAGATGTGTAAGGTCACTGAATACGAAAAACTCACACTTGTTCTACGTATTAATTTTTATGTTTGAATCTAAAAAGTTAATTAATGACTATTTTGTCTCTAGTGTAAATTGTTAATATTAATTTACTACTCACTAATAAAATCCGATGAACTGTCAAAGCATGCAAAAATATCTTCAAAATAATGAAACCAAAGAACAATCTTATTGGAAATATTTAATTCAAAAACTTGATCTTCTAAATTATTCATAAACATTGATAAAATTGGACTGCCCATAGGTAAACCATCTTTTTGTAAATAAATCTTATTGAATGTAAAAAATTTTAATTTAACACAGAGATCAAATAATTGAATTAACCCCATTTTTGGTACTTATTCAATATTATTGTTAAAGAAAAAATTATGTAGTAAATCCATGTATTCTTTAATAGTAATAATCACCTTATGACTTCACAAGAGCAATATTTTTCTAATAAAATATATTTCAAAAGCATTCGAAATTTATAAACATAAACGGAAAGTACTTTTAATGAACAAATTGTTGGTTTTATAGACTTACCTTTATCAGATATTTTAAATATAGAATTAGGATTTACATTAAATTTTACAATAATGTTATTTTACCTATATAAATTCTCTTGATAATGATAGACGTTGCATTGACGCACATGGAGAATTAAATATTTATGTAAAACATTGTGGAATTATATTTGAAAAATTAGTACTATTAGTGAAAATAGTTAGACAGATTCTCGAAATCTTGTAGTTAAGCAATAGGCACGAACGATCTGGGGGATTATTTTTTAATTTATTTTCAGTCTCAATTTATATTTGAGGATTATATGTTTACTCATACTAATTGAAAAAGAGTAAAAGATCTATATTAAAGACGTTTATCAATTTACACAAAAGCTACAAAGTCTCCATTAATGTTCCACGTGACCACGATTTGTTCCAATTAGTAATACTTTGTCTCATATTGATAACATCTTAATCTGGTATAAAAAAAAGTTACTAACGAATTGCGCCAATTCCCGATCTTTAATTGGGTATGGCTGATTAGTTTTATTACTAGTTTGTACATTATCTGATTTTTATAAAATTATGCATGCAGATTGCCAGCGCAAAGGCAAACGTTTAGGTTACTACATGCTTGACAATTTCAATATGTAAAATTCGTTGCAATTCTTCTTCGCCCTAGTGAAGAGATGCGAATAGATCGAAAACGAGACGGAAAGTCTATCCATTATGAACCAGTTTGCGCATCATTCTACTATCCGACAGTCTAATTTACAATTTTGAGAAAGTCGTCGATTTTGTGAACTAGTTTAGCGGATGTATTTGAGGAACCTGTACTCTTTATGTCAGTTTTGATTCTCCTTATCAGCTAAAGAACTGAGATGTCATCATAGCTGTCGACCGCTACCTTACGACAGAATGGAGCCGAATCGCTCTAAAGACGTTAAAGGGTTGTTTGAAAGGTTAATTTAGGTAGAGCAAAAGGATGAAATGTGAGTTTGTAAATGAGTATACTCTTGTATAGAAAAGTTAAAACTGTATTGCACTTTATTTGATATATTGTAGGGTACGAGTGGTTAATGTATACAAGCAAAATCCCTAGTTAAATAAACAAACCTGGAAAAAGTTGACCTCGTTATAACTGGACGAAATGTTTCGCCCAGACACATCCAACACAATAAGAATTTTTAGTATTGTGTATTTGCACGTTGTTTGTAAATATCACAGTATGAGATACGTTCTATTTTGTACGTATATTAAGAAACATTAGGGAAGGGGTATTTTAGGAGCTGCGTAAAAAGACATTTTTTGTATTAGGTTTTATTAAAAAGTTGCGTAGGTGCTTAAAATGGATCAATATCAAAGTTGAGTGTTGGCCACTGAAGTTGTGAAAAAGAAGCTGGATACTTCTAGGAAGAATGCAGTTATAATGCAATTTTAGACCAATCTATGGAAGTCCCCGCAATTAGAGAGTTTAGGAGTTGGTTAGCCGCTTGGTAAAGAGTAGTAGAATTCTACTGGTGATATTTGTGGTTCAGCTAGTACGTGATACAGGTATAAGAATGGCGAATGAAGTTTCCGTGGTGTTATAGCCTATTTAATATTTTTCATCTTCTTGTTGGACATCTCGTCGGCTTGGTACTACAAGGTTGTATGTAGCATATGTTACCAACTGAGAAAACAGCAATTTTAAAAAATGAATATTTTGAAACAGTAATAACATTATACTTCAAAACTTTTGATTTAATCTCAAATTATGTAATTCATTGTCGTTAGCTGCCAATTCGTATATGCCAAAATGAAAGATAAAATTTTTGATTTTATCGAAAAATATTTGCACTTACACCTTTGTTGTATCAGGAATACTACCAGATCATTGATTTTGTCACTTACAACTATGGTGTATTAATTTATAAATCCATAAGATTAGGAAATTTCAAAGACAGGAAGTTACACATAGGAACATTTTTTATTAAAAAAAGGATCTAAAACATAATACGATCTTAAAACTAAAACTAATCAAAAAGGAAAGGAACTGAACACATTTTCTTAAAATTTAATCTTATAATAATAATTTTTAACTGAGAACAAACTAAGTGCAACATTTTTTTTCTGTTAAGATTACTTAGCCGAATTGCTACAACGTTTTTTAACTTTCTTCACTTTTGGCGTAATCTTTGGTAAAATTGTGTTGTAATATTGCACATCAACCTGCGGCATCCAGGGTACCATAGATTGTAAGGATGCAACTTTGTTTTCTGGTAATGTTACTTTCTCATCTGACAGTGTGACAGTAAACAACAACTTTGACGATAGAAAAGAATTTCTTAATTCTTTCCGTAAAATATTAACCGTTATAGGTGGTCCCTTGTATGATGTTTGGTATGTTATTTCATATGATCTATTGTAAACAATAGTACAGATTTTTGAGTAAGGTATTGCATTATAGTTGAAAAAAGATGCCTTGTCGCTGAAGTTGAAAAAGTAGCTTCCTCTCATTTGGATAATTTCGTAAGGATTTCTCCTGTTTATTTGTTTTAAGAGTCTCATGAGACTAACGGGGGAATAGTATTCTGTCTTCTCTAGAAATCTTTCTATAGTACTATGAGTGGCGTCAATTTCTTGCACTGCTGAGTGGCCTGGAGTAGAATATTTCATAACTATTTCATTTAGTTGTGGATGATCATTAATGAATTTTCCCACTGCAAAAGAGACAATACTATTTCTATTTTGTGGCACGCAGCTGTCACTCCACAGTGTAAGTTCTTTTATTTCCGGATTGTCGTGTAATACTGCTAAGAGTATTCGATACAAGGCACTAGTGATATCATTTCCTCTGCGGCCCTTTAGAACTTCACACCAAATTGCGCAGTAGACACGTTTTGTAGTCGATAAATAAGCCGTGAGATTGTACACTGATAATTTACTTTTATAATAAAATTGTCCAATTTCCGGTTTTGGACATGAGAGAACATTTTGCAAATCAAAACAAAGTACTGCTTTTGCTTTATTACTTCTGTCATCGTTGCGATTTTCCCTCATAGCAATTTTTTCTTCTGTATGAAATTTATACTCTTTTTGTTTTTCTTCGGTAAGATTTGATTCGCTTTGTAACAATTTATACTGCTCACACACACCACATCTATCTTTTTTTGGTTTATGAAAATGCAGATTGAATTCACTAACAAAAATGTTCCGATACATAGATTCTTTTACAGGTTCCTCATCAATCTCTGTCATTTTCTCTAAATACAACTCGTACATTCTTCGCACAGTTAAATGGGATTCCAAATACTGGCGATTACTAGATGCCCGAAAATAATGAGAATCTACTTTTGGAAACGAGTTGATATGGTTCATAACCAGGGATTTTTCTTTGTCAGAAATTTTTCTTTTCACATGCTTTCCGGAAGTGTTTTTTTCAGGAATATGAACAGAAGTATTTTTCTTATGGGCCGTATAAATTGGTTTTTGGCTAATTGCTAACGTCCCTCGATAAAAGTTCTTACAAACTTGTTCACGTCGACCTTCAACATTAAAAAAATATTTGTAGGTAGCTTGCCTTCTTGACTGTGATCCTTTTTTTCTTCTCCGAGGTGGCTCTTCTTTGGTTGTTGTTGAAATTATAAAGAGCTTTTTTTCTTTTGGTGATAACGTGTAGTACCTTTTAAATATTTCTTCTCTTACCGTTGCGCTAATCTTATTACTACATTTATAAATGCAGGCCTTATAACAATCCTTCAAAGTTGTTATTTTTCTACATGGAACTAACTTTTTGCGGGTAGAAATGTATTCTTCTCCATGGTTATGCTTTATCTTTCTTATGTTTCTCGCCCAATTTTCTGTATTTCGAGTTCTTTTTCTGGATTTCGTCTTATTTCCCTTAATATTGTTGTTTTTTACTTTTGTAAGGTGCATGTCATCCTTGCTACAACTTGCTGCATTATCAGAAGTTTCGGATAGGATAGACTTTTGTAATAAATAATCACAACCGTTAGATTTAGAAGATTCCCTGAAATAATAATTTTCAATTAAGAGGTAACCTTAAATTATTACAAAAACTTATTAACTTTCTGAATCTGAAGCCGAAGGTAAGTATTCTTTATCTTCGTCCGAGTCATAAAAAGTAGAACTTGCTTCACTGTCACTCATTTTGAAATATTTATTATTAAATTCCAGTCAATATTTGTGTATTATGTACTTGTAACTAACACAACAACAGTAACCACAAAGATTGTTTCAGTGCAACATAGTTGTATGTGAGCTCAGTCAACTCGATAGCTTTGTATTTAGAACAACATAGGTGTATGAGATGACATACAACTATGTTGCTGAAAAATGGTGTTCTTAAAACATACACCTTTGTTAACCACAAAAATTATTCCACTATGCTCTGTGCTACCATCTTCTGACTGATAGGAAATGAAAGGTATAAGGACATACAACTTTAGTGCAGCAATAATTGAAAATATGAAAAATTGTCACATACAACCTTGTAGTACCAAACCGACGATCTGATAAAAAATAGTAATACAAGAGATCATTAATAACATCACCTCAGTAGTAAATCAGATATAGTGAGTTTATTGTCCAAACTAAAATGGATTCATCGAATATATGAATGAAACAAGAATACTTAACCTAAGTGCTCTTTAATTTTCTAAAACAAAATTCAAGAACTATGTGTTCATTTACAACTTTCTATTGAAACATTTATAAAAGTTTATACTTCTGGTAAAAATCGTGCACATACATAAATCTAGTTTCAACATTATTTCATTGATCGTACTCGTATATCTTAGAGCTCTCTGGAAAGTCCGCTTATACTGCACATTCAAATAGGTTCACTTTATTCAATAATCGATTTCTTCTTCACTTATTTTGTCAGCACGCGAAAAGCATACTAGATTACAGCAATTTTCGTGTTGGAACTGTATAAGAATTTTTATTATTAACAAAATATTGATTTTTAAATTCTACTCAGTCTAAGAGCACAAACCTGAATACCCTTAATTGATTTTCGTATGGATACTATCTCTAAATCGTACCCCAGCTTCTCTCAGGTCACACCCTTCTTACACTCGCATGCTTCTAATGTCTAACAAATTATCGCTTATCTTCACATTACTACGGTGTATATTCCTGACTGAACGGTAATGAAATGCCACTTTGCGTTTTTACTAGTTTTCTCGCACTCAGTTACGCTTACACGATAGCACTTTCTGTACTAACTATAACCACACAGATTAGATATATGATCCTCATCTATACAGGAAGCGTCGTAATTAAAACAAACAAAACTTAATACTAGCAACAATTTAGATTAAAATTTGACACACTTCATCCTCGCCCAATGCAAAATTCATATCCACGAACTAATCTTTACTAAACCTCCTTTTCAATATAACAATCAGAGCATGGATGTTACAAATGATACAAACTGATCCCTGTTTTGAACTGTGTTTGGGAAACGGATCCAGTTCTTGAGCGAAACTACCTTGAAAATTGATTTGTAAGAATTGCAATAACTTTGATTCAAGGAATTAACACATGACCTTGATTTAGTTCAGTCAAGAACCAGAAGGTCAATGAACTTTGATTCTAAGAATTTCTTGAATAATGGAGCGTGAACTTGAAAATTTAAATTTTCCGCCAACATACATAAGAGCTTGAAATGCAATTGCCCTGAAAAATGTCAAGTTCAAAGTGAGCCAGAAATCCCCTCGCATGACCTTGAAATTCAATGAACTTGTCCTTGAAAAATATCTAGGTCAATGTAGTCCAGAACCCGTCCTATATTACTACTGGTTCCCTCCCCAAGCGCAACACTTATGCGACAATTTTTGTATTTTTCAATTTATTCGTGGACACTTCGTTGCGGCAAAACACTGTTCCCGTATTATGCGGAAAGTTTTATTTCGGTCCCTGACACACCTTCCGACCACAAAAACCCGATTACTGCTCTTTGTTCCTCTTTGGTGCAAAGTTCTAATGGCGCATCATCTATCTGCAATGAAAAGAAGACAAATTGAGGAATTAGGGTCGAAATTAGATAGCAAGACCTCAACAGCATATATAACAATAAAATCACGAGCGCAGAGGTTAGTCTGAACAATGTAGGAACAGTTATGTCAATATTATGTATGATATTTGACTTACCCTTGTACATATAGTGTGTGATGTGTTTTTGGTGTGTGTTTTATACAAATTTGAATGGTTGTAGTTGGTTTTCTGGTGAAATGTTCTTTGTAAAGGTTGTTTTGCAGAATAGATTTCGAGATAAGGCCAACATTATTTGTAATTCGACTGAACTGAAGGAAGCTTCAAAGTACCAATGTGTCCCTTAGATTATTTCACTTAGGCTTCTGAAATGCATATATTCTACTCGTGAATCATTCAAATTAAATTTTTAGATGGAGATACACACACACCACACACGCACGCCGTACGCACACGCACACGCACATTCAGACGTACACGAGTAGTGGTGGAGCACTTGCCGCCATCTTGGATTTTTGTAACCTGGGGCACCTTGGCCGCCTTTTTTATATTCCCACATGGGGTTCGTATTTTTTACCCTTTCTGTTGTGGCTCCGCTTCGGAGACCATTTTCAACACTATATGGAATTTTCACCCTAATTACAGCTCTTTTGGTTGTGTCAAGAACCTTTTTGTCAACTCACTTCTTTTTTATGGCTTCTTTTCGGGGCCATTTTCAGCCCCTTGATGGAATTTTTTACCTAATTAGGGCCCCTTGTATTAAGAGCCTTTTTGGCAGTTCAGCCCCTGGAAGGTAGGCAATTCATGCGCATGCAATGTTCTGATTGGTGGTCCTCAGGATAGTCCCTTTTACCTGATTAGTTTCTGATTGGTTCTTAGCCCCACCCAGCTTCTGAGCTCTGATTGGAGGCTTAAGGATTTGCAATGCTTACGGTGGGAAATTTGAAAATGTTCTAATAAGGGGACCTAATGCTATTTCATAAGACAGCTATAAGAACTTGTGTTAGGTCTGCGCCCTGTTGTCGTGGCCCCCCTTGGCTCGAAATAGTATTATAAGGAAGCTCTAATGCTATCTCATAAGACATTATACGAATTTGTGTCAGGTCTGCGCCCACTTGTCGTGGCCCCCTTGTTGCGAAACTTGAGTTTGATTGTAGGGTCATCTAGTGATGTATGGGCTAATAAAAGTAGCGTCACTTAGCGGTAGGACTAATTTGGGGATTATTGTGACGCCATCTATGAGGGGAGATTTGAACTTGTATTATAATAAGGCGCCTAATGCTAGATTATAAGACAGACATAGGGCTTCGCAACTTGCTTTCGGGTCTTAGACCATGCTCCCTTGACGGGAAATTTGAATTTGAATATGTATTTAAGTGTTTACATTCTGATTACTTATTGCGAGAAATTTGAACTTGTATTCTAATAAGGGGCCTATTGCTAACTTATAAGAGAGACAGACATAGGAACCTGTGTTAGGGCCTGCGCCCTTCTGTCGTGGCCCCTTGTTGGGAAATTTGAATTTGTGTTGTCATCTAGTTTTGTATGAACCAATGAATATTTTCTGTAATAAAGGTGGCACCACCTAGCGTTATATTTATAGGACCAGTCAGGGTTTTGTTTGTGGCACCATCTAGTGGTATATTTTTAAACTAGCGAATGTTTTCTGTAATAGAGGCGGCGCCGCCTAGCGGTATATTTCTGGGACTAATTAGGGTTGTTTGTGATGCCATCTAGTGGTGGAAGGACTAATGAATGTTTTCTGTAATAGAGTTTGATCGTGTTCGTCTCTCCCTCGTCTCTCTCTCGTCTCTTTCTCAAACAAACAAATCAATAAATCACATCAAATCAAATTAATCAAATCAATTAAGCAGATCAATCCCAAACAAATCACGTTCGATCAAATCAAACAATTAGATCAATCTCAATCAATCAATCTCAATCAATCAAATCATAACTTACAGCTTGCAAAAACTAGCTTACATTTCAAAGATACTGATTGGACTAACTTGCACTTTTCTAAACTCAACCAACCACAATTCAAAAATACCAAATTGATTTAACTTAATCATACAAAATCAGCTCTCAATTCAAATAGTAGTATGATTTAACTTACAGCGTGCAAAAGAAAGCCAATCTCACACTTATAGTAATTAGCAGTTAGTTTCAAAATATACCACTAAATGGTGCCACCAACAAAACCCTGATTAGTCCTAGAAATATAACGCTAGGTGTCTGTCTCTCTTGTAAGTTAGAAGTAGGCCCTTTATTAGAATACAAGTTAATATTTTTCACAATAAGTAATCAGAATGTAAACACTTAAATACAAATTCAAATTTTCCGCCAAGGGGCCAGGGGCTAAGACTCGAAAGCAAGCTGCAGTCTTATAAGTTAGCATTAGGCCCCATTAGTTCAAATCTCCCCTCATATATGGCGCCACAACAATCCCTAATTAGTGCTACCGCTAAGTGACGCTACCTTTATTACAGAAAAAATATTCATTGGACCACACACCACTAGATGACCCTACAAGCAAATTCAAGTTTCGCAACAAGGGGGCCACGACAACAGGGCGCCATCTAGTGGTATATTTTTAAACTAGCGAATGTTTTCTGTAATAGAGACGGCGCCGCCTAGCGGTATATTTCTGGGACTAATTAGGGGTGTTTGTGATGCCATCTAGTGGTGGAAGGACTAATGAATGTTTTCTGTAATAAAGTTTGATCGTGTTCGTCTCTCCCTCGTCTCTCTCTCTCGTCTCTTTCTCAAACAAACAAATCAATAAATCACATCAAATCAAATTAATCAAATCAATTAAGCAGATCAAACCCAAACAAATCACGTTCGATCAAATCAAACAATTAGATCAATCTCAATCAATCAATCAAACAAATCAATCTCAATCAATCAAATCATAACTTACAGCTTGCAAAAACTAGCTTACATTTCAAAAATACTGATTGGACTAAGTTACACTTTTCTAAACTCAACCAACCACAATTCAAAAATACCAAATTGATTTAACTTAATCATACAAAATCAGCTCTCAATTCAAATAGTAGTATGATTTAACTTACAGCGTGCAAAAGAAAGCCAATCTCACACTTATCGTAATTGGCAGTTAGTTTCAAAATATACCACTAAATGGTGCCACCAACAAAACCCTGATTAGTCCTAGAAATATAACACTAGGTGTCTGTCTCTCTTGTAAGTTAGAAGTAGGCCCTTTATTAGAATACAAGTTAATATTTTTCACAATAAGTAATCAGAATGTAAACACTTAAATACAAATTCAAATTTTCCGCCAAGGGGCCAGGGCTAAGACGCGAAAGCAAGCTGCAGTATTATAAGTTAGCATTAGGCCCCATTAGTTCAAATCTCCCCTCATAGATGGCGCCACAACAATCCCTAATTAGTCCTACCGCTAAGTGACGCTACCTTTATTACAGAAAAAATATTCATTGGACCACACACCACTAGATGACCCTACAAGCAAATTCAAGTTTCAACAAGGGGCCACGACAACAGGGCGCCATCTAGTGGTATATTTTAAACTAGCGAATGTTTTCTGTAATAGAGACGCGCGCCTAGCGGTATATTTCTGGGACTAATTAGGTTGTTTTGATGCCATCTAGTGGTGGAAGGACTAATGAATGTTTTCTGTAATAAAGTTTGATCGTGTTCGTCTCTCCTCTCTCTCTCTCTCTCTTTCAAACAAACAAATCAATAAATCACATCAAATCAAATTAATCAAATCAATTAAGCAGATCAAACCCAAACAAATCACGTTCGATCAAATCAAACAATTAGATCAATCTCAATCAATCAATCAAACAAATCAATCTCAATCAATCAAATCATAACTTACAGCTTGCAAAAACTAGCTTACATTTCAAAAATACTGATTGGACTAACTTACACTTTTCTAAACTCAACCAACCACAATTCAAAAATACCAAATTGATTTAACTCATACAAAATCAGCTCTCAATTCAAATAGTAGTATGATTTAACTTACAGCGTGCAAAAGAAAGCCAATCTCACACTTGTAGTAATTAACAGTTAGTTTCAAAATATACCACTAAATGGTGCCACCAACAAAACCCTGATTAGTCCTAGAAATATAACGCTAGGTGTCTGTCTCTCTTGTAAGTTAGAAGTAGGCCCTTTATTAGAATACAAGTTAATATTTTTCGCAATAAGTAATCAGAATGTAAACACTTAAATACAAATTCAAATTTTCCGCCAAGGGACCAGGGGCTAAGACTCGAAAGCAAGCTGCAGTCTTATAAGTTAGCATTAGGCCCCATTAGTTCAAATCTCCCCTCATAGATGGCGCCACAACAATCCCTAATTAGTCCTACCGCTAAGTGACGCTACCTTTATTACAGAAAAAATATTCATTGGACCACACACACCACTAGGTGACCCTACAAGCAAATTCAAGTTTCGCAACAAGGGGGCCACGACAACAGGGCGCAGACCTGGCACAAGTTCTTATAGCTGTCTTATGAAATAGCATTAGGTCCCCTTATTAGAACATTTTCAAATTTCCCACCGTAACCATTGCAGAGCCTTAAGCCTCCAATAATAGCTCAGAAGCTGGGTGGGGCTAAGAACCAATCAGAAACTAATCAGATAAAAGGGGTTGTCCTTAGGATCACCAGTCAGAACATTTTATGCGTACGCATTTACCTACCTTCCAGAGGCTGAACTGCCAAAAGGCTCTTAATACAACCAAAAGGGTCCTAATTAGGGTGAAGATTCCATCAAGGGTGTGAAAATGGCCCCCGAAAGCCTTAAAAAAAGAGAGAACTGACAAAAAGGTTCTTAACACAACCAATAGTGTTCTAAATAGGGCGAAAAGTCCATCAAGGATTGAAAATGGCCTCCGAAAAGAAGCCACAAAGAAGGAGTGAACTGACAAAAAGGTTCTTGACACAACCAAAAGGGCTCTAATTAGGGTGAAAATTCCATCAAGGGTTGAAAATGGCCTCCGAAAAGAAGCCATAAAAAGGGATGAAAAATACGATCCCCACGTGGGCGTATAAAAAATGGCGGCCAAGGTGCCCAGGTCACAAAAATCCAAGATGGCGGCAAGTGCCCCACTACTACTTACACGCACCCGCACCATTGCTGGCACCCGCACTAGCACCAGCACACGCATTCGCACCCTCCCCCACATTAGAAGGTAAAAAGTTATAAATAAGTTATCATTTTTGTTCAAGGCAGCTTTGATAAGTGAATGATAACAATTGATTTTTATAACAGGAGTTGTCCTAATTGTCTGTTATGTTTTTAAATTGATAGGCGTACACAGTGTCTGATTTTGACAGTAATGAAAGCACAGGTCTGTCTCATTTATACAGTTGTGGCAGAAAAGAATGGGATAATCTTTTGTCAAGTTTCAATTGCTTGATTGTTGTTTATTAATTTGGCAAATAAATAAATAAATAAATAAATAATAAAATTCGTGCACGTTATACAATAAGACATGTCCCACCTTTTATTGGTCACAACTGTAAATTAAAAATAATAGAAGTACTATGCCAGCAATAAATAGATATTTATAGTGGGAAGAATGTTCAAGTGTTGCCAATATTGTTCGATGACGTTTCTTGCTTTAGGGATAATGATTAAAAATTCAACCCTTCTAAAATTTAATGGAGAAGTGTGTTGTGTTTGCAGATATTATACTAAAAGCGCAAATTGTCAGGATGAGAACTCTATTTTTATAAATTTTTTATGTAATGGGGTGGAACTCAATCATCTTATCTTCTCCACATATCCATGCCAATAATAGGAGCAATTTATGTTGGGCCAACATAGCAATTTATATTGGCCCAACATACCGATATAACACCCAATACTGGAGCAACGTGGACACCAATATTGAGCTCGTATACCTTACAAGATTGCGCAAACATTGCATGAGACATTGGTGCAACGCTCAATAGAATTATCAACATTCCATCAACGAAGTTGATAGTTGTTCAAGTGCGGCAATATTTCACGAGAAAACTTGTTCGGTAGTTTTTCATCGATCACAAGAATACAGGTAAAAATAGGAAGATTGAAATATGTGTAGATGCAACAGTTAAATATGAACTTCCGACGTACGATTTTGGTAAATTAAATGTTATTGAGGGAAATAAAATTGACAATTATTCATTAACATTTTAAGGATCACGTATATAACACATCTTCCTGTTCTATTGGGAAAGTTACAACGAAACTTTTTGCCCATAGTGTTAAAATCAATGAAAATCACTAAACAAATTTCTATCTTCGCACTAGAATTTTGCAAATAATGCCTGTAACTTAACTATACGATTTTTACTTTCCGCATGTGACAACGCTACAGTATTGCTCACGAGTTAGGACTGAATACATAATTAAAACAATGCTTAATCCTAGTCAATTTCATAAAAAAGTGGCAATCCAACTTACATATTTTAACTTTTTACAAAATATTTACATAAAAATATAAACGTTTATTTTTCTTGATTTCTCATTTTTCTTACACCCTCCCAGTGGCCAGCAGTTGCAAAGACATTGCTGAACTGTTTCCCGATATCCAAATCTGGTGTATCCCGAAATTTGTATCTTATTGCATCTAGAAAAAGTCTTTAAAACACGGAAGTAAAATTACCGAAATAATGCCAGCCATATCGTTAATCAAAAGTTAGTTGGGAGAAAAATTCTTGTTCTTTTTTCTTCTACAATAGGAATATTGTAAAACCAAGCCTTTGACAAACATCATTTTCACCATTTTTACACAGAATGTTCTAGGACCCTGTCCGCCTATTGCCACTAAAGAGACAACCTGGAATAGAAGAAAAATGAATTTTGTTGAAAAGTTATATGATTTAAAATTTTTAGACTTCTCTAAATCTGCACGTTTGTCATTCAGACTTATGCTTCTTCTTCCTTAAGTGGAAAGCCAAAGTCTTTTATCGAGTGTAGTAGATTTGTCTTTACGTTGTTGGTCACAAATTCCATTTGGTCGTAGGGTAATAAAACGGCTTCTTTTTTCAATTCCTTAATTTCGAACGTTATCTCTCCTAGGGCAGCTGTTACATCCTTTAAACCCTTTTCAAGGAATGTCTCTGAAGCAGAATACGTTCATTTTAATAGTTTTGTGTAGACAGTTGTGTACATATACTAATAGTTTGTGATCTATGGTTTCGATCTTCTAGAGCAACTACAACTGCATTATAAAGGGCGATTCAAAAAGTGCACCGGTTTTAATTATAACAAAAAACAAAGTTTATTTTAACAAAATCATTTACAAAAGACATGAAGCTGTTAATCAAACTTTCCCAATTTAGGAATGGAAAATCACATCGGGCATATGTCCCCCTCTACTTTGCTGGCATGTCAAAACTCTCTTCCTGCATTGACACTATCACGAACTACAGCAATGTTTTCAACAGACCGGCCAGATCTAGGACGACCAGAATTTTTAGTGTTGAGTGTTGATCCCGTTTCAATAAACTTTGTCATAAGTCTGCGCACTGTTGATCCATTCGAAGCTTCATTACGCCCTAAAATCGCACGAAGTCGTCGGACAGTTTCTGCAAAGCTTTCTCCGTTTTGATAAAACGTTTTCACGATTAACACACGTTGACCAGTAGAAAAGAGTTTCATTTTGACACACAGAATGAAATCGGAATATTAACAGATGTCAACTTTACAAACAACTATGTTGCTAAGCAACAAACAACAAATGGCGAGCGATTCAAAACCGGCGCGCTTTTTGAATCACCCTTTAGATAAACAGTTAGTGAAAGGTATTAAGAAATTGTGTTCATTATTACCCTCTGCGCCGTCTTCCTCATCTTCATCAGAAGTGGGATTATTAATAACCCTCTTTACCAACGCACTAGCATCTGCTAAGTTGAACCGCGCCCCTTTGCATACTCCCGACAGTTCATAATATTCTACGTCGACATAGGGCTGTGTACCCTCTTCCATTAGTTTCCTTACACGACCTTGACTTTTAAGTTTGGATCAAAAATACAGTGTTTTCACTGAGTCAGTAGTCCCGTTTGACGGCACGTACTCGAAGGAATTATCTAAGAGAAAAGAAACCATCACTTTATTTAAAAACCCAGATATAAAATAAATGAGTAAATAATTTTTCAAAGAAAGGTCATTTACGAGAAAAATTTCACTACATGGATATTATTGAAATGCCAACAGTTGTAGTAGGACACCATGCGCCATCTTGGATTTTCTGGGGAAACCCACCTTTCACTTTTTTATGCGCACACGTGGGAGACTGTATTTTCCACCCCTATGGTTTCTTTTCGGTGGCCTTTTTCAACCCCTATTTTTTTTACTCGCTCATGTGTGAGACCGTATTTTCCACCCCTATGGTTTCTTTTCGGAGGCCCTTTTCATCCCTAATTATTTTTACTCGCCCACGTGTTTTTTCACCCCTATTTTATGGCGTCCATATGCGAGCTGGTATTTTCTACCCCTATGGTTTCTTTTCGAGGGTCAACCCTTGATGGAATTTTCAACCCTAATTAGAGTCTTTTTGACAACCATACCTTTTTGTACTTGCTCACGTGAGAGGCAGTTGTAGGGGCTGGTCTTGGACTTGGGGTTGGTCTTAAGGTTATTTTTGACGGTCATCTAATTAAGGTCCTTTTGGCTATATTAAGAGCACTACCCCTGGAGGTTAGGCAAACGCACACGCATACAATGTTGGAAATTGCATAATTACCCTAATAAGATATTATTATTAAAATTATCGATCCTATTGTTTTAAAATGGTCATATGCTATTGGATACGTTCGGATGATCTTTTACCTATACGAGAAATTTATTTATACGTTGTATTTCTAATAAGGAGGTTCTTGTAAGACACGTGTAGGGCTTCGCAACTTGTTTTCGGCCTTTCGCCCCCTGGCTGGAGGTGGTATGGGAACCCTAACCTTATAAGACAAGTGTAGAACTTAGCCCCTATCGTCGCCCCCTTGGTAAATTGTATGTGGTTCTAACTTAATCTTACAGCTGCAGGCCTTCGCCCCGTCATACAAAATTGTATTCTAATAAGGAGACCCTAGCGTTGTAAGACAGGACTTGTATCAGGGCAGGGCCTGCGCCCTGGCCCCTTTGAGTTAAAATTGATGTTAGTGCCATTTAGTGGCGTATAGACTAATGAACATTTTCTATAATAGAAGTTGATAATGCACACCTTTCTCTTCTCTTCTTCTCTTCTCTCTCTCTCTCTCTCTCTCTCTCTCTCTCTTCGGCTCTTTCTCACACACACAAACAAATCAATTAATTAATCAATCAATCTCAAACAAATCATGCTCGATCAAATCAATCTCAATCATCAATCAACAGAAATTATGTCTTGCAGTTTGCGGAAACCAGATTACAGTTCAAAACTGAATGTATTAAAGTCTAATTAAATATAACGTGAAATAATAGATAATTTCTACCCTAATGCAATGATGCTTTATGTATAGGCAGATTCTCTCTTTCTAAACCTATACATTCGGAAAATTATATCTGATTTATTTGCATGTTCAATTACATACACACACAAAATTGTTTCATAGTAACGTGTTCGTTAACTGTTATAAAAACCCCATTAAAAAGACCGGAAAGTAATAATTACTTATATATAACATATAATTAAATTAAATTAACATGTTTTTAAGAATATCAAACTGATATAATGGAAATAAAATGCAAAAGGTTTTAATGGTTTTATTATTATACGCGAATTAACAATAACTACAAGTTTAAAATCTACGGATACGTACCAACTATTTGTAGAGCTGATCTTATGACGTCATTCTATAAGAGTAATAATACATTTTAAAAATCTTTATCGACATTTTTGTTAGCAATATCACGTAAAAAACATATACAGGGTGTCCCTGGATGGGGTTGCGCACTCTTGTAAACTCTTTTATTTTGGAGTTTTCGGCAAAATGTTATTCTTCATAAAAAGTTTTGCTTGGCCTAAAACTTATTTTTAGCCTACTTTCGTTTTTTTAAAATCAAGTAGGCCTTTACAGTTGAGCAAAAACTATTTTCATTTTAGGTAAAGTACCTTTTCTGTTTATAGTATGCCAAAATCTTGTTAAGAAAAGTTGTTCGGAATGAGAAGTTATGGCCATATAAAAATTGTCAGGATGATAGTCCTACCTTGGTAAAATTCGAAGTTATTGAGTTATGTAAATTTTCGTCGCAAAATTAATAATAAAGATCTTTCTGCTATTGTCGACGCCATATTGATTATTATCAAAGTACGGTAGGTCAATTACTGCTATTTGAACGATATTATAAAATTGCGTAAACTTTGCATGATTTAATGGAAAAATAGAACGAACTGTAGTAAACAATTGCAGTAACTGCATACATCATATCTAGGATATTTTATTTCTTTAATACAACATAACAAAAAACAAATTAAATTCTAAACATTGAAATTATTCAACGTAATATCCTCCTCTTAGTACACATTCTTCTATTCGGGTTCTAAATTCTAGGTAGGTCGATGAAAACATTTCTACATTCACACTAGCAACAGCTTCTATGATTTTTTGTTTTAAATTTTCCAAATCGTCTTCTAATTGTTTGCGTAAACTTTTTCCTTTAGGTAGCATAAGAAAAGTTCAGTGGGTTGAGGTCTGAGATCTCGCCGGCCACTTTAGTGGACCAAAGCGTCAATCCACCGATTAGAAAATGCTTATTTAACCAGGCCCTAACTCTCAGTGTGGAATGTGCAGGACATCCGTCTTGTTGATAGAAAGCTTTCCTCTGAACTCTAAACTCTCCTCTTCTAATTCGGTCATAACAAAGTTGTTCAAAAGCTCCAAGTATGTATTTTGGTTTAAAATATTCAAAAATAGGGACCAATGATTCTATTGTAGCATTCCAAAACGTTTACTTTTTGAAACGCTGATACGAAAATTTTGATTGTTCTGAGCCCAAAATCTACAATTTTGCGTTGACACAACGCCATTGATTGAAATGGTTGATTCGTCACTGAACAGAATATTTCGATAGAATAATCTATGGTCCATTATTCTTTCTCCCATGAGTAGACAGAATTTTAATCGATGGTCATCATCTCCGTCTTTTAGCTTATGGACAAACTTGGGTTTGAACGGATGAAAATTATTTTTAACTAAAATTCTCTGAATGTGTGACTTACTTATTCTCAAATTCTCTGACCTTTTCGCAGTGATAATTTTGATGCTTCTTGAACTGAATTAAGAATTACTAGTGTGGCAGCGTCCTCTTCGTCATATTGTCGTGGTAGTCTCTTGGTGTACTTCACATCGCCAGTTCTATCAAATTTTTTTATTAAGTTTTGTTGCTGCTTGCCTGGTTATATGCACGTCTGGATATTTTTGGTGAAATAGTTGTATTGCATATTTGTAGCTGACATTTCAATGCCATAATACTTTACTAAGTAGATACGCTGATCTAACGTTAACATGTTTGACGTGTTATGGTACATAAGATATGTAACTTTACTGTCGCAGAAATGGATTTTGTTTGACAGTTGCTATCGAAATGCAACTAGATTTTCGACTTGCATTATCAGGCAAAGCTCTTGAATTTGGATAGTCTCATTGTGATAAAATATTGATATGCTATTATCCTCAAATTAAAATAGAATTTTCAGTCAAGAATAATGGCGTATTATAGAAAATACTTCCTGAAAGAAATTGCAAAATGAAAATCTGAAATTTGCATATGGCATAATCTCATCTCGGAACACTGTTCTTAAATAGATTTTGGCATACAAATAAAAAGGTACTTACCTAAATGAAAATAGTTTTGTCAACTGTAGCTACTTGATTTTAAAAATGAATTAAAATATGTTGGCAACTGCAAATATTTTTATGAAGATTCAACATGCAAAATTCCACATAAAATAGTTCAAGTCATGGAATGGTATATATAATAATAGCTAATACCTTTGAATTTATTATCCTAATTTTAAAATATACAATATGTTAACTGAATATTGTAATTATACAATGAATGTACTTATCTACAAAGACATTGAATGGTTGAAAATACTGGCAACTCATTATTAACAATTTTAAAAGTATGCATACACAAAACCGACTTACGCTAATCAAAATTCACGACCACCTTAAACAATCGAAACAAACACGCATAGCACGCAGCAACTTAACGCAACAGCACGAACGCACAAGCACACAGCACACAGACACGACACACGCAACACGCACAGCACCAGCACACGACACACGCAATACAGCACACATCCTACACACGCACACACGCACACACACACACCACATGACACGCACACACACACGACTTACACACGCACACACGCACACACCACACACGCAACACACGACACACGACACACGCACACACGCAGCACAACGCGCACGCAACGACGCACACGCACACGCACACGCACACGCACACGCACACGCACACCAGCACACACACGCACACACGCGCACACACACGACACGACACGCACACGACACGCACACGCACACACACACGCACACGCACACGCACACGCAAACGCACACGCACACGCACACGCACACGCACACGCACACGCACACGCACACGCACACGCACACGCACACGCACACACACACACACACAAACACGCACACGCACACGCACACGCACACGCACACGCACACGCACACGCACGCACACACTATAACATTAAAAAGGCGTCAAAGTATAATAACATTAAATTTCGTCAGTATTTAACAACAACAAATAACGCCAAATTGTAACATTATAATAAAAAAGCGATGAAGTAATAAATTAATAAATTGATTGTAATTGATCGAATAATTTTAATTAATAAAAAAATTACTAAATATCAATCGCTACTGCCGTCGGCTCATCGGTAAATTAAGATAAGGGAGGGTTCTAATTTAGAGTTTAATTAACATACCTGAAACACTGCCTGCTTCTCATAAGCTTAATTATTTTCACTTATCCTTAATTCATAAAACAAATGTTATCTAAAATTATGAAAAATTGATAAATTCTCGAGCGCTATGTTGTCTTTTTTTTATATATCTATATAGGAACAACAAAACCTAGTTAATGAATAATAATAAACAATTTATCAAAATGAAAATAAAATAACAAGTTAGACATAAGTTTATTCAATATATGATTGAAAACGTAAAAAAATCAGAAGTCATAAACTATTCTAAATTATATAAAAAACATTACCTTTTAACGGTTCTGTACATACACTGTAACTGGTAACTATGAAGCAGAATGGTTCATTTGGTGAGGTCAATGTCTTGCTTATTTATCCTTAAAATATGGAATTTCCTTGAAGTTTAATTCGCCAAATTTATTTGTAAAAGTATGTAGAACTTGCGTTGTAAATGTAATTCAAGTAAAACTTGCCATTTAAATTAATAGAATAGTAAAATTACTTACTTATACGTGCCATTAAAAATATATTATAAAAATATATTATAAAAGTATGCATTAAAAAATATGAGTAAAATAATTGCAAAGTGAGTACTTAAAAGGTGAGTACTTAAAAAAGTACTTAAGAAAAAGTGCTTAAGAAAAAGTGCCTAAAAAAAGCAAAGGCTTTAGTTTTAAATATAATGAGAAAAAAAATAACTTACCACCAAAATCTGATGGCACCAAAATATAAAAAATTAAGTAAAAATCATGCTTATAGCTGTAATATTCAGCATTAAGTGAATTAAAAAAACTTTCAGAATAACTCAAGTGTATTTCCCCCTAAAAGTCTTCACGCTTGCGCGGATACAATAATATAAATCCAATTTTTTTAATAAAGGGAACTATAACTCTATGTAATATTACACCCAAAAGATATGTTCTAGGAAATGCAAATTAAATTGCCATTCTCAATTCTACATATTAATAATTAAAAACTTTTCTAATATTACGCCAAATAAATGAACGATTCTTAAATTAATGTACTTTTTAATACAACCACAAACAAAGGTTGTTACAACACACACACACACACACACACACACACACACACACACACACACACACACACACACACACACACACACACACACACACACACACACACACACACACACACACACACACGCACACACACCACAGCACACGCACACACACACGCACACGCACACGCACACAGCACACGCACACCACACGCACACGCACACGCACACAGCACACACACACAGCACACGCACACGCACACGCACACGCACACGCACACCACACGCACACACACACACGCACACGCACACGCACACACGCACACGCACACCACAGCACACGCACACAGCACACGCACACGCACGCACACGCACACGCACGCACAGCACACCACACACGACACGCACACGCACGCACACAGCACACGACACCACCCACACGCAACACGCACACGCAAAACACGCCAACACACAAACACGAAAACACGCTAATGCGAAACCACGTAAAACGAAAACACACAAACGAAAACACGCAAATACGAAAACACACAAACGAAAAAAAACGCTATCACGAAAACATGCAAAACCCGAAGACATACAAATGGGAAAACACGTAAAACGAAAACACGCAAATACAAAAACACACAATCGAAAACACGCCAGCGAAAAACACGCTAACGCGAAAAGTAAAGCTGCAAACATGAATCAAGACGGGGAGCACCGTTAGGAAAAACAAGTTTATTGACAAAATTACAGGAAAGCTTAGCGTTTGAAAACATATTATTATTATAAACAACAATACTTCATTTTTATTTAATAACAACCTTTATCGGTCTTCTTCTTCTTCTTGAACCGTGATGAGAACTCTATTTTTTATGACTTTTTAAATAGGGTGTAATTTGATCTACAGCTCCACTGCAAATCGAGGTTACTGAAAGGGGATACTTGTGATGTATTGGTAGACATTGTACGATAAGCGTCAAGTGACTGGATGAGAACTCTATTTTTTTTTATTTGTGTATTTGTGTTGTGTTGGTAGGCATTATACTAAAAGCGCAAAACTGGATGAGAACACTATTGTTATAGATTTTTAAAAGAAACAGGGGATACTTGTGTCGTGTTAGTAGACGTACGAAAAGCGCAAAGTGACAGGATGAGAACTCTATTTTTTATGAATTTTTAAGAGCGGTAGCGCAATAGCACAGCAAAGGGTTAAAGCACAGTAATCATGCGTTTGTGTGCAATTTTTTGTCCACTGAGGAGCTTTGTGACAGTAAAATAGTACTACTAACAATAATAGGAATATAATGCTTCATTTAAGATACAATTATAAATTAATTGTGATTAATTATTTTTTATGAGTGCAATATTAAAGAGTTGTTCCAATCATTAATTAAATGAAGTCTTTCCAATTCAACCTAAGAAAAAGTAATTGATTAGAAGTCAAAGAATAGCACTAACGTTAATATAAATGGATTTAGAAAATATTGACGTAATAGCAATTTCACTTCGAACATTAATTATCCAATAATAAGATTTGAATGCATCCTTTGAGATACCTTTAACACGCTGTTGCGGTAATATTTTACTAATTAGGTTCTATATCCATTAATTTCTAGCTTGGATAAAAAATTAATTTTAAAAATAGAAAGCTACACACAAACACATAATAAAACAACCTAACAAGCATAAAATTAACTAAAAATCTCATTTATTAAGTGCTGGATTTAACTTTGTTAACAATTCAAAAATAATTTATGCTAATCTATGTGTTATTGATGAATTTTTAGCTACTGCTTTAAGCTAAAAAATATTACGTAATATCATCCGATTAATGAATTTGTCTATATTAAGAAATTCAGTCGTATCCAGATTTACAAATAAAAAAAAGTTAACGGAATACTATTTAGAAGAATAATTTAACACTTTTATCAAATAGAAATAGTTCTTTGACCTTTTAACAAGTTACAGCTTGTACAGTAACGAATGACGCATCATTAAAATGATGAATCATGAAAGTTAAAAATTCAAAATGTAAATTTCTACTTTTGTAGGTCAGACAAATAATTTTTGATTTTATGATTTTGGATTATGGAATATGCACAAGGTTTTGTTAAGTATAAGAATAAATTCGGGAAATAGAAAATGCAAATGCATATTGGATGGAAGAAAACATCCTTGAAAATATATTGTATATTTATTATGCAAAACGTAACACTGTCCAAACATATAGCAAAAGTTGTTTTGTAATGTGAAATACTGCAGTTTCAAGTACACAACTAACCAAATCGCCTTCACAAGCGCTTTCGTAATGCTGCTGTAATTATATTAAATTTGATACCAGCTGAATGTAAGTTTAACATTCATACAAATATTCTTGATATATATACATACGTGAATTTATTGTAGAGTAGCAAATATACAATGTGTAATAATGAAGAAAGAGTAATAAATTAAAGGCAAATTGAAAAAAATTATAATGCACTGAGCTATAAAGTAGATAATTATCAGTTTTGCCTTCATGTACGCAAGAATACTTCAACAGAGTTTTTAAAGGCAAAACATAAATCAACTGGTTATCATTAATTAACAATTTAAATTCAGTTCATTAATGCTTTGGCTTATAAATAATGAATTTCATTTTTATTGTTTTAAATTTGCGCTTAAACACTTTCTAAGGGAATTCGGATTACATCCACACCATTATTTCCAAATACCAGATAAATATTAATTTAAAAACTAAACTGTTTAAGGTTATGCTTCTATAAAATTGCAAATTAAAAATAGTAAGTCAATTATTTGTTCGGTGCTCCATACCACTAAAAATAGTCAAACAAATTTTAGACAACATAGTTTTTGCAGTAAAATGCTGCCTTTTAATTGACAAGGAATCACCAGAAAACCACATATCACACTACCTCTCTTTCTTTTTAGTTTGTTAGGATTGTTATTAGTTCTTCTTTTTGCTTATTTAACTTATCCTGTGAGTTGCTTAAAAGTTATTCTCCTCTTCATCCCTTTGTTGTAGGGTAATATGGTTAGTTTGCTTATTATGTCTGTCAGCGTGTGTGTGTGTGTGGGTGTGTGCGTGGGTGGGAGGGTATGTGTGTTGGTGTGTGCGCGTACGTGCACTAACAGATACCTGAACGCTAAATCTGGCGCAGCTGCAGTCAGTTGTAAAAACACTGGTAACGAGATCAGCAAGACTCATCTCAAAATAAGGAGGAGTTGGCAACACTAACAACGGTACTACTGTAAAATGGATTTACAATGAGGGACATCCGAAATACCTGACGACCAGGAAAACCGAGACCCACAGATGTGGGGAAATCACCAGCAGCAAGATCACGCTTTCGTATGTAAAACAGACAACAGACAAGATTGCGAAAATTCGCAACTAACACAGCATAGGCAACGTTCAACACGGACAGAAAACTATCTGGAGTGCTTCCAGCACAAAAAACAAAGATTAACCTGGAGGAGCAACGAATCTACACCAGTCCTTGCGGAACATGTGGCAAGGTATACGTAGGACAAAGAAACAGGATGATCAACAACTCTGAGGAGAGAAGGAAAAGCATCTACATCGTATCTAGCGGTAGATCCTCACCCACCAGGATAATAACCAACATCAAAAGCGCGACAAAAATGACCTACTGGCCACACAAGGAAATCTTCACCCACGCAAGAATCATTTACCTAACAGGAAAGTGAAAGTGGTGAAAGCATACAACACCATGTATAAGCAGGACATCGGACAGCAAGACATCAGTTCTATTTTAGTAACACGGAGCTGAGCCAAGCAGTTGAAGAGAATTTGAAGATGTCAAATAGGACTGCCGAAACGTCGTTTTTCTACTGACTGGAGGCACACAGCAGGAGATGCGAGACAACATCCGGAGAACGAACGGTATATTATTGCATATTCTGATTCTTCGTTTCATTTTAGATCAACTTTATGTATGGGCTGTTTCCGAGTAATTCGACTTTTTTTGTAAAAATTAACGTCTGTTGCAGTCTTTAAAAAATTGAATATCAGGTTTGAACTATCAGATTAAGCATGAATTGGCCAAACTTTTCCATCTGTGGAAAATGTTACCGAAGACAGGGGGTACCAAACATTTTTTTATACATTTTTTAATTCGTTTTTAAATTGTCTATCAAACATCAATTACATTCCTTATACCTAACTTGAACCGTTTTATTGTTATTTTAAGTTTTAATATTATTTTAACAATTTTTGCTGTGTAAGTAGTACCGGGGCACCTTGGCCGCCATCTTGGATTTTAACGTCACTTCCGGTTTTACACGCCCACGTGGGAGAGCGCATTTCCACCCTTATTTTTACTCGCTTACGTGTAGGACGTATTTTTTCACCCCTATTTTTACACATCCACGTGTGAGACCGTGTTTTCAACCCTTATTTTTTTATACGCTTACGTATGAGACCGTATTTTTTACCCTTATTTTGAGATGGTGATCTTTTAATTATTTTTATTAATATAAGATGATGATCTTTAATTATTTTTATTAATTAATTAGAGAGCTTGCGTGCGTGTGTACGTGCGCACGTGCGTGCGATCTTGCGTGCGTGTGTATGTGCGAGCGTGCGTGCGAGCATGCGTGCGTACGTGCGAGCTTGCGTGCGTGGGTACGTGTGTACGTACGTGCGTGCATGCGTGTGCTAGTCGATTGTATGTATGTAATTGTAGGTGCTATTGTGTTGACTAAAAACTATAATTGGAAGCGTTGCTTGCTATACCCAGTGACAGATGTATTTTATTTATGATAAGATCAGGCTTGCATGTAAAGTAATATAGAGGTGAAACTAACTAGCTAATGTGTTTTGCTGCTACATGTATCACAGTATTAAAGATTCTGTTTATGTATTAGAAAACGTACTACAGCCTCGAAACAGAATGCAGATAAAAATTGAAGGAAGTGAATACGGTACAACTTCTGCGTACGAGCTAAAAGATTTGAAGCGTGTGCAGCATTTCCAGAGCCGTGTTGAAACCAGTTAATTTAGGGCTAACCTCGTGTCCATGTAATAATGTCTGATAAAACTATTAGGGTTATTAGCTACTTTTTATAGGTTGTTACAAATATAATCGTTCAAGGTGCAGACGATGAGGAGATTGTATCTCAAAAAATCTCGTTTGATCTAATGAGATGTGTATAGCTTTTCTTAAAAGAATCTCATGCAAAAAAACATCAATAATCGTTAGCAATGAAGCTGTATCCGCTATTATGCTTATTTAATGTATCACTAGTATAGCCTTTTTGATATCGAGAGAAGAAGCAAGATTTCGAACGGTTTTAGTAAGAATAATCCCATCTCTATGTAATAATAGACGTAATATAAAAGTTACATATTTTAAATGTATTTACGTAACCTGAAGATTCAATTATTTAAAAAGTAATTTCCGCGTTAGCAAAATTTTTAAAATATTTGTGTTTTGAATGTAAATTTTTTTGTAAGTACATGTTTGTTAAATACGAATTCAGGTTTTTCTGTATTACTTTCTAAATAGTTAATGACAGGTATGTAATCGAGTGTTTATATTCAGACATTCACAAAGCGTGTTTTAGTGAGACACGTTGTATAAAAAATTTCAGTTTAACATATGGTAGCGTTGAAGGAAAAACTTCTAAATGTAAGCGTATTATTTTTAATATATGTTTTTTACCTGATATTGCTAACAAAAATGCCGATAAAGATTTTTTAAATGTATTATTACACAGGTTAACGTCATAAGATCAGCTCCACAAAATAGTAGGTACGCACGGTTTTTAAATTTGTAGTTATTGTTAATTCATGTATAGTAATAAACCATTAAAACCTTTTGCCTTTTATTTCCGTTATATCAACTTTTTAATGGGTTTTACAACTGTTAATGAACACGTTACAATGAAATAGTTTTGTGTGTATGTAATTAAACATGCAAATATAACAGATATGATGTTCCTAATGTATAGCTGGTGGCTGTTTAGAGGATCTGCCTATACATAAAGCATCATTGTATTAGGGTGGAAATTATTATTTCACGTCATATTTAATTAGACTTTAATGCATTCAGTTTGAACTGTAATCAGGTTTACTGTAAGACATAATTTCGGTTGATTGATTGAGTTTTATCTGATGGTCGAACGTGATTTGTTTGAGATTGATTAGTTAATTGATTTGTTTGTGCGTGTGTGAGAAAGAGAGGGGGGGAGGAAGAAACAGCATAGAGCAGGAGAGAGGTGTGCATTATCAGCTTCTATTATGGAAAATGTTCATTAGTCTATACGCCCCCTAGATGGCGCTAAAATCAATTTTTACTCAAAGGGGCCAGGGCGCAGACCCTGATACAAGTCCTGCCTTACAAGAACCTCCTTATTATAATACAATTTTGTATGACGGATCGAAGGCCTACAGCTGTAAGCTTAAGTTAGAACAACATACAATTGCACCAAGGGGGCCACGATAGGGGCTAAGCTCTACACTTATCTTATAAGGTTGCGAAGCCCTACACATGTCGCACAAGAACCTCCTTATTAGAAATACAACGTTTAGGTAAAAAGATCATCCAATAGCATTTGGCCATTTTAAGCAATAGGACCGATAATTTTAATAATAATATCTTATTAATTATGCAATTACCAACATTGTATGTGTGTGCATTTGCCTAACCTCCAGGGGTACTGCTATTAATATAGTCAGAAGAACCTTAATACCATCAAAAATAACCAGCTCCAAGTGCAAGACCTAGGTCCAGATCCAGCCCCCCAGCACCAAAACCAGTCCCTTACGTGAGCATGTGCAAAAAAGGCTCTAATTAGGGTTGACCTCGAAAAGAAACCATGAGGGTTGAAAATACGCATCCTATACGTGAACTGTCATAAAATAGGGGTGAAAAAACACGCCCTACACGTGGGTGTGTAAAAAATAGGGGCGAAAATACACGTCCTATACGTAAGCGAGTAAAAATAATTAATTAATAAAAAATAATTAAAGATCATCATCATCTTAAAAGCTATCAGATTAAGAATTTCCCTAGGATAAAATTAATTAATTAATACAAATAATTAAAGATCATCATCATCTTATAAACTATCAGATTGAGAATTTCCCTAGGATAATTAATTAATAAAAATAATTAAAGATCATCTTATATTAATAAAAATAATTAAAAGATCACCATCTCAAAATAAGGGTAAAAAATACGGTCTCATACGTAAGCGTATAAAAAAATAAGGGTTGAAAACACGCTCTCACACGTGGATGTGTAAAAATAGGGGTGAAAAAATACGTCTTACACGTAAGCGAGTAAAAATAAGGGTGGAAAATGCGTTCTCCCACGTGGGCGTGTAAAACCGGAAGTGAAGTCAAAATCCAAGATGGCGGCCAAGGTGCCCGGTACTACTTGTGTACGACGCGGTAGGCGTTTAAACGTATGAAAAACAAATGGAAAATATTTATTTTCTGAAAAATTTTCAAAACTAGGATCAAGGTTTTAAAAAAAATATACAAAATTATACTAATGAAAGTATTTGTTCGATGTGGGCGCCTTCGTTTTGTAAACATCAGCGAATTCGCTCGCGAAAAGACATTTGTATACGCGCTAACGTTTCTGGCGTAATCTGTCTGAAAGTCTGTATTATGCGCAGTTTCATGTTGTCAGAAGTAGTCCGTGGTTTTTGATACACCAGATTTTTCCCATAATAGAAAAAAATCTAAGGGATGTTGGCGGCCAAGCAACCAATCCCCCTCTTCCTATCGATCGTTCATGGAATCGTTTATCCAATAATTATCTCGCAATAATACTGAAGTGTGAAGGTGCGCCATTCAATTGCAGGCACATGTTTTGTCTTATTATTAAAGGTACATCTTCTAACAATTTATTTAACATGAAACAAGAAATTGTGAAAAATTTGACCAGCCAGAGTGCCATTAAATAAATGTGGGCCAATAATCTGAGTACCAATTATTCCACCCCAAACATTAATACACCACTTATTTCGTCTATGACATTCCATAACAATGTGCGGATTTGCATCGGAATAATAATGATAATTATGTCCATTAACTAACCCATTATTAAGAAACCTAGATTCATCTGTCCATAAAACGAAATTGTAGAATTGGGGTTTCGTTCGAAGTTTATTCATCAGCAACTGACAGAAATTTGCACGTGCCTCATAATCGGTTGATAGTAGTTCCTGATGTAGTTGCACTTTATATGGATGGAAACAGTTTTTTTTAACATTCGACCAACTGATCTAGAAGAAATTCCCAAATAAGAACTTAATGTCCGTTGACTAACTTGTGGGTCATCAATAACTGTAGCCAACACACTATCTTCATTTTCTTCATTTGTCACTCGATTACGAACTGTGTATTTTACATTTCCTGTTGAAATCAACCTTTCTAATGTCCGCTCAAAACTTTTTTTCTTTTTTCTTCTATCTGGGAATCTTTCTTTATAAATTCTTGATACCAATAAACAATTTTTTTGGCATTCGTCAAGGATAAAAATCATGGCTACCATTTCTCCTGTAGATATGCCAATTGAAAATCTTAATAACGTATTGAAAACTAACAGTTACTTTCAAGTGTTTTTCATTGGTTTAAACGTCTACTGCGCCGTATACAGGAATTGTTAAAATAATATTAAAACTTAAAATAACAATAAAACGGTTAAAGTTAGGTACAGGGAATATAATGGATGTTTGATAGACAATTTAAAAACGAATTAAAAAATGTATAAAAAATGTTAGCGTTCTATTTAAAAAAAACGGAGTTACGTTACCATTTTAGACCTTACATGTGATACATAAAGTTGATCTAAAATGAAACGAATATGCAATAATATACAGGGTGTTCCATTTTAAATAAAAAGTTTGGTTTCGCCTGGGCTCAACGAAACACCCTGTATACTCAAAAATATTTTTACGAAAGCTTGGCTATGAACAACTTTTATATAAATAATTTTTATTTATTTTCAACATCCGAGCTATTATCCACCAAATACAGACAGTTCCACACGCTGTATATATATATATATATATATATATATATATATATATATATATATATATAATATATATATATATATATATATATATATATATATTGAGATGTTTAGAAAGAGGTAATAGAAGTATCGGACAGCTTACATGACATTTGGGTCATAAAAGGGGTAATTCTGGCTCGATACAAGTGCTAGACACAATTTTACATAAATATGGTTCACGATGTGTTTAAAATAAATTTATTTGGTATAAATTGATCTGAATATCTTTGCTAAGTTTGGTTTCATCATAAAAAGCAATTTGTTGCTACCAAATTGTCAAAGATGTTAAATATCATCATTTTCGTAGAGTCATTTTAGTAGTGCAATTTTTACAATAAAATTCAATTTTCAAAGTTAATTTGGCAAGTAGACATTTCACAGGTGTTTAAACATGGACTATGTAGTTAGGATTATGTTAGGGATAAGGTATGTTTAGTTTTTAAGAGCAGGAAATACAAAATTTTGTTAAAAGGGTTATAATATGGATAGTTAGACAATTTTCGCACACTTTTTGTTAGTGAATTAGTGACAAAGTTTATAATAAATGATTCACAAGAAGAAAGACATTTAGAACATTTTGGCATACAAACATTTATAGTGCCGTACAATTTATAGTGTAAAAATCCCAAAACAGTGTTAGACGATGAGACATTTTCAATGCAAGACTAAATAACTTTATGCATTGCAAATAAGTAGTGTGAACAATAAAGACAAGTTATACAAACCTTAAACATAACATTTTATGTGCTAAAACATTTTTAATATGAATTTATTTCATATTTAAAATTTAAGATATGGTTACGTTGTAAATTTTAGATTTTTCACATAATTTTATACTTTTTCCATATTATTAGATTTAGTTTTTGCTCTTAAAGCAAATAATAGATGTTCTTTCACAATATAAATAAGTTTTTATAAGGATACAGCGTTTTATCCGCAAAATTTTGCTAAATCTAAGTTGATTTCTAGACAAATTTACAAAACTTAAAATTTTCATTAAATTAAATGTTTTGAATTTAAAAGATATGTTTTCTTATGTAAATTGTCCTCAGAATTCCATTTTCGCAAGTAATTTTAGTGTAGCTTGTAAGTGTGTATAGTTAGTAGCTTATTTTGATTAGATTAAGTTGTTTCGTTTATTAGTGGTAGGATTTATTGCTTATTCGGTGTCCTTTTATTCGAAATTTCACATAGTTTTCATTTCTGTTTTAAATTTCATTTCCGACCATGTATAAGAAAGTTACGGCCAAAATTCCATTTTGTACAATTCTTAAATTTGATTAGCCAATCACATTCATTGTAAATTTTGCAATATGGCTGTAAAAATTGAAATTTCTGTAGCAACCAGAAACCTATAAAAGCAAGAGCTCAGGAAGCCATTCTCTCCAGTTTTTGTTCCAAAAGTAAAAGATTAAAACAGTGTTGCTAATTTAGTGTTTACTTAACCTAATTTATTTTCGTCGAGAAAGTTTACGGTACGAATAATTTCGAGAGCACTTGTTTTTATAACTTCGGTCAAAATTTAAATAGTTCGGTCACCGATACCTGTCGTTGTTAATAAATTATTGCGGTACGATTAATGGATGTCACGATTTTGTGAAAATTTGTTTTCATGTTGTCCGATTTCAAATAATACTGATATACCAAATTAAATTCCATTTTTATTTGGTGAAAAGTTGTTTTATTTTTCCGGACAACTCCTCTTTAAATAAATATTATATTTTCGGTAACTAAAATAAAGTTGTGTTAACAAAAATCTTGGATACTAATAATACATTTTAATCGATATCAGTCATAAGGATTTAAAACCATTTTAAATAAAAGTTACCATTGTAAATAAGTGTTTGGAGGTTGCCGTTTTTGGAAAAGAAAACATCTTGAAGATTGGAGGTTGGTGTCTTCGAGAACCGAGATAGCAGTTGGACATTCGTAACAACAACAGCCGAGTGAACATTGCCTGCCTCCAGCTGAAGTTTGAAGACATCTTTCAATCGACAGGAAGGATTGTATCTGTGAGTTTTAAAATTTTTTATAACCCTGTTATTGGTATTTCCTGCAATCTATATTTGTTTTATGTTATTAATTAAGAATTTCAATTATTTACCTGTGTAAACACCTCTGAAGCAAATCATTTCATTTTCTTTTCTAAATTTTCACATTTTGATCCAAACATTAAAATTTCTTAATTATTTGACAATTTTGACAGTTTTAATTATTTTACACTTAAAGTCAGTAACGCATGCGTTAGAAAGCAAAACTTATTCAGAACAAATTTTATACGTCAAATTCAATTAAGTATAGGATATTTCTTATACAAAATATATTATCTTCAACTAAATCCTTGAACCCTATCCCCATTGAGATCCATAATCATAATTTAATAAAAAACCTAATAATTAACATCTCAAATTAATTAATACATTACAATTATTGGCACCGCAACGTGTGGGCACGATTTAGTTTGAAGTTTTTGGATATAAAAGCACAAAAAAATTTTATAGGTATTTAGTTTTTCATTTTTCGTTCATTGTTCATTGTTATTTGTTATTTGTTATTGTTTATTGTTTATTGTGTTATTAGTGTTAGGATTTTTACAAAAAGGGGCAAATTTAGTTAGTACGACTAGTGAATGCAAGATCGTAGGGTAACTAGATCAGGAAAAGTTTACGGACCTAAAGATATTGAGGTAAAAGAGAAAAAACAGGATCTAGTTACAAAGATGGAAGTGGAAAAGAATGTTGAAGCACAACAAGAAGAAGGGGGAAGTCCAGTGAGAGAGAGCAAAACCTTAGACGTGGACATGATAATCGCCATGCTAATGAAAGCGGAGGAAAGTAGAAAGGAAGACATGATGAAAGCGGAAGAAAATAGGAAGCAAGACATGATAAAAGCTGAGGAAAATATTGATAGTAAATTTAACAAGCTTGAAGAAAATAGGATAAAAGCTGAGGAAAATATTGATAGAAAATTCAACAAGCTTGAAGAAAATAGGAAAGAAGCAGAGGAAGAAAGGAAGGAGGATATGAGACGGTTACAAGAAAGTATCGATAGACAACTAAGTAAGTGGGAGAACGATAAGGAGAAGTTAGTGCATAAAATGGACAAAACGAAGGAAGAATTAAGCAATAGCATGCACCGAGAAAATGATAAGTTATGGGGAACGATTATCGACAATAAGGAAGAGGTAGATGACAAGATAGGAAAGTTGGACAAGAATATTAGAACTGAAACCCGTCTAAGAGAAGAAGCATTTATTAGTATTAAGGAAAGTTTGTTTACAAATATGATTTTAAGACACCTAATTTTAAGTTACCATTTATACTCAGGACGGATGCATCTTTCTATGCAATAGCAGCAGAATTATGTCAAAAACAAGGAGACGAAGAAGTACCCATTTGTTTTCTTTCGAGAATTTTAAAAGTGCATGAGATCAAATACACTACAGCAGAAAAGGAACTACTGGCCATTGTTTACGCAGTAAACAAATTAAAATTTTATCTATTAGGCAACAAATTCAAAATTGAAACTGACAACTCTGCAATAACTTTTATGAAAACAACTAATTTTAAGAATCATAGGATGTACCATTGGTCGTTACTTCTGCAGGAGTATGATTTCGACATATCTCATAGACCAGGCAAGGATAATGTGGTAGCAGATGCGTTAAGCAGGAAGGATAATATAGACATTAAGGAAAATAGAGTTTTATGCGCATTTGAACAAATTAAACCTACATTTTTGGCACAAGAATTAAGAAATTTACAAAATTCAACGCAATTTTTAGAACTTAAAAGAAGATTTTGGAATCTAAAGAAGAAATATATAAGGATTACTGTATTTTGAATGATAGAATCATTAAAGTTTTTAATACAGGAAAGTTAGTTGTAGTAAATGAAGATATAGCAAAATTTATCATAACGGATTTACACAAAACGTACGGACATCTAGGAATTAGGAAAACTTGGTTAATTTTAGAGAAAATTTCTATGCAAAGAAGGATTTAACATATGTCAAGAATATTATAAATAAATGTGAGCTTTGCATATTAGCTAAAGAGAAGAACCACACTAATTTCAACCTTGTCAAAAGTATAAAAGTGAGTAAACCATTAGAAATAATAGCAATTGACTATATTGGAAATTTAGTACCTGGTCAGAACGGATATAAAATATATTAGTAATCGTCGATATTTTTTCAAAATTTATAAAATTATACCCTAGCAGGAATGCACAGCAAAACAAGCTACGATTTCTATCGAGAAATTTATGAAAGAAACAGGAAAGCCAAAAGCTATTTTAGCCGACAATGCCACTTATTTCAGAACTGCCAAATTTGTAAAGAAGTTCGAAGAGATGGGAATAAAGATCTATTTCTGTTCGATCAGACATCCTCAAGGCAACCCAGCCGAAAGATATATCAAAGAAGTGATTAAATTTTTAAGAATATTCACGTATGAGAAACATAATGCTTGGGTGAAGTATCTTAAGGTCATAGAAAGTGCATCAATGAAGTACCGAATGTTAGAACACAGGTAGCTCGATAACATTAATAAAGAAGATTATACCAGAAAGACCCTGGAGGCAACAAGAAGAAGAAATTGAAGTTGAAAATTTGCTCCAAGAAGTCAAAGAAAGATTGTGGAAGATTTTAGATAATTATGAAAAGATACATTCTGCCATAATTATAAAGTAGGTTACATTTAAGGAAGGAGATTTAGTAATCTTACGCCGTTTAACAGTTGCAGATAGAGCACGAAAAATGTGTGCAAAACTCTTACTACCATATGAAGGTCCGTATAGGGTAAAAAATGTTTTGTACTACATATGAATTAGTCAATATAAAGGATGGTAGTAGTAGAGGTAAATTTCATATCTCCATGATTTATCCATATTTCAAAATTTAATTTAATAGGTAGGTCAATTAAAGAACTTAATATTTTCTTGTACAAAAATATCTTCATTCTTAAATTGGGGAATTTGAGATGTTTAGAAAGAGGTAATAGAAGTATCGGACAGCTTACATGACATTTGGGTCATAAAAAGGGGTAATTTCTGGCTCGATACAAGTGCGAGACACAATTTTACATAAATATGGTTCACGATGTGTTTAAAATAAATTTATTTGGTATAAATTGATCTGAATATCTTTTGCTAAGTTTGGTTTCATCATAAAAAGCAATTTGTTGCTACCTAAATTGTCAAAGATGTTAAATATCATCATTTTCGTAGAGTCATTTTAGTAGTGCAATTTTTACAATAAAATTCAATTTTTCAAAGTTAATTTGGCAAGTAGACATTTCACAGGTGTTTAAACATGGACTATGTAGTTAGGATTATGTTAGGGATAAGGTATGTTTAGTTTTTAAGAGCAGGAAATACAAAAATTTTGTTAAAAGGGTTATAATATGGATAGTATAGACAATTTTCGCACACATTTTTGTTAGTGAATTAGTGACAAAGTTTATAATAAATGATTCACAAGAAGAAAGACATTTAGAACATTTTGGCATACAAACATTTATAGTGCCGTACAATTTATAGTGTAAAATCCCAAAACAGTGTTAGACGATGAGACATTTTCAATGCAAGACTAAATAACTTTATGCATTGCAAATAAGTAGTGTGAACAATAAAGACAAGTTGTACAAACCTTAAACATAACATTTTATGTGCTAAAAACATTTTTTAATATGAATTTATTTCATATTTAAAATTTAAGTATGGTTACGTTGTAAATTTTAGATTTTTCACATAATTTTATACTTTTTCCATATTATTAGATTTAGTTTTGCTCTTAAAGCAAATAATAGATGTTCTTTCACAATATAAATAAGTTTTTATAAGGATACAGCGTTTTATCCGCAAAATTTTGCTAAATCTAAGTTGATTTCTAGACAAATTTACAAAACTTAAAATTTTCATTAAATTAAATGTTTTGAATTTAAAAGATATGTTTTCTTATGTAAATTGTCCTCAGAATTCCATTTTCGCAAGTAATTTTAGTGTAGCTTGTAAGTGTGTATAGTTAGTAGCTTATTTTGATTAGATTAAGTTGTTTCGTTTATTAGTGGTAGGATTTATTGCTTATTCGGTGTCCTTTTATTCGAAATTTCACATAGTTTTCATTTCTGTTTTTAAATTTCATTTCCGACCATGTATAAGAAAGTTACGGCCAAAATTCCATTTTGTACAATTCTTAATTTGATTAGCCAATCACATTCATTGTAAATTTTGCAATATGGCTGTAAAAAATTGAAATTTCTGTAGCAACCAGAAACCTATAAAAGCAAGAGCTCAGGAAGTCATTCTCTCTCCAGTTTTTGTTCCAAAAGTGAAAAGATTAAAACAGTGTTGCTAAATTAGTGTTTACTTAACCTAATTTATTTTCGTCGAGAAAGTTTACGGTACGAATAATTTCGAGAGCACTTGTTTTTATAACTTCGGTCAAAATTTAAATAGTTCGGTCACCGATACCTGTCGTTGTTAATAAATTATTGCTGTACGATTAATTGATGTCACGATTTTGTGAAAATTTGTTTTCATGTTTTCCGATTTAAAATAATTCTGATATACCAAATTAAATTCCATTTTATTTGGTGAAAAATTGTTTTATTTTTCCGGACAACTCCTCTTAAATAAATATTATATTTTCGGTAACTAAAATAAATTGTGTTAACAAAATCTTGGATACTAATAATACATTTTAATCGATATCAGTCATAAGGATTTAAAACCATTTTAAATAAAAGTTACCATTGTAAATAAGTGTTTGGAGGTTGCCGTTTTTGGAAAAGAAAACATCTTGAAGATTGGAGGTTGGTGTCTTCGAGAACCGAGATAGCAGTTGGACATTCGTAACAACAACAGCCGAGTGAACATTGCCTGCCTCCAGCTGAAGTTTGAAGACATCTTTCAATCGACAGGAAGGATTGTATCTGTGAGTTTTAAAATTTTTTATAACCCTGTTATTGGTATTTCCCTGCAATCTATATTTGTTTTATGTTATTAATTAAGAATTTCAATTATTTACCTGTGTAAACACCTCTGAAGCAAATCATTTCATTTTCTTTTCTAAATTTTCACATTTTGATCCAAACATTAAAATTTCTTAATTATTTGACAATTTTTGACAGTTTTAATTATTTTACACTTAAAGTCAGTAACGCATGCGTTAGAAAGCAAAACTTATTCAGAACAAATTTTATACGTCAAATTCAATTAAGTATAGGATATTTCTTATACAAAAATATATTATCTTCAACTAAATCCTTGAACCCTATCCCCATTGAGATCCGTAATCATAATTTAATAAAAAACCTAATAATTAACATCTCAAATTAATTAATACATTACAATATATATATATATATATATATATATGGTCGCCCATGAGGTTTTGGGCAGTATATATCTTGAAAATTATCAGAACTACGATATTGAAATTTGGTAATTACAAACAGTGGGTAGTATTACCCATTTTAAGCAAGCAGCCACTTTGTTGCACATTTCGGGTCAGGTGGAACCATTTTACAAATTTTTAATGGGATACCCTGTATATTTCTCCTACTTCTGTAAAGGTTACTCTTATGCTAATTCGGCAATATCTATTTGTATGATCATCTATGAAGAATGTGGAAGAAACAGCAGATGTGCTAGAGATTTATATAGAAATTGTTTCCCCGACTGAGCAACTCTAGGTAAAAATACTATCCGTTATGTAGAACAAAACTTAAGACATGGTCCTTTGCCAACTGAAAAACAAATAGATATCGCCAAATTAGCATTACAAAAGTGGAAAAACATACAGGAGAGCCCCGTTAAAAATTTTGAAAATGATACCACGTGATCCGAAATATGACGTTGCAGCAAAGTGGCTGCTTGCTTAAAATGGGCAATACTGGCCAATCTTTATAATTACCAAATTTGGCGAAAACCTCATGGGCTACCATGTACATTTATATATATATATATATATATATATATATATATATATATATATATATATATATATATATACATCTACAGGGTGTGTAAATTGGCGCATTTCCTACTCGTGGCGAAGAAGATCTATTTACAAAAATGGCGGATCTGCTTCCGTTTCTTCACACGAGGTCACCAAAGTTTGAATTTTCAGCAATGGATGTGAAAAGTAGAAGAAAAAGATTATATTTTTTTACAAGGTATCATAGCTCAAGCTATTCAGAATAATAAATGCAATCAGGTTTGAAAAGAATAAGTTTTAAAGTTTTTTTAATTTGCAAACTTTATGAGGAATCGATTTGGCAAAATACAGTGATGGCCTTTCATGTGATATATTTAAATTTCAATGTGATAGTTCTGTCATAAGTTTCAGAATGTCGGAGCAAGTTATCCTTACCATCCCGCACCGATTAGAGATTTGTATCAACATACATGGATACCAATTTGAACAATTTCTTTGAATAAACACAAAGCGAAATCATAATAGTTGCTTCATTGTTAAGGATGCATAAACCATATGATGTCTATGTTCATATGATTTCAAACATTTTGATGATAAATTGCCACCTATATATATATATATATATATATATATATATATATATATATATATATATATATAAATGTCAACGTTTTTTCTTGCAATGGCTCGTATGAAGGAACGAAAGCAGATTCGACAATTTTGTAAATACATTTTCGTTTCGGAATTGTCCAAAGAATAACGCAACGTGTAGGATATATACCAATACACCCTATATGTATGTATCTATATCTATATATATATATATATATATATATATATATATATATATATATATATATATATATAGAATATCTTAGAAATTTATTGAATTTATAGTAAATAAATCTGTCCAAGAAATGCTTATTTTGTAGATTTATGAGTGCCGCTGCCGGTCAAGGCAAACATTGCGATTGACCACACCTTTGGCATATACTTAGAAACAAAGGGATGATAAACTGTCAAACGCAAGCTTCTCCGGTGCTCGGATATATTGCCCATCTCTAATTTGTTTTGTAATCGAATAAAATCGTACGTGTAAAGTTTTTGTGGTTATATATATATATATATATATATATATATATATATATATATATATAAAACAATATAAAATTGAAAAATTTTATATACATAAGTGATTTCCCCGAATGCGAATTCGAACCCATGTTCTCTCGTTGGCTAGACGAGTGCTCCACCAACTGAGCTTATGGGGTTATGAATTCTATTCGATAGAAACAGGAAACAGCATATTGTGTTAACTTTCATGGTAACAATTACTATATGTACTATTATCACGTGGCCCGCATATCACTAAGGTGCAATTATTATTAAAACAATCAGTTACGTATTTGTCGTGTATGCAACCTTAGCGTAATGCGGGCCACGTGATAATAGTACACATAGTAACTATTACCATGCATCCCACTGCTCGTCTACCCTTGGAAACCCTTCCTAAGAATTCGAAGAACTCCTTGACAACACTATGTCCTTACTCTAAAGAAAAATACTAACGACCACGCTAGAATCCGGATACATCTAAAGGAATGAAAACAACACATCACTTACACAGCACTCTACAACACACTTATTTCCTTTTTTTAAATAGATAACGAAAACTTATTTTTCTCATTCTCTCTCTCTCTCTCTCTCTCTCTCTCTCTCGTTCTCTCTTTCTCACAAACACACACACACACACACACACACACACACACACGCGCAAACACACACACACACACACACGTACCTACACACGCATGCACATACTCACAGAAGCACACTCTCACGCACGTGCACACGCACGCACACCCACACAGAAAATTGTGTGTAATTACTATCGCCATGTTTCTAAAATATTTATGGTCACCAGAGGCCTGTCGTATTCCAGCGGCATAGTATAAAATATAGGTTTTTTTGAAATAGAACAAAATATTTTATTGCAGATCTAGAAATGCTCGAAGCCTACTTATTCTTTATGTAACATGTTATATTCCCGACTTTAGCGGTTTTGCTGTTGTAACCTATTTTCCTCACAGTGTGAAACTAAATCTTTTTTATATAATCTTTCCTGGGTGATTTATGGAAAGAAGAGAATTAGATTGGCTTTCTAAGATTGTCATTTTTTCGAAAATTTCAAATGGTGCTCTCCCAAAAAGATTACAGCGTTGGATAATCGAAGCTCAATATTTTGAGTTGGTAACAAAAAAACCACACATCCCATAATAATTTCAGAGAAAAAACATGCAACGCTAATTTGTCGCAAAATGTCTTGTTATGAACCCAAGTCTGCCATGGTAAAACTAAACAGGTGCAAAATAAACAGTACAAATTATAATAAGCTGACGGCAACATTATTCTTTTCTAATTTTCAAAAGGTGTTGGATAGATTTACAACTACTGGGGTGTCAAGGTCAAGGAGGGTTAAAACGAAGCCAGTTTTAAGCGAAGAAAATGAACTCTAAATTCTCGACGCGGCTGTTAAAAACTTATGTCAGTGTCCATGAAATTAGTATGTGCAAGGATATTTCAATGAGTTATAGGCGTCGTACAAGTTCCATCCGTTAAGGATTTAACTGCACCAAGAATTGCAACCTCAAGCAGGATTTCTGCATGTGGGCTATCAACAAAATCGACCAAGAGGGCTCTTATTTGCGGGTTATTTTCTGATAAATCGACGTTCCATAAAAGTGGGGTAGTCACTCGCCACAATCTTCATTATTACTCCGATGAAAACCCTTTACCATGAAAATAGGATGCCACCAGCAGCTCCTGCGCATAATAGCCGTGCCGTTGGGGAATATCCTGTAATGTGGCCGCTAAGATCATCAGATCTAACTCCCATTCAAACCGTGGTTTGGAATAATATGAGACAGGATCTGGTCTTAAGTTTATTCACCTGTTGCAATGGTTTGAATGTTTATATATCTCTAAGGTAGAGGGTGTTTTCTGTGTAGGATTCGGCGTTTATAGGAGGATAACTCTTTGAGGGAATCATGTTCAAGGGTAACGTACACGTTTACTTTATCAAGGAATTTGCCTTGAGATTCGACCCAATATGTTATGTTCCCTTAGGTATACGACTTCATCTTGAGGAAAGCAAGGTGATAAAAACGAAATTAAGAGAAAGGTTTTCCCTTTGGTAGTAGTTAAGGTGACATAAAAGGATTGCTTGGGTCTTGAAAGAGTTTACAGTGATTCTCCAGTGGTTTACCCAATCGAAACTGTTACATAGGCTATTAGAAATGAATAAGACTCTTCCGCTGCCGTGGTTAACTACTCAATGCGTAACGTTAACATACTGCGCTACAGATACGTCTGAGGATATGGGATGTTGTATGTGGCGAATACTATGTTCCCTAAAATGGAACGCCGCTGTTGGTAAAAAGGGAACTGAATATGATTCTCCTACTTTATTCCTATTGGACAGGTAGGGAGTATGACTTTTAAAAATTGGTTGGATATACCAAGGGGGCGGATTTTGTGAATTAGTCCTACGTGCTAGACCCTCTTGATGCTTCTTTCTGCAGCTTCAACAAAGAGTCGTGACAGGCCGTGTCGGGAATTAGGAATTGGGAAGTGGGTCGTTCAAGGTGTTTCCTGAGCCTTCTTCCTAGAATCTGCTCGAAGCAGCTACCTAAGCTGCTCAGTAAAGAAATCAGCCTGTATAAGGAAGCATTAGTAAGGTTGACTTGAGGATAATGTCAGTGGAAGCTGATTTCCATGCCATTATAAATCTAATAGCTGCTGTGGACAGCTGTTTAAGTATAAGTCTGTTTAAGCCAACATGTCCTGTGGTTAAGTTCGGGTATGATTAATTTGCTGAAGTTTTCGATTATACTTTGATTCGCAATTCTTGTCGAAGAAGATGGATTTTAAAGAGGTCAACCTTTCCCTCACTTGATGATCATCAAGGTATGACTTGGGAGTCAGTGTATCAAGTTTTTGCCATAAAAGCTTGCCGTTGCCATAATCAAGCTTGGAGGTGCTCTCTATCCATTTATGTTGGAAAAACCTATTGGTGTCTCTATGTATTTTAGCATTTAAGCGGTTATATTCTGTCTTGAGAGTGGGATCCCTGAATCTTAAACACGTTTTTGTTTGATACACCTCACTATGTATTGAGGCAAAGCCTTATGCGAATAAAAGGGTTTTGATGGGGATTGGTAATGCCTGCGTAATAACGGAGGTTATGCCGTGAATGGGTCACTCGACATCCTAAGAGGAGAGAAGAACGTTATTAGGAATATGTGCTTTCGGAATGTTCTACAGTTAGTATTGGAGAAATCTTGAATGGGTGTGTTTGTTAAAGGTGGTGGAGGTGGAGGTGCAAATGAAGTTTTGAGCAAGAAGGGTAGTAGGTGCAGTTATTGTGGTCCCAAGGTGGTATTCGTGCTCTAATTTATCAAAGAGAGGTTTGGAACAAAGGGTGTGGTGTATTATTGATGATCCAGCGTGATCTAAAATGGTAGGCAATATTTTATGGGTTTTTAGGGTTGCAAGTCATCAAAGTTATCTAAAAGAACTCTCTTCTCAATAAATTAAGTATTACTCTCCATCTGTTATTGCAAAAAAAATAAACATTATTATTATTATTCTTATTATTATTATTATTATTATTAAATACCCGATCATCCATTCCGAACATTACTAACTGTCCTCCTCTTTAATTTATTAGACTATCATTCTATTGTGGTTATCACTCATTCTACACTACTTTTCTTCTCTTGCGCCATTCATACTGCTAAATTATGAACAAATTACACTCTTTTAGGATAATTTTTCAACCTCTTTTATAATGTTCCAAAGACGCCCACTTCTTTAAAAGTATAGATATTTATATTTAAGAAGCATTTTTAATCTTATTTAATTAATTTTTAAGACGTATTTGGCATCATATTAAAAAACGTAAACAAACGTTATGTAAAATTAAATTATCTCTACAATACAGTATGAGAATAAATAATGGATACCGAACTTCAAAAATTAATTTATCAATGTCAAACTAGAATTGTGTACACGTATATACAAAGGTAATTATTGATGTATGACATGCTCTACACGACCACCATCTTCTACCAAGCATTGTTGAAGATTGGAAAAATTGTTCTACAGATGTTTTTAATTCTGGGGCTGTTTTTTCATCATTCTCCATATATAGGTATCAGGGTGGATCAAGTCGGGGCTAGGTGGATAAACGAAGTCAGTTTTTCCTGATATTATCCTGTTACCGAAATATTGCCTTTACATCGCAAGAGTGGCATTAGCCGTATGACTTGTTTCCCCGTTTTGCTGAAGCCACTGTCTTCCATAAGGCAAGTTTGTAGCAGAAGCGTCTTAGGTCTCTAACAAATAATTCAATCCTTTGCCTATAGCTTCCTTGATTCACTGTTACATTGTGACCTTCATCTTCAAAGTAGTAAGGGTCCAGAATTCCGTGCCCAGAAACTGCGCACCAAATTGTTACTGGTTCATCGTGAAAAGATGCTTCTAGAATTTTTTGTGGTTTTTCGAATCCAAGAAATCTGTATGACTGTCTGTTGCCGTTCCCTGATAATGAGCCATGGGATTCATAGGAAAACCATACGTTTGGCAGAAACTTTTCATCCCCATATTGCTAGAACATGGGCGCTATATTCTACACGTAACCGCTTATCCGCAATGTTTAACTTATGAAATGTCAGAATCTTATACGAAAATGGACCAATATTGTTAGGAGTTAAGCGTGTAGTTTCCCTATTTGCGTTACTTTTAACAGCAGTCTTTCTCAATCATCTTTTTGGAGATTCCATCATTTAGTACTGGAACCTTCCGTCTTCTCTTTCGCCCAGACCTTCCCTTTGGACTAGAACACTGCCTGTGCGTTGAACTTCTTTACTATGCGCCTTATTGTTGTGTCTGTAACACCTCTTCCATATTGCTCTCTAAGAACTCAACGTTAACGTAATTGATACTTGTCCCATTGTTTCTTCCGATTCCGTATGAGCGATTATAGTGGTAGCAAATAAAAATTTCTTGTTTGATAGTAAGCATCTTGTATCACAAACTTATTCCAAGACTTTAAAGACTAAATTGCTATCTAGAAGTTAAGGTGACATTTGTGCATTTTTTATTTCCATGGAAATTGCTATTTTATATTCAATTTCGGTATCTTGTATTTAATGTCATATTGCATGTTTACACACACACTCACTCGCACACTGCAAAAAAGTCAAAAGGGCGTCACTTGTTAGAAACATTTATAGCGGGAGAACGTCATGAACTAGATAATATAACGGCCTAATAGGAAACCGTAATATTCACTCAAATAGAACACCTGAAAATTATACTCCTAAAATATTTACGCAAAGCTCTCCTAAACTTCAACAAAATCTTAAGCTTCATACAAAAACCGCAAAATTGCAAAAATAAAACTAAACCTCATTTAATTAATTTCGATAAACTTCAGCGTCAAAGTTATTGTCTCAACTAACAAAAAAAAATTATCTATACGGTAATTAATTATTCAATTCAAAACAAAAAAATACTTCACAGCGAAACTAAGCGCGATCGAAAATTTATAAAATCCTAAAATCTAATAAACGATAAAATCGGGGTTATGTTTTCTAAATTCGAGAAAAAATACGCAGCTGATACCCAAACAAATAACAAACTGCTTACCTTTTGGCAAACCCAGGCATAACGGTGTCGGTAAGTTGATTCCTATAAAAATAACTTCAAAAAAATTCCTACTACTCGCAAAACTGTCGTATGCAAAAACAAACAGCTGACCGATCAATGGCCGATTTGCTTCATAATCTACATTACGTTACTTTACTTAATAAATCTGTTCAATGAAATTATACTTCCAAGAAAGGAAATCACTTTACTTTAATTTACAACTGCTTGAATTTATATCAATCAATCCGCTATAAAATATGTTAAAATTTATGAAAACTAATGCATTAACGCCAAACGTTAAATGTTATAATTAAAAAATCACTTGTAAAGCTTTAGAACGTAATTACTTTACTTAAAATAAACACAGAAACATTGACGTTAATTCAATGAACTCATCTTCATAAAAAAACAAACACTTAAAATTCCCGTAAATAAGGTGCTGTATAAGAAATGGGTTTACATAAAAAAACACCGCAAGTACATTAATCTATAGATATGCATTAAGAAATCACCTCCTGGGAGATAAACACAATCGTTAAATCATTAAATCCTTTCTATTCAAATTAAATCATTTAGTTTACTTAGTAGGGGGTGACACTAGCTAGTTTCAACGTCGGCCTTTACTAAAATTACTGCAAATATTATTAGTATGCCAAAATAACAAATGGTTATAACAAGTAAGTTACGTTCCCCTTGTAACGCATTTGTCACATACAATTTTAATAAAAAACCATCAGTATAACAAAAAAGAAAAATTTGGATTGCAACTCGGATGAATACGCTTATTTTACAATTTAAACAGAAAAATAATAAGAAATTAATCTCCAAAAAACAGCGTATTCAACCGTTAGATTATACAGAGGAATACGCACAACACTTTATTAAAATTTGTCAACCGTAGCAAAAATGTGCATAGAAATGAGTACCTTAATTTTGAGCAGTCCCTTTTGTTATACAGGCACCTGGTGGTACCCCAGAGGATGGACTCAGCGGTGGCATGGGCAATGTGCTCGATGTTGAATCTACGCTCGAACCCCAAATATAACCCAACTCGTGAACACCTCAACTTCTAAGTTGCGCTTTGATTAATATTACAAACGGTTGTACGTTACATTATTGTTCATATTTACTCGTCCTTCCTTAACTGTACTCTATTAATTTTGTAGCATTGTTCAAACAAAAAGCTTAAGTATTTACACGTTGCTGGTTAACTTTACTCTAACTATATACAAGTTCTGAATAATAATAATTATTTTAAAAGAATAAAAAGCTTATTTATTTACAGCGAGTTATTTGTTATCGGGTCAGCTGTACGCACGAAGTCGTCAATAAAAAAAAACCTGAACTATATTACTATTAATCCGCACGCAAGATGCGATGAAACTCCAAAAGGAATTAAGGACAGGCACTTATCCAACACCGAATCCAATTCCACGGACACGATAATGTCGCTGCGCGCCTATACTATAACTATAACTACAAAATAATCCGGGAGGAACGAACTAATATAATTATTCCCCAAATCAAGGGCAACGGAAAGACTTTCACTTAACTTCCCGGTAAGGGCGTACATAGTTTACCACCTTCAAACAAGCAAATCTTCGGTTGTGCGGCAAACAAGAGCCTTGCCATCACGGCATCTTTAACAAGACTGGCTGTAAAAACCAATGTCCCTTTTCCTCTTACCTCATCATCCCAAGCGTCACCCGCGGTTATCTAAACCAAAAAATGCAAGCTATAAGTTTCACACGACGGAAACACGCTATTTCCAAGAACTGATAAGCCCACACCTTAGTTGAAACGGAACATAGTGGAGCAACCAAATTTTACAATTTTCCTAACGGCAATATTAAATGAAGCGATTCGGTAAACTGTAAAAAAAAATTGCGCAACCATTTACCTCAACTCACCTCTAGCTTACATTATCAAAAAAATAATTTTATAATCGCATTTTGTATTTCTCAACTTACGTTCCATTTAATCGACACGAATTCACTCTTTTACAATTACGATAACAGATTGAAGAAAGAAATGAAGTTCCTGATATACGTTTTATTTTAATTCAACAAGCTACATTTCATAATACTTAAAATAACCAATAATTTAATAACTTAATGTTAACTTGCAATAAAATCCAGCTATCCTCAAATACGTAAAATAAAATATACCACTCTTTAAATTTTTTCAAGTACATCGAAAAAAAAATTCTAAACTTCTAAACAATTTCAATCCTCAATATATTATCACGTGGAAACAAACATTATCTGAAGTACTTTTACTTAAAATTTCCACACCCGCTGACAGTTTTACCAAAATAAGTTAGAAGGTAGCACCAAATTATGGCACATCAATCATCCTGATGCCATTTTTGTGATAAGGTTTTCGTTCGTTTTCCTTCACATTTTAGTCCAAAAATTTTATGAAACATATGAGAAAGAAAATTTATTTTGTGGTAACAAAGTAGCATGAAATTAGCATCAAATTGTGATAAATCACTCATCCTGATATCAAGTTTTGTTATAAGGTCTTTGTGGAACCCATCACGTTTTAGCTCAAAAATACGACCAAAAAATTTTATTTTCGGGTAACAATGTACCATCAAATTTGCATCAAATTATTAAAATACCCAGATTTTGGGTTTTTAAGAACCCTATAGCTAAGTATTTTAATTATGAGTAATAATGGTGAAAGTTTACATTTTCATAGCAATTTATGATATATTAATCATCCTGTACCGTTGTTGTCATAAGGTTTTCGTGATTTCCATCTCGTTTTAGAAACAAATTTTATTTTAGGGTACCAAGTTTTGATATAACGCTTTGCGGTTTTCATAATGTTTTAGCCCAAAAATTTGATAAACATACTTAACTTAACTTAACTTAACCTTCACGCCATTCCCTTGCGGAGAAGGAAAAACAATCCCTGCCTCTTAAATATTTTTCATTCACAAAATTTCTCCATGCTTTCCTATCTCCGCAAACCTCCCTAGCTTCCGCAAAGTTCATACATTGTCTCTGACATGCCCTTTTATTTTTAAAACTCCTTATCTCTCTTTCCTTTATCATACATTCTACTGCATTCAGCCATTCGGCCTACCAGACCCGACCTTTCCTCTAACCTCATCCATATATATTTGCTTCGTTGTTCATTCTCCCAATGTGACCAAACCAACGTAACGTACTACTTTTATATCTATCCATCATCGTCTTTTCCTCACCACACTCCGTCATTATGCATTCTCGTTACGCTAGGCACATGCTTTCGTTGCTCATTATCGTCCATATACTTCCAATCACTTTCCTTCAGCATTGACCCCTCGTCCAACCTCGCCCTCCATTGTACCATCTGCAGTAAACATCCTACCCAGATATACCAGCTCGTCCACTTGCTCCACAATTTCATCTTGCAAGGTAAATATTCTACTCTCTTTTCCACCTTCCCGATTAAACACCACAATCTTAGTTTTGGTTACGTTTACCCTTAGGTCCATGCTTTCACAGACTATATCAAACTTCCTCAGAGCAGTTTGTAGCTCATCCGCACTGTCACTTAATAAGACTGTGTCATCTGCACACACCAGAATTCGCACATTTACGTCACTAACCATTACACCATTTGTATCGGTATGTGCTTGTCTAACACACTTATCCATGTATACATTGAACAACCACGGTGATATCACACAGCCTTGTCTCACTCCTTGCTCAATATTAAAGTATTCACTCGCGCCCCCTCTCACCCTAACACATGCCCGACTACCGTTGTATACTGTCCTTATTCCGTTTATTAGACCTTTATTTACGCCATATTCATTTAATATTTGCCACAGCTTTTTCCTATTCACTATGTCGTATGCTTTCTCCAGATCTACAAACACACAGTACAGCTTCCTTTCTACACTTAAACACTTTTTGATCACCTGCAGAGCAACCATCTCATCGACACATCCTCTCACTGGCATGAAGCCACCCTGCACATCCCAAATCTTAGTTTGTTTCTCGTACTCTATCAATCAGAATTCTTCCAAATACTTTACCAGGCATGCTGAGCAAACTTATTCCTTTGTATTATTATAAGTTTTTGTTATGAACGAATAAGTTCAAAGGTAAATATGTAATTAAAAATTATTATTAATTTTATTAAATACATAAATAAAAAGTTTACCTCGAGTAGGATTTGAACCTACTCGAGGCAAACTTTTTATTTATGTATTTAATAAAGTTAATAATAATTTTTATTCCTTTGTAGTTCTTGAAATCACTCTTGTTCCCCTTACCCTTATACAGTGGTACAATGATCGCGCTCTTCCAATCGCTCGGCACTTTTCCACATAAGGCATACATTGAATAATTCACACAATCCTCGTATAAGCTTTGCACCCTCATACTTTAGCATTTCACCAGTTATTTCATCTACGCTTGCTTTCTTGCCGTTTTTCAACCTTCCTACCGTTCTCTCTACCTCATTTATCCTAATATCCTTCTCAGTTTGATTCACCATTCCTTCTACATTCTCCTTATTTAACCCTGCAGTCTTATTACAGCTTTCCGAAATATTCTTGCCAGCATTTCCTCTGTTCAGAATCACCCCATACTATTTCGTTACTCGTATTCATCACTCCTGCAACGTTCTGTTTTGGACCACGTTTTGTATTTTTGACCCATTTCCAGAAGAATTTTTTGTTTCGCTCAAAATCATTCTGCATTTTCTCTCCTTCCACAGCCATCACTTCCTCTTTACTTATCCTCACTGCCTCCTACGCTTCGTTGTTTCTTAATCTGTGCACCTCATACAGTCGCTTTTTCTCAATCTCATTTTTTGCAGAAATAATTGCCATGTACGCATCTTTTTTCTTACATACTGCCTTTTTAACCGACCCATTCCACCAAGCACATTGTTTCTGTCTACCTGCAGTCGCCCTTCCACATATCTGCACGGCACAATTGACAGCACAGTTTTTCAAGTTTAGCCATGCACTTTCAACGCCAGTGTCTATTATTTGTTCGTTCCACACTGTTTCAGTCACATTCAACTCTTTACTCACAGAATCTGCGCATTTCATTCTCGCACCATTATCCGCTAGTTTGTCTACCCTAACTTTGGGCGTTCGCACTACGTTTTTTTTCCTTCTCCAGACCTACTTTTGCCCTAAACACACTCCCGATATAACCAAAAAGTTGTCCGATCCACACTCCGATCCGCGCATTACTGTTGTGTCTTTTACCAGGTTTCTAAGCCGTTCATCGTACTCTATCAAGTCCATCACACTTTTAGATTCACCTCTTTCCCATGTATACATATGTACATCTTTATTTTTAAACCACGTATTGGAATACAAACAGGCTTCCCTCCACCAAGCGTTCACCATACTCATTCACTCTTTAGTCTTCGAACTTTCCTAGGACGTGGTCAGTATGTTCTCTCTGTTCATCACTGTTTAGTTTGGTTTACATACGTTCAACACGTTCTCTGCTTCGTTCTAGAAGTTCTCACGCTCCCGGTCTCTTTCTTCATTCACCGGTGCATAACATGCAATAAGAAACATTCTTAGAAACTCCACTTTCATTCTAACCCATATTACTCGGGGAGATATCAATTCGTACTGTTTAACACATCTTTTCGTTTACCCTAACTCCTTTTGCGCCATGCACTTCAGTCTCAACTCCTGACCATAGTGTTAGGCTGCCATCCTCCATTTCCAGAGCATTATTTTCTTTGCGCTTTGTCTTCGATACACACAGAATATCAAGGTGTCTTTCGTACATTACATTCGCAATTTCAAATTCTTTACTATGCATACCTCTAACATTCCACGTACCTACTCGCCAGTCATTCCTTGCACAGTCGTCAACAACGAGGCCTGTCTGTTCCGACCTTGACCGCCCCTTGTAGCCAGGTCAATCCGAAGCAATTGTATTGTTCTCTTGAGAAATACCATAGCGAGCAGACCGGTTATTGGCCAATTCGTGCCCCGCACGATGTAGTATTTCCTACTAACGGTATGGTCCTATTATCGGACAGTTTTCTGTCTACTGCCTCGACACGTAAGGAAGACAGAAGTAGAAATATAGACAGAGGCAAGAAAGATATAAATTATAGAGGAGTGTACACTTACTGTATTGATATCTGAATGTACTTATATATATATATATATATATATATATATATATATACATTTACATACTTATATACCCTTCAATCACGTCACGTTTCAACCAGATTGCTCCTTACGCGATTCCTGACTCTTGCGCCTGTCACCGGATGCTGTTATTTATTTGCGATCAAATGATTCAATTATTTTTAATTTAGTTTTCCTAGTTATAATTATTTCTTTGTTATTTAATTTAATATTTATTTAACAAATCTGTTTTATTATTGTCGCGAACTGTGACAACTTAAACGTTTCCATCCTCTAAGTTCCTTTTTTTTATTCAATTGAAGGGTAACAACAAATAATGATAATAGTCCCGTTGGCTCTCCCGACATTAATTGTTTACTTTTAGGATTCATTAATTACAATTCAGATCAAACATAGTAACAAAGGTAAAAGTTAGCTTACATTTTGAATTTGCAGTCAAGGAGAAATATTGTATAAGACAATATGCAACGCACTGTTATAATTAAACTTAGAAGCACATATAGTACCGAAAACAAAAATTGGACCAACCTTCAAATTTGAAAACAAAGAGAAAAAAAATGCTCAAAAACTTACCACTTAATACGGATCTGCCAGGTATAGTCACATCCTTTGTATTTTTATATTTGACAAAATTCTACTGTTTAGATTATTATTATTTTTTTTTTTTTTTTTTTTTTGGTTATGGCGTCAACTACGAGGTCATTGCCATTGCTATCTTTGTTATTTTAATCTCTATCTTTTCCTATTCAGTTTTTGTTGTATTCATTTTCTAAATTTTTTCAAACAACTTTGTTATACGTAAAAACTGAAACAATTTGTTTGTCGTGCATTGTTTGGTTGATAGGATATCCACTACTGATTCTGGTAAATTACATCTTCGTCTATATTGTTCCAGTTTATTGCACTCCACAAGTAAGTGTTTTACTGACATCGGACTTCTACACAAATTGCAAATACTAATTGGTGTATTTGTCAATAGATGGAATGGGTTAGGTTGGTGTGTCCTATTCTCAGACGAGTTAAAACAATGCTTTCTTTTCTAGTCATTAGTGTGTAAAGTTTACGACCACTTATCAGTGGAACATGTTGTTTTAGTTCGCGATTTTCGCGGTTCCACATATCTTGCCATAACTCGTCAATTTTTAATTTAATTTGAGACACATTTCCTAATTCGGCGTTTATTTTGACCATTTTCGTGCTATTCGTATGGCCGAGTATATGGGTATGTTGAGTTTTGTGTAATTATCTTCTTTTCGTAACAAGGCATGGTTAAAATGCGAACTAATCGATAGTATTTTGGCAGAATACTTTAATAACAACCAGTTTCTTCTTAGCTTTAAAGGCAGTACTCCTGCTTCCACGTAAAGACTGCTGACTGGACTCGTTGGGAACGCTCCTATAGCGTATCTTAATGCGAGGTTTTGTATAATATCCAATTTATATAATCGAGTCTTACACGCTGCTCTATAAATTATGCATCCATAATCTATCCTAGAAAGGATTAGGGCTTTATATATTCTGATAAGCACCTCCCTATTTGCTCCCCACTTAGTATTAGCTAGACATTTCATAACGTTAAGTGAGTTTCTTGTTTTAGTCTCTAGTTGTTCAATATGGTACTTCCATGTTAGTGCTTGGTCTAGTACCATTCCTAGGAATATTACCCTTTCGACGCATGAAATTAGTTTACCTTTGAGAAGCAAGTTTGGTTGATAGTGTGGATTCGTAACTTACAAAATGCATACATACGGTTTTCTCAGTCGATATACGGAAACCAACATCTTCTGCTTGGCGTACAATTTCATTTATTCCAACTTGGATTTGAAGGTTTGCAGGATGGTCTCGTTTAGAGGACATGTATATCGCTATGTCATCTACATATAAGCAACGACCAATTTCAGGGTTTAAATTACGAGTTAGGTTGTTCACTGCTATAATAAATAGAGTTACACTAATTGGGGAACCCTGTGGAATCCCGTTTTCAAGGATGTGCGTAGACGACATTCTGTTCCCTACTCTTACCTTAAAAAGTCTATTACTTAAGAAGGATTTAATAAAATACGCCACATTTCCTCTAATTCCCCAGTCATGTATCTTTTGTAGCACAGAGTACCTCCAAACAGTGTCATATGCCTTCTCGACATCAAAAAATACAGCAGTGAGGTGTTCCCTATTTATAAAACTTTCTTGAATTTTTGTAGTAAGGTTAACTAGATTATCATTTGTTGAGTAATGTTTACGGAAACCTGCTTGAAAAAAGTTTATCCACTTATTTTCCTCTAACAAGTTGACTAGCCTTTTATTGACTATCCTCTCTAGTAATTTTCCTACGCAACTTGTTAGCGATATTGGTCGGTAGTTCTCCGGTTTTAAATAGTCTTTATTTTTCTTTGTAAGTGGAATAATGATTGCGGTTTTCCACATTTGTGGATAGCAACCCTCTCTCCATATTTTATTAAAAACAAATAATAAGTCATCTAGACTTGTGGGAGATAAGTTTTTTAACATTGCACTAGGAATATTATCTATGCCTGTTGCCGTGTTTTTAAGTTCCCTTAGTTCGTTTATTATTTCCGTTATTGTTATTGTCCCATTATATGCTTGTTCACTTTCTTCGGAAAAGTCTAGTGGAACTTCACGTATTTCCTTATTTGCAATAAAATCTTGTTGATAATTGTCTGTGCTGCTTACTTGTTGGTAGTGTTTGGCGAATAGTTCAGCAACTTCTAAGGGTTCAGCCACTATTTCCTGTCCTTTTTGTAATTTCGGTGAAATACTGCCAATGTATTTTCCTGAAATTGCTCTTATTTTTTTCCACACTATTGAAGGTGGAGTGTTTGGTGTTATTGTATTCACAAACATTTCCCATGTCCTTTTCTTTGCCTCTTTTATTTTCCTCCGCGCAATAGCGCGCAACTTTTTAAATTCCACCAAATTTTCGATAGTTGGGTTTATCATAAACTTTTTTAAAGCTTTTTTCCTATCTTTGATGGCTTGTTCAACATTTGGATTCCACCAAGGCACTGTGGATTTATGTGTTTTATTACTTGCCTTCGGGATCGTTTCTGACGCAGCATTTAGAACTAAATTGCTAAATTCTTGGACCATTGGCCCCACTTCCAACTCTCGATTAATTGGCACAAGTTTCTGTTGGTATGTTTTCCAATCTGCTCGATCTATGTACCATTTGTTAAAACGTAACGGGGGACTTTTTTGTTTTATGGACTGAATGAGTATGGGATAATGGTCGCTTCCATGGAGATCTATGATAGGATTCCACGTATAATTTATAGCTATTTTTGTGGTGCATATGGATAAATCAAGAGCAGTGAGTTCGTTAGATTTAGTGTTAAAAAATGTAGGTCTACCATCATTCAAAAGTGTAAGTGCTTCTTGGTCGAGGAACTGCTCTACCATTTTTCCTTTAGCGTCGCGTTTTGTTGAGCCCCACAGCGGGCTGTGAACGTTAAAGTCCCCTATCAATAAGAACGGTTCTCGTAGTTGTGCAATAAGGTCATCAAGGTCTTGTCGCGTCCAGTTACTATCAGGTAGGTATACGTTACATATCGTGATTTTAATAGGATGTCCAATTGTCACTGCGACGGCTTGCAATAGAGAATTTATCTTGATTGGATTAAACACCCATTCCTGATGAATGAAGATAGCTACGCCACCGCTGGCTCTTTTGTAGTATACTACATCATAACGACAGCATGTATACTACTGCAACTCAAATTCTTCACCTACTTTAAGATGTGTTTCTTGTAAACCTACTATTATTGAGCAAATTCTGTAAGCATTAACTTTATTTCTGCCGAACTCTTTCGACACCGTTGCAATTCCATTGGATTATAGTATCCATGGATGTATTAAGTTTTGAGATAATATAATACAGTAAAATAAATAAATAAATAAATAAAGTTAATATAAAGATTTAAACGACAAACTCTATGCACAGAAAGACAAACAATGAATATCACAGAAATATATCACAGAAAAAATATCTCAGAAATATATATCACATTTTCAAGTAGTCAAATTCTCATTTGAGGACTGACTATCGTGACGTGGCTTCCTAGGTCTACCTAGTTGCCAACCTCTTTTTTCCGTACCCTCTGGGAAGGGTGTATAAACGAAGCTTCTAAATCTTCATCTATTGGGGGAGTAACTGATAGCTCCCTTTTTTTTTGACATGGTATTTGGATCGTGTTCAACATTTTGTGGTTTCACTTGTGTAGCGTGTACAATTTTTGGACCAATTGATTTTAGTTCTTCTTTACGGCTTCAGAAATCAGAGTTTTCAATTCTGGTATTATTTCCTTTATTAGGATTTTCATCTGTGATTCAGTGCTTGACGCTGCTTGTGCAAATGATTTCCGTGAGGTTACAGGTGAGAGCTTTAGCTCTTCTTTGCTTCATGGTACGATATTTTTTCGTGACTTTAAGTTCTTGTATTGCCATTTCCTTTTGGTACATTATACAGTTTCTAGAACGTGCCAAATGCGATCCTCCACAATTTAAACATTTTACTGGCTCTTCGCATGGGCTGTCTCCGTGAGGAATTTTGCCACATGCACATACTTGTTCTGCAGTGCACGACACTGCAGTGTGACCAAACTTCTGACATCGGAAGCATCGAACCGGAGGAGGAATATATGCTCTCACTCGAAGAGGATATATTGCACCTATAATTTTCTGCGGTAGCATAGGCGTATTAAATGTTAGAATGTGATTTGGTGTATCCACCAGTTGACCATTTTTGCGTGTTTTTATACGTCTAACTGCAATTACTTTCTCGTTCTGCAAGCCTTCTACTATTTCTTCGATGCTGCAATTTAAAAAGTCCGGACAGTAGACAACTCCTTTAGAATAGTTCAGCGACTGGTGTGGTGACACCGTAACTTCCATCTCGGCGAATCGCTTTATACACAATAACCTTTTTGACTGAGGGTTCGATATTGTTTCGACCAATAAACCATCTTTAACTTTGCGAATACTCTTCGTGTTTCCAATTAGACCAAACATAGTTCTTGCAATTAAAAAGGGAGAAACTTTAAAGAAATCTCCTTCAACTTTCTTTACAAGAAGGAACCGAGGTAAGTCTACCGCCTTTTCCTTGCTTGTAGGAGAGACCTCCGTCAATGGGGTCTTACTGGCTGGTTTTATAGGTGGACCCTCCGACACCTCCATATTTAAAGAGCTGGCACTCTGTGAATTTTTAGGGGTTTCGCTCATGTCGTTCCCACGAAATCACTCGGAAAGAATGTCACTTGCAGCAGAGCCGGTATACTACAAGAGGGCATTTATACTGTGGAGGGCGCCTCTTCCCCCACAGGCGTTTTGTTTATTAGTCTTATTCAAACCGATAAAATCTATTCAGTACCTTTGTACTTGTATTTAGATTAGATTGTTCCCTTAACGCGACTTGCTATCATTTATTTGAGAAAAGAAATTATTTAATTACTTTCATTTAGTATTTACATTACAAATTAGAGCCAGTTATTTGTTTATTTTATTTATTTATTTGCTTTTTTTTACTTCGGATTACGGATTCGATCTAGTTACTTATTTTTTCATTTAAGATAATAAAACAGTTCCTATGACAATGCTTCGTTTGGATTGTTATAGAAAGTGGTTCATTACAAGGACGAATCACTTCTGGTATTTCTCCTACAAATACGTATTTATGATTGCTTTCTTTGCCCTGCGCTATTCTGGCATAAAATAAATGTTTTATTAGTTCTCTATAATTCATTGTTATTGCAAAGATTTTTACCTGTTTCAGTTCAATCCTTAGACAAAAGGTTGGTTTTTATTTACGCTTTAAGTTTACTTTACAATTTTACCGCTTTTAACAATCACATCTGGCATGGGTTTAAAAGAGCAGTACGTCTTTTCAATTCAATACTACTGCAATCCTAAATGTTATTTTCGCGCCTATTTCAACTACAGAACTTCTACTGGTTAGATTATTATTATCTTTGTTTATTATTAATATTCAAACCGCCGGGTATAAAACTCTATTCAAAAGCTTATCCTTATTTTATTGATTTAGAAGTTGTCATTTTAACACGTATTTGTTTCACTTCCGAACGCTAGAAGCGAAGTAACCTTAAACACGTTCTATCTTAAACACATCCTATCTCCTGAATGGTATACATACGAGTAGCAAATTTCATTATAGGGTAGAAAAGTGGTACCAAATTTTCTCCAAATTACGTAGGTTGGTTGTGCTAACTTTATGTTAAACACACACAACTCAAGTTCTTGGCGCACCAAAATTCTGTGGTAACAAACTAGCACCAAATTAGCATCAAATTATGGCATATATATTTCTACCGATTATCCTGCATTGTCTGTACTGACTTTAGGTACGTAAGTTTGTGATATGCCGGAAATATTTTAGAAATCTATAACAGACAAAATGTAAAATAAGGGGGTAGAAAGAAGATTATGCACGTCTCACCCTACAGTGAACCGTTATACCCTGCATACCTGTCATTTTTTCAACTGTGCGTCAAACAAACGTATAACCCCAGCAACTAAACCTTCTTAACTTGTGTAAGTTGTGCTTTGACCCATTTGTGCTATAAATACCAATTATTATTTATTGGTTGCATTTTATTATAGCTCTAATACACACTACAAAAGTACAAGAAAGTTAAAGCAATAGAAACATAAAAAAAAAATCATTAATAAAAGTGAAAATATAAATTCCCTGACCTGCCATAATTTAACAATAAAATCGCACATAATTCACAAATCATTTGTATTTACTGCTGCTTAGTTTCATGGACTATTTTCAATAATTTAGTTGCAAGGAATTTAGAGTCACGTCGCGGGGAATTTTATTACTTTTGCATATGCTGTTAATAAATAATTACCTGTACGTTAATGTATTTACGGATTTTGTATTAACGTTAAAACGGTCTTGCATTATTAACTTCGCAATTGTAACATGTAGATCAGTTGTAAAAGAAAAATGTTATACCTCTCTTAATTACATTCTTCAGAATTTACGTACTCTAGACACGCAACAAGTGATATTAGTTGATTTCAGTTCCACATTTCACTCTTTGATGAATAAAATATAAACGTGAATTAAAGGAGAATATAATTAACGTTTCGTCTACAAACTAACCTTACAATTACTTACTTTATACCTTGAGTACTCAAAAAAACTAAAATCAATCAACCTGCTGGAAAACCAATATCCATGTCATCTCTTATTCATAGTAACCAGTTTACCACAAAAAGTTAAGTTTTGATTAAATATTTGCGTTCTCCCATAAATTATATTTATATATACTTAGTTTGTGGGTTATATAAACGATTTTGTTTAATTTTTTTGGCGAACTTGACCTTCCTCAAAGTTAAATATATTGACTCTCTCCTAGAATTTTGATTATTTTAAGTTAGTATAAAAATACACTTTTCTAAATACATTTGTCTAATAGATTCTTAAAAAATAAGGTGTAACGTCCTATTGGTTAAATACTCACAATTTTTTTTTTGATGGTCAAGACGCAGACTGTCTGTTATTCTAGTCAAAATAATTAGTCTAAAGATTTTCCCAAATTTTATTATTGTGGCCAAGTCTTAAGTGGAATTTCTTTAACGTCATTTATGCAGTTAAGTGCTTTTACTACAAATACGATGACACTAAGTTACTTAAAGAAAATGGCATCGATTCTTTTTTGTAATTAATAACACGTAAATACGTATATTTTAATTGGCTATTTAGAAAAATTAACGTCAATTAAGTGTAACTTAAATAAATGAATATTAGCAATTGTAATAATTTTTGTTGCTAAGCTTCAACGTTCTTAGTACATATCAATTATACGGAGCAGTTTTCATTAATTAATAACGGTAATTGGTGTGTTTGATCTTTTTCGTAAAATTTTTAACTTCTTCGGCAAGAGCGCAGTTCCTACAACTTGTTTTCGGTTATTGATATACGGATTACAATATAACTGAAACAGTCATAACAAAATGACAAAGATAAAGTTGTACACATATAAACAATAAAGCGGTCTACTCGGTAAACACTCCTGCTAGAAATAGAAATTATAATATCAAAACAAGGTGTGACTTTTTAGAAAATGATCTATTTATATCTTGTATAGATCTTCGAAAATATCCGAGTTATGCACACTAAATTACCAAATATAGAAAAGCGCACCCAAGAAATGTTTTAATGAAAATGTTCTAACAATATAGCACTAACTTTAATATCAACATAAGACCTAGTATAATAAACTGGATTATAACCAATCAAATAAAATTGTACAGAGTGTCTCTAAAAGATCTTTACTACCTGTTTACAATAAGTAAATTTGCTAACAATCGAATATCATAATAGTAGAAGTGAGACTCCTTCCGCCGCCATCTTGGATTTTCTGGGGAAAACCCACCTTTCACTTTTTTATACGCCCACGTGGGAGACCGTATTTTCCACCCCTATGGTTTCTTTCCAGAGGTCATTTTCAACCCTTGATGGGATTTTCATCCCTAATTAAGGCCTTCTTGTTTTTACTTGCTTACTTGAGGGGCGTATTTTTTCACCCTTATTTTATGGTCGCCCCCGTGTGAGATCGTATTTTCTACCCTTATTTTTTATAGTTTCTTTCCAGAGGACTCTTTCAACCCTTGATGGAATTTTTACCCTAATTACCGCCTCTTTGGCAATTTAGCCCCTAGAAGGTAGGCAAATGCGTGCACGTACAATGTTCTAATAAGAGACCCTAATGCTACCGCATAAGAGATATAAGAAGTTGTGTTAGGTCTGCGCCCCGGCCCCTTTGGCTGAAAATATTATTATAATAAGGGGATCCTAATGCTAACGTGTAAGACAAGTGTAAGAAGTACCACGTAGTTTCTAACTTAGTCTTACAGCTGCAGGCCTCGGCCCCCCGTCATAAATATTTTTAATAAGGTGGCCTTAGCCTTGTAAGGCAGGACTTGTATCAGGGTCTGCGCCCCGGTCCCCTTTGAGTTAAAATTGATTTTTAGCGCCATCTAGTGGCGTATAGACTAATGAACATTTGTTGTAATAGAAGTTGATCATGCACACATCTCTCTTGCTCTATCTCGTTTCTCTCACTCCCTCTCTCCCTTTCGGCGTTTTTTAACACACAAACAAATCCATTAATTAATTATTCAATCAATCTCAAACAAATCCTGCTCGATTAAATCAACCAGATGAATCTCAATCAATCAACCGAAATTATGTCTTACAGTTTGCGCAAAACCAGATTACAGTTCAAAACTGAATACATTAAAGTCTAATTAAATATGACGTGAAATAATAAATAATTTCTACCCTAATGCGATGATGCTTATATATAGGCAGATTCTCTCTTTCTAAACAGGCACAACCTATACATTCGGAAAATTATGTCTGATTTATTTGCATGTTCAATTACATACACACAAAATTGTTTCATAGAAACGTGTTCATGAACAGTTATAAAAACCCCATTAAAAAGACTGGAAAGTAATAATTACTTATGTATAACATAGAGTTAAATTAAATTAACATGTTTTTAAGAATATCAAACTGATATAATGGAAATAAAAGGCAAAAGGTTTTAATGGTTTTATTATTATACGCGAATTAACAATAACTACAAGTTTAAAATCCACGAATACTTACTAACGGTTTGTATACCTGATCTTATGGCGTCATTCTATAAGAGTAATAATACATTTTAAAAATCTTTATCGATATTTTGTCAGCAATATCAAGTAAAAAGCATATATATTAAAAATAATACGTTTACCGTAGAAGTGTTTTTTCTTTCAATTGTTTTAATAATAACCATATGTTGAACTGAAATATATTTTATACAACGTATCCACATGTAGTCTCACTAAACACGTTTTATGAATGGTTGGATATAAACTGGCTATTGCTTTCCGATCATTAACCAATTTAGAAAGTAATACACTAAACCTGATTACGGCTACTGGTATTTAGCAATTATATTGTACTTATAAAATTACACTAAGCGTGTCACTACAGACCAAAATTAAACTTACTTTACTATAAAGATTGAGTACTGTAATACAATTTAGAAATTATATATTTTTGTTATACATTAAAAGCGGTTTATGCGATTATTTCCATAATTTGATACGTATGGTAAATAACAAAACAATTTGATTATGCTGATGGGCGGAACACTTCTATTTTTTACTATGCTTAACCACTTGTTTTACTACCGCTAATATAAATAATAATAGAAATAATAATATTATTTCAACACATCGTGTTTTATCGCAAGAAACAAAGGTTGCCTACCTCAGAATAAACGTCAGATATACTGTGGATCTCCACGGTGGTGCTTGTGATGTCATAAATTTGGCTATTTAGCAAGATATTGCAAAGAAAATCAGATTCATGTTGATGGTAACAACCAACAAGACAAAGAAGAAAACTTCACTGAAGTAACAAAATGTGGGAGTTTCGAAGGGCGTCATGTATCTAATTACAATAATATGTATGAGAGAAAACAAAATTAGAAGAGAGCAGACGGTGAACAAGAATACGTCTTTTCAAGAGGTTTGAATCTCGACTCACTGTCTGTGATGAGAGCAGTGAAGATCAACTGTAAACACTTACGTAAACAAACTCTACGTTACGTGCCTCTACCAGCGTCGTCTTCACAATGCTGCCTTTAGAGCGCCTGTACATTATGCAAAGTGACATGTTCCTTCCGTTGGAAGTGGGTTCCCCATACCAGCCAAGACCTCCCCAAGAAGATCCGGAAGAAACAGAATAAAGAAAATAAAAATACTGTGGAAGAGATTGCTGCCGCACCCGTTGCAGCAGACCCACCGCGGTTTAAGGTGGTTCTACGGGGAGCACCTCTGGACATACCCGAGAGAGACGTTTACTCTGAGCCAGAAAGCGCAATATTAATGCCATGTCTTGTTTGGTAATGAAGAAACAAGGACATCCGCTCCTTATTCTGGTGGTCCAGCTACCATCTTTACCTAAAGAAGATTTTGGAAGTGGAGTACGTGGTACGCCTTCGTATCACCATTGAAAACTTGCGGCGAAAGTCCGGCATCAGACAGTTCCAGGGATTCCGTCACGCACAACATTTCTGTAGCGCGACCACACTCTGTGTCAAGTGCGGGGACGTCACTACTCCAGCGAATGTACGAAACACCACACCGACCGGGACCAATGCGTCAACTGCGGTGGTAATCATCCGTCTAAGTTCATGGGTCACTCGAAGTTCACATCTATCCTCTTTAGGCTTCTTCCGAGGCTTAGATGCGACGAAAGACCTACCTGCCATTGGCAAGATGGCAGCGGTACTAGCAAAGACACAAAATGCTACTCACTAGTGCGGAGTGACCCTCACGCACAGTCAGGCGATGTTTGCTCTTTTTGAGTAAGCACCTCTCGAAAACGACGAAAAGACGGGATGCCTCGGATAAGTATATTAAAAAAGTATTTATTTCGTTTAGCTATTCCTTCCTAAAGTTATCTACCACTTACACGAAAAAACATAAAAAACAAACGCTGTTACAACATAATACATACAAATCCAAAAGGTACTAATTTAAACATAAATTAATCATACCATTATTCCACATTTAATTATGGGTACAACCCGCAAACCGCTATACCGATATATGGAATCCCGCAGCCTCATTGGTGTTCCGAGGAACAAATCCACTACATGCTTTCAAGAAAACGCTATCTACCCACAGTGAATTCTATCAATATAGTAACACTCTAATCTAAACTAAACTTCATTCAAGCCTTCTTTCTTTCGTTTTGCATAAATAGGAATATCTGGTGGCCATTTAAAATTCATCTCAGATAAAGGTTGATAGACATCTAGATGCTAACTACAAAAAAATGCAGTTTTAGCGTTATACTCCTATTTACTTAATGACTTATTTTGTTTGTGTTAAAAAACATTATCAAGAAAGTTATGCAAAATACAATTTTCCTTAAAATATATGTTTACACATTTTCGTACAAGAATGACCGTTAATCCGATATTGTAAAAATTTGCACTAACACTGAAATTCTACCACAGGAAATTTTGCCGTTAAATAAAGCATCGTATCCAAAGAATTGCATAGAACGTAAATAATTGATATAATTAAGGTCCATATATAGATATTTTTGTATAACACGCACGCACATACCCACACACGCCACCAGACACACCAAATACGAGCACCCTCACACACACACACACACACACACACACGCACGCACGCACGCACGCGCGCACGCACACACGCACACACGCACACACGCACACACGCACACACCACACACCACACACCACACACCACACACCACACACCACACACCACACACCACACCACACACCACACACCACACACCACACACCACACACCACACACCACACACCACACAACACACATACCATATGTTTGTATGTATGTATTGCTATGTATAAGGGAAACAAGGGTGTTCTTTGCGATACTCCTTCCCGTTCTCAGTGTTTCCCTGATTTAATGTAAAATTCCATATGGTTTATTTAAATTTTAGGGAAGGTACACAAACTAATAAGTACTGTGTGGCCCTGGCCGGCCATAATTTGAACCATTTTGACATTGAATCGGAACGGGAAAAGATAGCCTGGCTCAGGAAGACATTATACAATGATTTTCTATGTATGCATGTAGGTATAGTTAACACTTCTAGGTCGGTCCTTGTAACAGGATATTTTGCTGCAGTTGTTTCTAATGCTTTAGCAGGTACAATTAGAATGATGGGATTGATCCGCATACCTCTCACCCGTAAAGTAGCGTCCATAACTCACGTCTTGTAAGTTGAGCCGTACGTCGCCATTAGACTAAAGGTATCTCTTGATCCTACAAATTTAGCCTTTAATTTACCGCTTATGAGATACTCTTCTTGATTAAGCAAATGCGAGTACATATGACCAATCATCTCAATCTGCTTGCTGGTCGCTGCAAATCCTTGATGTACTGAGAAACTGTTATTTGCGGGCCCCAGTGTATTCATCTACCCGGCTGAATCATTGTGCCATAAGGTACAACCTAGATGTGAACTCTTCGCGTCCCTTCCATAATTTAGCAACGTTCCGATAGATGAGCGGTAGGCGTAGGTGTTGTTTGGCTGCGACACCATCTCTTGATTTAAATAAACCTTCAGTTGTGAGAAAAGCGAATGGAATTATTGTTTTCCGTCGCTACAACATCTGAGTCAGTAAGTGTTGTATCGTCTTCCTTTAGAACTTGAGCTATGACGTACAACATAGTCTGACTTAAATCTATGTAATCGTTTCCGTTTCCGGGCACTACATACTCTATTGGGGTGTCATCACTAAGAACTGATAAGGGCTCGTAAAGTATCCATTCACCACTTTTGGTACTTGCCTGCGTCGATGGTAAAGCGAACAAATCAAATTCCATTCCATTCATATGATTGGACAAGTAGAAAAGCCAATTAGTATTATCTTGAATATATATCGTCGTAAGTAGGTTTCTTCTTCTTATCAACAGCTGTCGGTAGAAACTGGTTAATATGGTTTCCTTTTTGTTAGTATGCTCTTGGGTAGTATTTACTTATATATATATATATATATATATATATATATATATATATATATATATATATATATATATATCTTATTCGTAGACTGTTCAGGAGTCCTTCTCCACTTCAGCCCTGGTCAATCCATGTTTATTGGTGTTGCGATATTTTGTGTTATTGTATGGTTTACAAGCATGAGATGTGCTCATTTTTGGTGTAAAAAAACAAAAGATTTATTTATTTAATATTTAATAATGCGTTAATTGGCTTCAGTGTGTGTGTGTGTGTTGTTTAGTGGGGTGTAGCGTGCTTAGTGTGATTATTAGATTCTTCGTCCGGTTTCTTGCTGCGTTGTCATTGACGGGGGGATGCGGAAGGCATATGGGATGTTGTGTGAGGAATCTCCTCGAGGAGGTGGTCAAGGAGTTCTGTAAAAATCGCGGGGGGATGCTTGAATTTTATTTTAGGTTTTCTTCGGGGGGATTGGTGAAAACGGTAGTAGGGAGTGATAAGGATCTCTTTTATGCGCAAAGTTTTTCTGTAGTGTTTGGATGTTGTGTGTGATGGTTGCCATGTTTGCGTGTTGTGTTGTGAGGTCGCTAGGGTACCTGAGAGATAACCTGCGTATGCGTCTGAGTATTCGGCGTTTACAGGAAGCCATAGAGGAAAGGTGATTGGGGTTTATGTTCGTGTATATGGGTGCTCGGAAATCCATAAAAGGGCGAATATATGTTTTGTAAGCGTGTTGTAGTGTTTTGAGGTGGCAACCTCTGGTTATTATGGGCCAGACGTACTCTTTTATAGCCCTGCCTCGTGAAATCTTTCTTGAAGCGATTCCTTAACAGGTCGATCCTCTATGACGTCACCAAGAATATTGGCCCCCGTTCTGAAAGTTTCTTTTCCAATAGCCTTTGCACCAGCCTTAAATAACGGTATTATAGTTTCTACATATGTGCGCTTCTGTAAATGCAGTCTATACCGTTACCGGCCTGATTCATAATTGTTGATAAGAACAAACCATTATTGTACTTTCTTAAAGTGAGAGAAAACCACATATGTATGACTCCCGTAAGCATAGTTTTCTGAAGTAATATTTATTATACGCATAAGTGGAGATAAAACATCACCCACAATTTGCAGTTCAACGATGTTGCAATAAACCACCGTCTACGTTGGTAATCCTACCCATATGATAGCGGGGTTCGGGGGTGTTGGTCCCATAGCTATGTTTTGATACGGCCGATAACCCAACTGTAAGGCTAAACGTTGTGAGAATCCGAATAGCAAGAGGGACATTTTTAATTTCGTACTGACGCGCTTAGTTAGATTATGATATTCGATTGATAGCAATTTACTTATTAGCTCGTGGTTAGTTAGCTCATTGGCAATTTATTCTATGCTGGCATAATTTTCCCAAGCGAAACGTAATACATACCAGGCGTCCTCAATATAAATGATTTTCTCGTCGTCGTGTTGAAAATGTGATGCAGATTTTTCTCATATCGCCTCTAACACACCCCCTTCTCCTGTGGGTGGATCCATTCTATAATAAATTACATTCCATCTGTCGTACTTACAGCGGCAAAAAACAAGGGTACTAAATTCCGATATGCCTACACCCTATGAACCCGTTAATCTTATCCGCTTTGGCACTTGTGTAATAAAACTTGAGGTCATATTGTCAGGAAAATACGTCATAGCAATATTACTCAATAAGGTAAGAAAAAACTCCATTTTTATATATCTTTCAGCTGCGAAGCTTACACCCAACAATTAAATTTGTCACGGCATCCACGTCATTTTACCAGGTATTGTTTAAGTCATCCGCGCCCCTTCTCTGCTACAACCTTATCGACTTTGAATAGGGCTTCTTTATCAACCGTAACAACTAGAAATTTCATCTCGTAGAAGGTACCCACAAAAGGATCGTTATTAGGATCGTTTATGCGGTAAACTGGTGGTCTTCTTTTTATAACTGCACTAATTGTAAAACTCCTCACTCCAATTCGTTTCATATCTCGTCTCAAAGGTGTACTTAGTCCTGGCGATTCTCACATGTTCACCGGCTTTATATTTAGGATGACGTGATGTGCCTAAGCCTTTCGCATACAGGTTATTCCACACTTCCAAAATGTTTGGAACATATCAATATACCTGTAGAAATTTTTGTAGGTGAAATAACGCCACATTTTTGTTTTCAATGTTTTATTAAATCTTTCAACAAGAACAACAAAGAAATTGATATTTTACTTCTTGAAAAAGTTTTGTACACAGACTGCCACAAACTCTTTGCCTTTGTCCGTCTGTAGATTTGCCGGTGTACTATCACTTTCCTTAAAAAATATCGGCGAATGCTTCAATTACAGATACCGCTGTCTTCTTTTTAAGTGCTCTCGACCACGCCCTTTGGTTAATCACAGCAATAACCGTTATTATACAGTAGTACCCGCTAATGTGTTTACTTAAAGTTCGCATATCGCAAAGATCCGCTTGCCACAAATCGTCAATGTTGATCACAATATACCTATTGCGCGGAAACTTTTTTCCGACTGGTTTATGCACCGTATAATCTTCCTGAACCTGCAACCAATTATTCAGTTCACCATATTTACCCTTTACAGCATGAGTTAAAGGTGTTATATCCGAAAACCTTGTCAGATGCGAGAGATCATAGCATCCATATTATGTTCGCCAACTATCCCAATCTAGTGTGTCTTCTTCTTCGAGAGGATCTTCTCGGGGTTTCCCGCGATCCACTATCAGCATCGTAATTCTCACCCATAGTCTTAAAGGTCCGTTCAATGTTAGGTGATACAGTAGCAGCATCATGTCTTCCAAACTGTCGCCAAACGTGTGGGTTTTTAGTTTTTCGTTGTCTTAACGCTTCGTGAACCAGATCGATAATGTTGGAATGAAGTACACCTTTTATCCCAAAATACATCACCGTCCGTATTCAGTATACGCAAAAAAGCCTTTCTTCCTTACGAAGACGGCAGTGTTGATACTATTTCGTCGTCTGCCATGGCTTTGCGTTTCAGTAAATCTCTAATATCCTCATCAACGTCACTGATTGTTATGCTAGCAGGTTGACGTAACTGATTGGAAAAGTGTGGATATTCTTGAAGAACTTGATTTTACTGTTTCCATTTGTCATGGTCAGTCATTTTGGTTTTTAAAACTTTATCCATGTCATTCCCCAACTGAGTTAAAATGTTATTTTGTGTGACATCTGGCGTCTGCTGACGTATAAAATCCAACGTTAGAATAATTGGTCTATAGTTATTGAAACAATTAACTAGAATTCCAACGAGTAATGGTCCTAACAGGTGTGATAGAAATGGATCGCCCTTGTGTACGAGAAACTGTTTCTTCCTTTTTACAGATTCGGCTCTCTGTTCCAGCCATTTTAAAGTGTGCTTATGTTGAGAGAGACGCTGTTTCTGATCACTTGACAGAGGTACACGACCTTTTAAAATATTATGTGCACACTCGCAGATACATTCCACCAGCTTACTATCAAGACATTTCAATAAAGCGTCACGTTGACTTTTACTTAATCATGCTAATGCACGCAGTATATCAGCGTTCTCGCTTAAAGCGTCAACCATATCTGGCTAATGCGTGCAGGGTATCTGTATTATCGGTTAAAGCGTCAACCATCATATATGATTTATGACTATGAGGCTTAAAGCCTTTTTCGCTATATATACTTGGCAAATTTTATAGCGTAGCACATGCGGTGTATTCTGTTTTAAATTGAACAATAAATATCCGTGCGTGTTTGAAGTGGTATACCCGTACGCAGGCTCTAAAAGTTTCGGATGTTCAGGTAAAATCTGACTTGCTAAACGCTGTATCTGAGCTCTGTCACGTGGGTTCTTAAACAAGATTATGTAAGTTGAGAGCGTTGAGAGAGATATCTCGCTGTCCACGCCCTTGATTAAATATGTTTTTTGCGTTAGGAAAAACACACTTAGGTGTCTATGATAACAACCCTTTGTAAAAATATCAACCATCGAACCATTAGTTTCGCGCATTACATCGTCAATTATTATTAAGTCCAGTTTTTCACCGTCAAACTGCTCCATATCAGGTAAACCTATCTAAAATTCGAATAACGGTTGCCACTCGCTCTAGAACCAGATATTTTTTTCAAAAGTTGTGTCGCAGACAATTTCGATAATTTTTAGAAAACCTTTTAGAACATTTTTCTTCTATAAGTATCAATAATACATTTCAACCATTTTCATTCATATTTAATTAAATTTTAGACTTAGCTTGCGTTATATTAATAGACATAAATACCGACCGCTTCTATAAAATATCAATAATAATGTCATTTCAAAATTTCATCCATTACAATGCATGGATCCTTCGTGTTATGTTGAAGGTGACTTTTTTACAATCTCAAGGTTGTGATTTAGATATTCAAAAATTTGAGCTAACACTTAAATTCAACCTTATAAATTTTTTGTTGCTAAATTATGCGTCGTGTCAAAAATTGCATAGGACTTAATCGATATGTTTAAGGTCCATGTCTGGGTATTTTTATATCTTTTGAAATATGCAGCTATTTCAGAAATATTTGAACAAAAATCAAAACTGAGCCTCATAAATATTAATAGCAATAAAGCAGATTAAAGAAAACCTTTTTATTGTCATCATCTTTGCATGCCTTATCTTATCTATTGATTCTTATTTCCCTTTATTAGAAGACAAATTCAAATTTCCAACCAGGGGACCGCGACAAGCGGCGAAGGCCCGAGAACAAGTTCCTATTCCTGTCTTACAAGACTATTATTAGAATATCAATTCAAATTTCCAGCCAGAACCAGTCATAATGCTGAGTCTTAGTCCTCTAACCAGGGCACAGATACTTCAGTGAGGATAATCTCGCAAAAAATTAACACTGCCCAACCTACCGGATCAAAACGAAAGGCACGTTGTGGCAGAAAAAAGGCAATAACCCCCAGAGGACAAAGGTTCCTGAGAAATATTGTACTGGAAAACACAAAAATGACCTACAAGGAGATGAAGGAGAAATTTCAGCAGCCTGGTACCTCACTATGCGAAAGAATAATACCTTCACGACATGGGTTTCAGGAGCAGAAGACCAGTAAAGAAGCCCATACTGACAGATAAAATGATAAAGACCAGGTTGCAATGGGCAAATTTATATAAGGATTTTACCCTAGATCAGTGGAATATGGTAAGTACACAAAAATGAGAAAATATAAAATATCCTGAATTTTTTCTTGTCGCTAATGCTCCTTACAGGTTTGTTTCACTGACAAATCCACGTTTCAGATCATGACTGACAAGTAACAATATGTTATGAGGAGGGCTGGGGAAAAATACCACCCTAATTGTGTAATCAGGACCGTTAAGCATCCCACATCCGTCATAGTGTGGTCCGTAATAAGCGGAAAAGGCATGGGGCGTCTCTACGTCGTCGAAGGCACTATGCGGCAGGACCAATACAAAAAGGTCCTTCTGTACCAACTGGTTCCTCAGCTTCAGGAGTAGTTCCAGGATGGTCCTAGAATATTCATGCAGGATGGTGCGCCCTGCCATACTGCAAAATCAATTAAAAAATACTTTGAGGATGAGAACATCCCAGTTTTGCAGTGGCCCGGAAACTCCTCGGATACGAACTCTATAGAAAACTAAAAATTATTATTAATTTTATTAAATACATAAATAAAGTTTACCTCGTAGGATTTGAACCTACGACCTGTACTGCTAGTACCGCTACCAACTGCGCCACCAAGGTTCAAGCCCCAATCGAACCTTGGTGGCGCAGTTGTACGCGGTACTCTAGCAAGTACAGGTCGTAGGTTCAAATCCTACTGAGGTAAACTTTTATTTATGTATTTAATAAAATTAATAATAATTTTTTATTACATATTTACCTTTGAACTTATTCGTTCATAACAAAAACTTATAATAATTCTATAGAAAATGTCTGGGAGTTTCTAAAAAGAGAACTGAATAAGGAGAACATCACCATAAAACAGTCTCTCATTGAAAGAATAATCTATCACTGGAACCACAATGAGAAACTGAAAGAGACAACTTTCAAATGCATAGAGTATGCCGCGGAGAATAGAAGCATTGTGAAAAGCAAAGGGTGGATCTACCAAATATTAGTTTAATATCGTTTTTTTTTGTACGTATTATGAATCCCTTTAATAAATAAAGTCATTGATAAGTAGATTACTAAAAATAGTCGACTTACTCTAAAAAAAACTTGGTTTAATGTGAAAACTAAGGGCGAGTCTAATAATTTGTCCGGGGACTGTAGTTTACGTCTTATTATTTTAGTTTCGAGTTCAATTAATGACAGAGCTTTGACGATGAGTAAGTATTTAAATTTGAGTTAATGAAATTTAAGCGTAACATTTAACGTTCACCATTTTTTCATTGTGTTTGAATTATTTTGTTCACAAGCGTTGGGGGTAACGTAACGAAGTATAAAGTTAAAGAAGTCATTGAAACCCAATAGCTGATATGCGCCCACGCTATTTTGATATTTGAGCGTGCGTATTCTTACCGATATCGTCTTAATAACAGTCTGGCGCCCGTTACTTGACTTTATCTTAATTACGACGTACCGTTATTTGCGACTTTCGACAATACGACTAACCACCTTCAGCATTTTTAAATTCAAAAAATACTCTGTCCCACCGAGCTAGTCCGGTGCACTCTAATTATCTGTTACCTGCCGTTTTAGTTTCATTTTCGACCGTAACAGTACTACAAAATTTTCTGTCAACGGTGCTTTTCTGAACATAATAGACTTCTTGCCACATGCAACTTGTCAAAAAATAGCATTTAAATTGTATTCTTAATTGACATACAGTCAATTATTTCGGAGACCTATAAATTCATTATTTTTTGCAAAAACCGTAACTTATGTTACATCTTCTAAAAGGGGATGATTGAACTTTAAGAACATTGCTAAACATACAGGGTGTTGCATTTAAAGTAACAAAGATGCCCTATACCCGAAAATTGACCATTTTATTTTCGGTACAACACAAGATTGTAACAAATCGGCAATAGTGTTAAAAAAATCTTTACAAAAATATTTACTACTTTAGTTTGCTTTCTAATACATTGATTTAAGTAATGTGTGTTGCCTATTGTTATTTTATATAATTTAATTATGCGTAATACCAGAAAATTGTAACTACATCAAAAAGTATTGACGAAACCGAAATTCTATTAAGTGAGCTCAAATTTAATATTAATATTTTTGATTTAGTTAATGTAAATTGTAGTGACATGAAGAAAACATCACTACATTGCTCACAATCCTTCATTTTTTAATCTGACTAAAAAAATTACCATTACTCTTCCACTGCAGAAGAGCCTAAAGACAATTTGGGTAGGATACACGTCTTTGTAGCTAATTTAAAATACGACTTTATGAATTTTATCATGATTAATAGGATTGTATTATTATGCTAATATGACAAAAAAAACTAAATACGACTGTTTTAAACAGTTTTTATCACAATCTACATGGTATTTGAATTAATCGTGCTTAGTTATCTAATTAATTTAATTAATGGGGAAAAAAGTTTTTTGTGTTGATCTAGATTGCTTTAATTTGCTCTTACGTATAACATTCATTTAATTTTAAATTATATTTTATGAACAAGGACGTGTATAATGAGCACTCAAACTTTAAGAATATATATTAATTGGCAAACGATTATATTTAAATTTTATTAAACTTATATTACAAAATGACGTCCTTTACCTTTAAAAAATATTCTATTAAACTGTTACTCTTTGCCATTTACTTTTTAATAAATATATTAGATTTTATCGTGACCCATTCAATAAGTATTCGAGCGATACGCGATGATTAAAAAAAGTAGACATTCCTTCAATGTATCATAGTGTCATATTTGCTTACAACTTGGAATCATTCAGAAGTAGAATCGATTTCAATAATATAAGGGTTATAACATGAAATGAGGTGCGCTTTTGTAGAAGGAAACCCGAGCTTTGCCTGTAAGCTAGGGTAATATTAATACTCTGTGTGTTCCATTGCCGTTTCATGATATCCTTTTGATCATGTAGTGATTTAGGTTGGCTTCAAACAAAACTACTGCCATAAAGCTACATTCTCAGTTAAATATGTCTTTGACAGGTTTGAATGTATTAAATACCAACATATATAATACCTAATAAGGTAGTGGTTAATCAGGTATCTGGTATTCAGTAATAATTAAATGGTCACACTATTCTTTCACATTATTACAGTAGTCTAAAATTCTTACACAAACAAATTATTATTGCAGTATAAACAGTTTCCCTTATAGAAACTTCAATTTCCTTTTAAGCTAAAGTTTGTTCACTTTCACGAATAATACTTCAATATTAATTTCCTGTTCTGAACAATTTCGATCAGAATCTAATGATTTTAAATTAAAATAGTTTTTTTTATTATACATATAGGTAGGTGATCAAATTTCCTATTCTTATGTAAGTTAATATTTCATTACTAAAATTAATGGTTTGTTACTAAATAAAATAGCCAAAATAGATTTCCACACATTCCCAATGTTACGGTGATAACCTTGCTTTAAAAATCTATTAAGTTTATTTATATATAGATACATTAAATAATTTAAAATTTTGATGTTTTATGTCATAAATTGTTTGATGTGTTTTAAACTCTTCTTATAACAGCCTTTTATTACTGACATTTTTATTTCTCATTAAACTGATTTACTTTCCGTGTATTTGTTCTATTTATGCAAAGTTGTGAGTAATAACATTTTGATAAATGTACGTTGTTGAAGATATACAGTTTAGAATGTTTTGTTAGTTAATTCTGATCCTTTGGCAAGTTTCAGATGAGGATATGTTTTATTTTATTGGACAACCTTTTGTAAAATGTCAAAGCTCTCAACGCAATATTATTATATAACCACTTTAAGTCAATAAAATTCTGTATTTTGACAGTCATATCATTTAAACCTATTATAAGCTTTAAAATATACCATCATGATGTTCTAAATTATATTAGATTAGAATAAACTTCAACTCATCTTCAATTATGTGCCCTGAAATAATAATAATAATAAAAGCAGATTCGAACATTTCCTGCACTTAATAGTAGAGCACGGATTCGTATAAAATATACCAGTCAATGAAATTTAAATAAACATTGGTATTTTATGATTGGTAGTACTTCTTTAGATTGGCATAGCTACTAATAACCACTTACATTTCTTTATATAATAATACTTTGAAAGCTTGCAGTGTCTCGCTAAACAGTGTATCTCGATTTAAAAACTTTAAATCTTACACAGGGTAGTCCACAATAAGCATGCGATGGTCAATAGTTACTAATCCGTTGTACTTGTGAAAAAGTTTTCGTAATAATAATAATAATAACTTATTTATGTTATTATACAAGTTGTACTTAGATACATCAATAAGTTAGTAAAATTACCATTAAAAGGTACAGGAAGGCAACAACTAAAACAAGCACTTATATTAAAATTACATTGTGTCATTGTTTAATAATTCATCAAAAGTGTAGAACGCATGAGAGGTTAAGTGTTGCTCGATGACTAGTTTTAATTGATTTGTTGGCAAAGAACGTATTTTTAGAGATAATGTGTTAAAGCATTTCTGCGATAAGTAATTAGGACTCTTATGGGACGGGATCGTTTAACCTAAAATAATCAATTAAAGATTGTTATTGTCTCTAGTTTCGTAGTAGTGTAAATCCTTATGTTTAGTATACTGTGTTAGATTTCTTTTAATATGTAACAAGCAATCCTATACAGGGTGTTCCATGAGTTCGTACCAAAAACTTGGGAGGTGATAGAGGGACAACAAAAATTATAGTACTTCATATAAAATTTTTGCCTTAAGCCCTTCGTTAACGAACTATAGTACTCTAAAGTTGGGAATTAAAAACTGTTTTTTATTTATAACTATTAAATGACTTACTGGAAATTAATAAAATGTTAACGGTTTATAAACACCGTAAATGTACACTTGGTGGCATTATAAAAAAGTTTGCACCACACTTGTGAACTCAGATACGGACTAAGTTCAATGGTTAATGCGGCAAATTTTTTTTAAATATAACTATTTTCACTTATAAATGCCACAATTAAATTTATTAAGTGTTTCTAAAGAAAAAAACATCCTCTTATAAAATGAATGGGTTAGAAGATACGGACAATTTTATGTCGCACTGCACACCATTGGCGCAATCACCATTTTTTTAAAATACTATTACAGTAATTAATAGGTGGTAGGCATGTATACTCCATGCCAGCCGAGGAGGTACCACCACCCTTACCATGGGCTCCTTGATATTGGGTCTCCGATTTTCTGAGCTCGGTAAGGGCTGCCGGTTACCTTTTCCTTCATCCTTAATCTATTCTCATCCTTATTCTTCCTTCTCGCCCTCACTGTCTTCCTATCGGACTAAAAGTCCCAAATTAAAAAATAAGATGGCTGTGGTTTCTAAGGTAATAAATTCCGGACGTAAAATCCTGCTCCATTCGGATGTCCGGGAGGGCAGGGCCCAAGCGATCACGGTCATCGAAAGTATCAACTTTCTGATTCACTACTGCAACATCCGCGGTATCAGGTCTAATCTTAATGCTATTCACCAACATCTTGAATAATTACAACACGACTTTCAATTTCCTCAATACCACCTTCACTCTAACTTTCGATATAAAGGAGGCGTATGTGCCTACATCAAGGACAGAATTGCTTGCAAGAGGGTTTCTTCCTTAGAAAATAAAAATTTTGACGTGATTTGGTTTAAACATTCTGGTCCTAATTTTGTGAAATTCTACTGTCGCATTTATAGGTCTCCTAATGACAGTAACCTTCAAGACTTCTTCGATTACCTTAGTATGAAAGTTGACTATCTCCTGTCTCAGTTTCTATCTTGCGATATCTCAATTGCAGGCGATTTCAATGTTCATAACTCTAGTTGGCTTCAGTTTTCATCTACCACAAATCCTGTTGGTCATAGTGCAGAAACATTTTCTATTTCATGTGATCTCATACAAATGATTTCTGAACCCACAAAAATCCCTGATAACCCTAACCATACTCCACATCTTCTAGATCTCTTTCTTACATCAAACCCTCTTGCTTATAAAACTTCCGTTCCTTCGCCTTTAGGTCTTTCCGACCATTGTCTAATAGAAATCATTTCTACAGTACCTAATTCCACTATTGTTCGCAAAACCGATAGAACCTTGTGGTGTTTTAAGTCAGCTCGATGGAGTAACTTACGGGATTTCTTTGCAACCTTTCCATGGCGTCAATATAGTTTTAAGCCGTCCTCTTCTTCGGGCATCGCTCTTTCAGTATCCTCATGGGAATGGAGTTATACATTCCCAAAAAAACAGTACCGTATACGTAATTCACATTCCCAACCCTGGTTCAGTAAGGCTTGTGCTGATGCAATATCTTTAAAAAATAAATATTACATTAAATGGAAATCTAATAAATCGGTCGACAGTCATGTAGAATAGGTTGTTGCTAGAAATATCTGCAAAAATGTCATCACTAAAACTAAAAAGTTGTTCGAACAACGAAAATGCAATGAACTAGCTACATCTCCTTTAGGCAGTCGTAAATTTTGGTCTTTAGCTAAAGCCATTAGTAGTAGAACATCTTCATTTCCCCCCTTGACATCTATTGACGGATCGGTAGTTGCTGATTTTGTACATAAAGCCAACGTTTTTGTGGATTTGTTTGCAACAAACTCGTGTCTCAATGTTTCTGGAAAAGATGTCCCCTAGTCAACTCTTATTCATATGCTATGAAACCAATTCATTTTCGGCACAACCTCTTGGAATCGATCATCAGTAGGCTTGATCTCAATAAGGCGACTGGCCCAGACGATATCCCAGCTATTGTCTTAAAGAAATGTTCCTCCGAACTAGTACCAGTCCTATCTAAGCTCTATACGATCTCTATGTCTTCTGGGGAATTCCCTTCATCATGGAAGTTAGCAAATGTTCAACCCATTCCCAAAAAAGGCGATAAGACCGATCCCTTAAACTACCGACCAATTGCCATTACTTCCATTTTATCTAAAATCATGGAAAAAACCATTAATCAGCAACTGTTCACGTTTCTTGAAACTAACAAACTCCTTAGTGACCACCAATATGGGTTTAGGCAAAGTCGTTCAACAGGCGATCTTCTTTCATATGTAACCCAAGTTTGGAACAATACAGTAGAGCAGTCCGGTGAAACAGTTGTAATCGCTTTAGATATCTCAAAAGCATTTGACCAAGTTTGGCATAAGTGTTTACTTGCCAAACTCACATCGTTTGGATTAAATGATACGCTCATTAACTGGGTTTCTAGTTTCCTTGATACAAGACGAATACGTGTCGTAGTTGATGACTTTTTTCAAAAGAAGTTAGCATTAACGCGGGCGTACCACAGGGATCCGTTATAGCGCCTACACTTTTTCTGCTGTACATAAATGACCTTAGGGTGAGAAATTGTCACATTATTTATTTTAAATTCAAAAATGGAAGAATTTACCTTTACTGAGTGTGCGGATATGCATAAATTCCAGCCTAGCTATAAGACTTTATTCGGAACGTTATCCAAATCGAAGGTTACCCGACAGGAAAATGTTTGACCGCATAGATCTGAGTTTAAGAGAAGCAGCTTAATGTAATAATTTTATACACTGGTTTTTACAACGGATAATTACGCTTTACGTTCTTTTTTACCGAAGAAAGGTGGCGAAGGAAGTATAAGAAACATGCGTACTCCAATAATTGAAGAAAACATACTAGATGCCGTTGATAATGAACATACAACCAGTGTGAGGAAACTTTCGGCACAATTTAATCAAATATTCATAAAATTCTTCAAGATCAACTATTGCATGGGTTTCATTTTCAAAAAGTTCGTGCTATGTCACCAGATGACTATCCTCCTAGGCTTAATTATGCTAACTGGTTTTTGGGTAAACAACGGGAAGACCAACATTTCATTGAAAATGTACTAATTACAGATTTATAGTCAACGCCTGGGCCGGTATTATAGGCAACCACTTAATTGGTCCGTATATCCTCAATAATCGTTTAAACCGACAGTCTTATTTACAATTTTTTCAGGATATTCTGCCAATTTTATTAGAGGATATAGATTTACAAAAGCGCCAATGTACGTGGTTTATGCACGATGAAGCATCACTTCTATCGTGAGGTACATGCCCATCTAAATAATATTTTTCCACATAGGGGTGGACCATTTCAATGGCTAGCTCGTTCGCCTGGTATCAACCCATTTTCATTTTTGGGGCTATCTTAAAGGTTAATCGTTAATTAATCGTTAATCGTTAATTTTTTGGTTACTCGTCACTTGAATCTGTTATAATGGAATGGAATGAATAATAATTCATTTTTAAGGTTTTTGTTGTTATTCTCGTATTTTTATTTTTGTTAAATTAAGATGTATTCGTTTTCATTAAAATGTTTTTAACATCACCATTGTAAATAAAACTAGTAAAAAAACTAGTTGGACTTAGTCGGTACCTGAGTTCACAAGTGTAGTGCAGATTTGTTTACGACGCCACCAAGTGTGCATTTATCGTGTTTATAAACGGTTAAAATTTTATTCATTTCCTATAAGTCATTTAATAATTATGAATAAAAAACCATTTTTAGTTCCCAACTTTAGAGCCCTATAGGTCGTTAACGAAGGGCTTAAGGCATAAATTTTATATGAAGTACTATAATTGTTTTTAGTCTCTCTCTCTCTCATCTCCCAAGTTTTTGGTATGGATTCCTGGGACACCCTGCATAAACTGACAAGGCAGTGTCAAGATTCGTAGTTTTGTCTTTACAATCGTCACGATACTAAATGTTTGCTAGTACTCGTACAACTTTTCTCTGTAATCGGAAAATTATATGCCACCCAGTTGAATGGCCCCAAATAAGAATTGCATATGATATAATTGAACGAAAAGTGGAAAAGTATACGATGCGTAAAACATGAGGTGAAATGGAATGTTTTAGATTCCTTAACAGAAAATATTTTTTGTTGGTTTGGATACTAGTTGATTGAATGCTCAGTTCATTTTAGCTTACTATCCAGACAGACTCCTTGGACAGTGACAGATTGTTATGTTCTGGAGAATGCTTATGAGAAAGACATGCTTTCAGTTTTCTCCATGTTTCAACATAGTAGCACGTCACTATTTTGTTTTAAGTCAACTAAGTTTTGCCCGTTTACTGTTAACGTAGTGTCGTGTCGTCGGCATAATGTATAAATTTTACGTTATCATTTAAATTTAAACAATTAGAAAAGTTCTACATACATAAAGACAAAATTTACATCGATTTCGGCTTGAACCTTGATGGCGCAGTTGGTTAGCGCGGTACTCTAGCAAAGTACAGGTCGTAGGTTCAAATCCTACTCGAGGTAAACTTTTTATTTATGTATTTAATAAAATTAATAATAATTTTTAATTAGAAAAGTTGTTGTGCTCATGTTTTGCTAAAGCCGGATTGATGTTTATTAAAAAGCTTTCTATGTATTCTATTACCTACAGAGCAGGAGCTTTTACGAATATCTTAGAGAGAATTGGAAATCAAGCTATAGGCCTGTAGTTGGACGGGATATCAGGATTACCTTTTTTTCTAAATGGAAATTACTACAGATAGTTTAGGTTTATGGGGAAAAACGCATTCTGTAATACACAAATTAATCAGTTTTGTTAACGATAATACCAAGTTGGAGATCTTTTTTCACGATATATGAGCAAAGACTAAAAATGTCTTTGATTTTTGAAGACTTTAAATATATAATGATATCACTAACTTGTATAGGGAGTTGTAACGCGTTTCAATAGCTAAGCTATCATCAGCGGTCGACGAACTAAAGAAATACGATATAATATATATATATATATATATATATATATATATATATATATATATATATATATATATATACAGGATGATCAACTTATACTCCGGATTTCGATAACTCCGTTGCCTTGAGAGTTATTAAAAAAAGTTTTAAATAAAGTTATTCATAGTCAAGCTGCACATTTTAAAATTATTTAATAATATACAGGGTATTCCCTAAAGTCACAGCATATCAAATTTATGTTTTTTTAATGGAACACCCTGTATATTATGTCAATTAGGCTCATTTTTCTTATTCCAATGATAAAGGTTTTTACTAGGTTCCAAAGGGTACTTGTAAAGATATGGCCATTTTCATGTGAAAATCGTAATAAAATCGTCACCCTATATTATTTAAAATAAACAATTGAAGGCTAAAATACTTATCTTTTTTTGGTTTTTTAGAGTTGTATTTTAAATTATACAATCTAAACGTTTCGATAACACCTACAGTTATCTTCGTCAGTAGCAATATCTATTAAAATTGTTAAAGATGTTGTAAACAATTTCGTCAAACTTGAAAAATTAAAACATAAACATGAGCCTGCTATTAATATAACAGTTTGAGAAACGTATAAAGCCAACTATAGAATTCAATCTTAGTAAAGAATAATTAGGTCATTAAAAATTAAATATTGTTAAACTGTCTTAAAGATGACAAAGCAGAACTAACGACGAAAACTAGCAATGAAAAATGTCAGCCAAAAAATACATTTAACAAAATTCAATTAAGTTATGATGTAAGTGTAAAGTTGTGAAAAACTTCAATTTCAAAATTGTAGAAGCATTCACAAATATAAACATGACATCAAATAAAATAATCCAGCTAAATCTAACAATATTTGTCAATAAGTGCAAGTGTTATTAACAATGAAAAGCATAACGTTTTTTGTAATTTTTTTATTTTAATCTTAATTTCAACTACTTATGTTAAATTATAGTGCTGTAGTAATTTAACATATAATTAGTAAAGCATTTGCTTCAAAGTCTAGGAAAAACACAGCAAAAAACCTAGACATACCAACAGTCAAAATGGGTAGTCCCCTTAGTCCTGTTATAGCTAATTTTTACATGGAAAAATTTGAAACATTAGCGTTACAAACCTAGTTATCCTTTACTAAAATTTAATTCTATAGTAGGCGTTATACGTTTCTCAAACTGTTATATTAGTATCAGGCTCATGTTTATGTTTTAATTTTTCAACTTTAACAAAATTGTTTACAACATCTTTAACAATTTTAATAGATATTGCTACTGACGAACATAACTGTAAGTATTATCGAAACGTTTAGATTGTATAATTTAAAATACACCATTAAAAAACCCAAAAAAAGGTAAGTATTTTGTTATGTGTGATAATGGCGAAAGTTTACATTTTCATAATTCAGGGCTAATTTCTCATGGGCAAAATAATTTTGTGGTAGTTTGGTTTTGTTTGTTGTTATCATTTTCGTGATAACTTTTATTTTTTATACAGAGTGATCCAAAACTCACACCCATGACAATCGCGGTTATTTTAAATGGAACACCCTCTACTTTATATCATCTCTGAAAAGTACTTAAGAAATACTTTTACTCTTCTTAAGCATTCCCTACACCTAAATCTTACAGTTATTGATTTATTTAGATTTTTAAAAATAAAAGCGTGTTTTATTTGAAAATACAGTAAGTTTAATCAGCTCTGTAGCAATACTATTATTGTCAGGTGAAAAAGACATACACCAAGTATGTTTAACAAAACTAGGTATAACAGAGATTAAGAGTAATAAACGAAACAAAATTCTACAATATGAGTAACACAATAATATTTAGGTAACAAGGATTAGATCTGGACATTAAAACATTGTAGATTGAGCAAAATACATACCAGCACTTTACCGAAACACTGTGTTGCTTCGACCGACAATCGTCTTGTTGGCCACATACACGTGATCAGGAGGGTAAATCTAAACTTTTTAACTAGTATTTCATCACTCTACGATCCTTTCATTGACACTGCATCGTCATCAGGAGCTTGAATTTAAATCAGTTTAGTCATAGTGACGAAATGGAGTTTTTCGATGAAGTGGTATTTATATTAACTGTTCAAAGTGCCCTCCCATTACATTTAAACAATGATGTAGCTGATCTTCAAATTCTCTACTTACATTTCTAGGCATTGGGATACTATTGTCTCGGAAAACCACTCTACTTTTATTTTTTATGTCCTATAAAGTAGTTACAGGTAATTCATATACTTCATTTTTCACATATCCCACAGAAAAGAATCTACTTTTCTTAGATCAGGCGATCTTGCAGGCCACGGAATTGGCCCTCCTCTTCCTATCCATAGTCATGGAAATTGATCGTGTATGGGAGCCCCATCATGTAAATATCACATGCACTGACGTATACGCAGGGGAACGTTTTCAAGAAGCACAAGAAACTGATTCTCCAGAAAATCTAAATAAACTTCACCGTTTACCGTTTCCTCCAACAAATATGGCCCAATTAAGGGCAAAATTGTTATTATGGACGTGATTATAGTACCCGATATAAGACATCAGTTAATTCTAGGATGAAACTTTTGGAAAAGAGCAGGTATTGTACCCGATTTTCGTAAAGGCGAATGGCAATTTGAGACTTTAAGTGAAATTGAAATTTTATACTAAGGATATCGTGATACATTCCCGTTTAGATTTGACTACCGAGCAATTTAATTTATTAGACCGGTTAGTTGACGATTATTTTATGAGAACTACAGATCGAGAGAAGATGTGCTAACCTAGTAGAACACCGAATTAGGACCAATAGTGAGGCTATTAACCAGCGGTATTATCGTGTGTTACCGTTTATGCAAAAGCATATTGATGAGGAATTGGAGAAAATGTTGAGGCTTGGTATGGTAGAGAAATCTAGCAGTGTTTGGGCTAGTCCCGTTGTTATGGTTAAAAAGAAGGATGGAAAGCATAGGTTTTATGTAGATTATCTTAATTTAAATAAGGTTACTGAGAAGGATGCTTATCCTATTCCGTACGTTTCGTCAATTCTCGATCGTCTTCATGACGCTAAGTTTATTTCGTCATTAGATATTATGTATGCGTATTGGCAATTGTCTATGGCAGAGGACTCAAGGCAGTATACAGCGTTTACGGCACAAATAGACGACTTTATCAGTTTAAAACAATGACTTTTGGCTTAGTCAATGCACCGGCATCGTGGCAACGTTTAATTGACAGTGTTATTGGTTCAGAATTGGAACCTTATGTGTTTGTTTACCTTGACGATACAATTATTTGTAGACCAACATTTGAGAAACACATCGAAGTGTTAACGGAAGTGTTTAAGCGTTTTTAATGAGCAGGTTGAACGTTTAGTAAGGACAAATGTTCCTTTTGTCGTGACGAGTTACGTTATTTAGGTTATGTTGTGAATTCTACTGGTTTATCAGTTGATCCCGAGAAAGTTGAAGCTATTTTAAAGATTCCTGTTCCAACTGCAGTTACTGAAGTCAGAAGAATAATCGGTATGGTATCTTGGTATGTCGTTTTATAGTACAGTTTTCGTCTATTATTGCTTCTTGTTAAAGAAAAACGTACGTTTTCAATGGACTGAGGAATGTAGCGAAGCTCTAGGTATTATTAAGAATTGTTTAGTGACAGCACCAATTTTGACATGTCGTGATTTTAGTTTACCGTTTAGGAATTGGCTCAGTTTTAACTCAGACTATTGACGGAGTGGAGAAGGTGATATGTTATAATAGTAGATCATTGACGCGTAGTGAACGGAAGTTTTCGACTACGGAGAAGGAGTGTTTGGCAGTGTTATGGTCGATAGAGAAGCTTAGACCATACATTGAAGGTGTTAAGTTTACCGTTATTACGGACCATGCATTATTAGTTTGGTTGCATAACTTGAAGGATCCGACAGGAAGATTGACTCGATGAGCAGTTAGGCTCCAACAATGATTCTGAAGTTATACATAAGAAGGGTAAAGATACTACGCGACACCTTATCGCGTTCAGTTCCAGTCATTAAGGAGACGTCTAGTGAAATAATACCGATAGTGACACAACCGGCGAAGACAATACGGAAAAGAATGTAGTGGAAGATAAGTGGATTGAGAAGATGAAGAGATGTATTGACAATTGACCGATTGCGTACCGGAAATGGAGAGTTCAAGATGGGAAGTTGTATAAGCATGTCACATGTAGTTACCCTAATTTACGTGAAGAGAGTTGGCGTGAAGTAGTTCCGAAAGCAAAGCATTGCGAATGATTGAGAAAATATGATGAACCTACTGCAGGGCATGGCGGAATATTAAAGACATAAGCGTGCAGCGAAATTATATTATTGGCCTAAGTTAAAGAGTAATATGAAACATTATGTAAGTAAGTGTGAAGTATGTTTAGTGCATAAACCCGAACAACGATTACCAGCTGGACGTATGACTCAGCATCCAGTTATTGACAAGTCGTGGGAGATGATTGCGACAGATATAGTGGGACCTCTTCCTAGGTCTAAAAGTGGTTATAGTTATGTTTTAGTAGTGTCAAATTATTTTACGAAGTTTGTGTTATTTTTCCCGTTACATACGGCTACGGCCGCGAGTGTTGTGAAGACTATGGAAGAGAATGTGTTCTTATTGTTTGGATTATGTTTATATGTGGTATGTGATAACGCATCACAATTTGGGAGTGAACTTTTTAGGAAAATGGTAGCATCGTATAATACTAAGATCATTTGTAATTCCAATTATCACCCTCAGGCAAACCCAACGGAAAAAGTTAATCGTGTAATGAAGACTATGTTACCATCCTATATTGAAGACAATAAGAGAAATTGGGATAAGTATTTAGCAAAGGTGGCTTGTGCAATTAGGACAGCTACTCATGAAGTTAGCGGAATGACACCGTACTTTGCGAATTTTTGAAGAGAAATGATATCTCAATGAGACGAGACATGGAGAACTTGTAGAGAGAGATACCCTGAACAATATCGCGTTTGCAGATAAAGAACCTTTGATTGCTAGAGGCAACGTTTTTCGAGAAGTTTATGACGATATTAAGAGAAGACTGAATGCTGCTTATATTAAGAGCAAGAGACATTATGACTTACGGAGAAGATTTGCTACTTTTCAAGCAGGAGACACTGTGTGGAGAAAGAATTGTTTTATCGGACGGTTCGCGTTATTTCGCCGCAAAGTTAGCACCTAAGTCGATTGGACCCTTTTATATAAAGAGTTATCGGACGCCTCAGGAGATTCTAGGGGCATATGGCATGCCAAAGATTTAAAGTTTAGACCCGCAGATGATTAGGTTAGTTAATATTTTAGTATAAAGTTATGTTAGGCTACAGAATTTTTTTTGTTTCGGTTATTTCTACCATCAGATGGCTGTCGGTAGGTTGGTCGGAAAACTATTGGGCGAGTAGATGACTGTTTCTTTTGAGCATTTCGGAGGTTGTTTGTTTTGCTCGTGTCCTAGGGGCACATTTGTCTGTGTAGAGACGGCCTTAGAATTTTCGTACAGCGAGGCCAACTGCTTGTTGTAAGAGGCGACTAATCAAAGGGACACCCCTTGATTAGTTGAGGAGGCGGGTTGATTTGAGTTTTGAGTTTAGCTTGTTTTAGTTACGCTTATAGTTGCGTATGTATAACGCATAATTAGTTTGAGTTCATTTTGTTGTGGTAAGACGTCTTTAGTTACGTATAACATGTTTAGACATTTTGGGTTTTGGTAACGTTAGGTTAGTTGTTTTCCTTATGTAGGTTTAGGCTCAATTTAGATTAGGTTAGTTTTAGGAAGTCTGATTACGATACCTATTTGATGATTACGATACGTGTTTAACGATTACGATATTTGACTGAATTGACGACTTTGATTTGAGAAATTTAGATACCGATTTGTGACCTTTTGAGTGTTTTTGAGTGTATGTGTTCGTTTTTTTTATTTTTTTGTGTGAATGAAGTCTAAACCAGGGGGCGGGGGTTAGGTTGGGAAGTAGCCACGTGGGGCACGGCTATGGACCTCCCAGCGTCAACGGGTTTACGCCCGCGCGTAGGGAGTGTGTGACAATGGTGGTGGTCGTTGGGGCTGACCCCTTACCAGCTACGGAGCGGAAGCTCGTTTCGTTTATTCTTTACTCCGCTTTGGCGGGTATGACTGACTCTTTATGAGCGAATGTCCTCATGGTTCTGGACCGCTTCTCGGCCAGCTCATGTCGGAGTGTGGTTGCTGCCCAGCTTGTGTTAGGTTCGGGGTCGTACAGTCCCGGCTGTGTCGTAGTGGCGGTGTTACGGCCCAGTTATGTGTGTACTTATCGTTGTCTTGGTGATGGGGAGCGGAGCTGATCCACTCTCCATCACACACCGTTAGTTGAGTTGTTGCTTGATGAGCTGACCTCGGTGAAGTGTTTTGATTTTTGATTTAGGGTAGGTGTTCTGAGACCGGTATTTTGAACTTTTCTGGAATAAAATCTTCTTGTGGGGGAGGCGTAATGTTATTTTGATGCACCGTGTATGTGTAGTATTTTGATAACTAATGTAACGTGTTTTGAATGTAGCTGAAATGAGCTTGCGTGAAAAGAATTTTTTGTGCGTATGCGTAATGTAAGTTGGTATAATTGATATGCCCCTGGAATTTAGTGAGGCATTGGTTATTGTGTGAAGGAATATTTGAATCCTGTAGAAAGATTTTCGTGTTGAAAACGTTAAATTTGGTTGAGAAATCATGTTTTGAGTGAATTTTTATTTATACGGCACTGGTAAAACTACGGGTCTTTTTGCTACTGTGCATGAAGGAATTTAAACTAAAGAAATGGTTGTAGACGTATGAGTGAGTGAGTTATGTAGTAAATTAATGCATGTTCAAGGATGAAGTTGATAGAATGTGAGGGAGTTCGTTAGATTTTGCGGAAATATAATTCGCCCACATGTGAGATTTGCATAAAAAGTTGAAGGATAATCTGTGGTTAATCTAAAGAATGAATGTAATGGCAATTGATGATTTCTTCGGAAAGCTTTTAGTGAATTTACAAAGTAATTCAAGATGGCTACGTTTATTTCGCAACATTAGCGTCTTCTTCCACGTGGAAACCTTCGACGCGGCAAAGAAACGCACAAAATACTGAGTTGTGAGAGGTGAATTTTGATCTTATTGCGGATTAATTGTGACGTATTGACAATATGGCGGGCAGAAGGTATATAAGCGAGTGTCAAATTTGAGGGGCGAGTTGTTGTTAGTTAGTTAGATGATAAGAGGTTTTGAGTACGGGTTCGCGCGTTATAACTATCAGAATGGTTAGTGATGGAGTTTATTTGTGTAAAATTATAATTTAGCAGGGCATGTATAACTACTGCATTAACCCATATGGTGATAACTCGTATAGACATTCACAAATAAATACTTACAGTATATTGTGAGTTGAAGGAAAACATTAGTGATTTTCTTCAAGAAATAAAAAGGACTTAGGCAGATTAGAAGTTAACACAGCAAATATTATGTTATTAGTGTTGAATTGTGGGACGCGTGACCTAATATTATTATAAAGAGAACCGAAGGTAACCATTTATGCTACTGAAATAAAATTTAGTTAAGATACTGGTGATCATCATTGACATTGAATGTGTAGAGTCATTAGCAATACCAAATTGATTGTATAAAAGCACTTTAATGTGTATATGGAAGTAACAATTTTTCATTGTGGTAAACGTTTTGAAGGTCAAACATCACAGTATAAGGTGATGTGATGTTAGATTAAAGAGCCCCTATACCAGGACGTGAGTGAACAAACCATAGACACTGCGTTAGTGAGTAGTACAGCCGAGTGCTTAGGGCGAATACGGCTATCTCTTGTGTTTGTGCATAGTGCTTCTAAGAATTTTAAAAGGATTACCCAAAGCAGATCATATGGACTACAACTACCGCACCAAAAAAGGATTAATTAATGTATTACGTAAGAATTAGGTTTAAATTTTATTGAGCCAAGACAAGTACGATTATCTTTTAGGTACATTTTTTTTGTTGTTGCATTAATTACGGTTCATTCAAAAGAAAAAAAAGGTAATCGAACTTTAATTATTTTGTTGTTTTTTAGTTTTAAGGGGGAGGTTTTTTTTTAACCACGCCATTGTACATAATTTACATGCAGAATTTGTCAATATATAGCCACTGTTTAATTTATTTTGTCGTTTATTCGTGTCAATCGTGTGCCTAACTGGTTACACCTTCTGATAAGTAAAATTAGCCTTTGCATATTTTCGAATCTAAATTGCGTAATGAGCCAGATCGATCACAAAATTTCATTTTAACTTTGAAATATTAATGCAGAACACTACTAACAAAATACTTATTGTCTTGATTTTTTTATTCAACATAAATTACAGTTTTGAAGTATTAACGTTTAAACCTATTAATGAAAGTCTAAATACGATTTTAAAGATAAAGTAGTAATAAAATATAAAGATATTATTGATGATACAAGCACTAACCGCTCTATGTTTGAATTATTCAGCAATTAACGAACATTTTTTTGAGATAACAATTCATTGTTAAACTGATTTCGTTTTTTTTATTTATAATTTTCTAAATTGGGAATATTTAATTCAAAGTTTTATAACAGTTAGGGATACTTAAAAAGTATTCAAGTTATAGTCTTACGTTTTGGGATTTTTCATTTGTACAGGGTGTGTTTAACAAGTTTACGACGACTCGTGTATTTCAGAATTTTCTTAAGCGTTTGGATCAATTTATTTTGAAGTGTGATTGAGTTTGAATGGTGAATAATTTTACTGAGTAGGTTGCAATCCTGTCTTCCACAGTCAGATAGGATTAATGTATCATCCCGCCTAAGACTATTTATTTTAGCAAAATTTAAGATTGTGGCGGCGCCTAGAGACAATTTTTCCCGAACTGAGCTTTGTGAATTGTAGATTAATGGTAAGTGTAAGGTGTTTGAAACTACTTTTCAATCATTTTACTCCTTACATCGACCACGCCCATTTCCACTGTAGCTGGCTTGGCAACCCGCTTATTTCGGTAAGCATACGCGACGCTTAGTGCGGTTTGGACGTGTAACAAGATGTGTTGGACCAAATGGCTATAAAATATTCTACGAAAGCTGGTTCACGTAGATGGCCAGTTCATGTGTTTTACAATGTTTTAGATCTTGCCACAATCAACGCCTAAGTGGTTTATAAGGAAGTCGTAGGCAGTAAAATAAAAAGAGTATTTCGATTCGAAACAAGATTCTGGTACAAGTACCAGCACATCTGATACAACGAACCTTAAACGTCATCAGTGCCAAATTAAAGAATGTGACAAAAATAAAACTGCTGACGTTTGTTCAATGTGTAATAAATATGATTGTGGAGAATGTGGAAGTGTAACAAAGACCGTTATTCTGTATTATTATGCTAACCATAATTTTCTCTTTCAACTCCATTTTCTCTTTACTCCCTTTTTCAATTTTGAGTGTTGTATTTTAGAAAATTAATTGCGCCTACTATTGCGTCTAAAAGGACATATGCTTACCATCATTTATACCAGTCAAGTGCAAATGATTTATCTTCTGGCCACCCACAGTGTTCCAATTACTTCGCTGGCTCCTGCGTTAAAGCCTCCCAGTCAGAATAGTTCTACGGTATTGTAAAGGAGTCATAGATAATAACATAAGTGCCCCGTTACTTGTTCTTCAGGAAATCTCTCACCGTACACTCTGGATGCCGGAATACAATCCTTTGAACTTTAACTAAGGATATAAATCAATTCAACTGATTTTTGAATTGTATACTTTATTTTTATTACAAAATACCTACTACTTATTAAAAAATATAATATGTATTAGATGTCACCAAATGACACACGATTATACAGATAATTAGTTTTTCTCATCTTCTGAGAATACGACACGGTATTTTCTGAATAAGCACACTTTAGGCTTTCCAACGGCAACATAATACACAGGGTGTTGTACTTAAGAAATTCAATTAAAATAGAAGTGAATGTAGGGATGTCCGAAGAGAAATTTTGGACACCTTGTATCCAAAAGTAAAGATAGATTAGAATGAACTAGGTCAAAATTAGACATAACACGTACATTTTTCAGGGAAACAAACAGTAACAGAGATATAACAGTTTGGAAAAAGTATGTTTTTGTCTAAATTTTTAAAGAACAATTCATAACTTGGCAACATTGCATTTGACAGTCTTACAGTGTGAGTTAAGAGAACCTGCAGAGGCTTCATTTTCCACATAAAAAACTAAGGTATTCCACTTAAGAAAAATATTATTATTGGTATTAGTCTCTTTTGGTACACCCCGCATTCTTGACAAGTTTGGGTTGCATCAAAGATGATACAACGGTTTAGTGATAATAATAATAATAATATACTGCCAATTGTAATTCATACAATAATGAACATAGGCTTAGTCAGTAAACATAATGAAAATGTTATACTAAGAATTTAAATAATCGCTGACATTGCATAAACATTCTGAAATAATGTCCTGCTTAAATGTAATACATTCTTTAATAGACTTTACAGTTGATGGCAATGAATTATATACTTTTATAGCTGCGTAGTGAAGACCTTCTTCCAATACTTGCGTGAACTTAGCAGCTAAAAGGCAGCAGCCAAAATTCCGAAAGTACCCAAAAACACCTAGGCGTGCATTAAAAATAAAATTAACTACTAACTTAAAATTTACAATTCAAAGAGATTTCCCCCTCATATTTGACTTAAATAAAAAAAGTAATCTAGTATATAAGGACTAAATACCTTCAGCCCCGTTTAAGGTGGTGTGAACAACCCTCAAGTTCTTAAAAAATTTATATCTAAAGAAGGAAAAGAGATATCACTTTCACAATTACCTGAAATAATTACTACTAACCCTAGCAATCCAGTATATAAGGTTTAAATGACTTCAGCCCCGTCTAAGGTGGTGAAAACTACCCTCAAGTTCTTAAAAAATTTATATCTGAAGAAGAAAACGAGATATCACTTTCAGAATTACCTGAAATAATTACTACTAACCCTAGAAATCCAGTATATAAGGTTTAAATGACTTCAGCCCCGTCTAAGGTGGTGAAAACTACCCTCAAGTCCTTAAAAAATTTATATCTAAAGAAGTAAAAGAGATATCACTTTCACAATTACCTGAAATAATTACTACTAACCCTATCAATCCAGTATATAAGGTTTAAATGACTTCAGCCCTGTCTAAGGTGGTGAAAACTACCCTCAAGTTTTTAAAAAATTTATATCTGAAGAAGAATACGAGTTATCACTTTCAAAATTACCTTAAATAATTACCACTAACCTTAGCAACCCAGTATATAGGGTTTAAATAACATCAGCCCTGTCTAAGGTGGTGAAAACTACCCTCAAGTTCTTAAAAAATTTATATCTGAAAAAGAAAACGAGATATCACTTTCAGAATTACCTTAAATAATTACTGCTAACCTTAGCAATCCAGTATATAGGGTTTAAATAACATCAGCCCCGTCTAAGGTGGTGAAAACTACCCTCAAGTTCTTAAAAAATTTATATCTAAAGAAGGAAAAGAGATATCACTTTCACAATTACCTTAAATAATTACTACTAACCCTAGCAATCCAGTATATAAGGTATAAATAGCTTCAACCCTGTCTAAGGTAGTGAAAACTACCCTCAAGTTCTTAAAAAATTTATATCTGAAGAAGAAAACGAGATATCACTTTCAGAATTACCTTAAATAATTACTACTAACCTTAGCAATCCAGTATATAGGGTTTAAATAACTTCAGCCCCGTCTAAGGTGGTGAAAACTACCCTCAAGTTCTTAAAAAATTTATATCTAAAGAACAATTACCTGAAATAATTACTACTAACCCTAGCAATCCAGTGTATATGGTATAAATAGCTTCAGCCCTGTCTAAAGTGGTGAAAACTACCCTCAAGTTCTTAAAAACTTATATCGAAAGAAGAGTACTTTTAACGACCTAAATTTGTTTAACAGTAATAAGTTGCTTAAGTATTAACACAAGAACTACACTTTTAAAATGTTACACTCTTACAAAAATCGTTTAAAAAAAGCATGTGCGCCATCTGATTTCGTGAGGTATTTCACATTATTGTACCGACACCTTGGAGATTTTTTACTTTCCGGATCAACCAATAAACAAAATTTTACTTTTTATGGAAGAAGTTCTATTTCTTTTAACCATTTTTAATTGTTTTCACTGTTTATTATTTTTATCCGAAGACGCCATTATACACTAATTTTTATTTCAGTCAAAAAAACAACATTTTGCTCACTTATTCACAGTTAAAGTCACTGGTCTTATATGATTCCTTACTTTACCACAGATTAAATGAACTTAGGTTAAAACTTTTAAGAATACGTTGATTACTTAGTACAAGCGGCATAAATCGCACATGTCGTTCATTATTTTTTCCTCTTTAGTCACACCAATTTCAATCTCTTTTAAAAGCAATAAGCACAGGTTATGTATATAACGTAAACACAATCTGCATTGAAAATTTTGGTCGCTATTATGATTAATTTCTTTTGAACAAAATAAGCAATTATTTTTCATATTTTTACTATTATGTAAAATAGTTTGCTTTAGTGTATTCCTATATTTGTCTATATTTATACTTTCATTTAAATTCCCGTTTGTTACAATTTTTGAAAAGTAATAAATTATATACACACCACAATTATAATCATCTTCTTGTACGATGTGCTTTTTGGTTTCAATATTCCATCCTGTAACATCGACATTTTTTAATCGAATAAAATTTAAAAATCGATTAAGCGTAGTATCAAATTGGATATATTCGTTTCCTTTGGGATCAATAAACAACATTTTTTTGGTGGAAAAGTTAATTACTACTAACATAAAATGATTTCGCAGAGCAATAGGCATTGCTATCTCATGTTGGATCAATTCAACGTTATTGACAAGGGATTGGTCTAAAGTGTGGTTCCCAAATATGTACGATGATTTCTCAACGGATATTATTTGGTACTGACTGTTGACGTTTAATATGTTAAAATAATGATCCACAATGAAACTACTTAACCATTCTTTGTCATTTAAGGTGATGTAGCACTCTATTAAAATTTCATTTAGAGAAAACGTTATGGGAGAACTTGTGACAACATAGCCCCTTTTGCTTTCTAGAGTGCGATAGTAGTTGGGGTCCTTGACTAATCCGTTTTCAAAAAATTCGAGTTTATATGACGTTGTCCATTTTCTTTCTTTGTCCAAAAAATTATGTTCTGGTAGAACTACAGCTGGTAACATATAAAAATAATAAAAGTTTTTGAGCTTAAAATAAATAGTTTTCCAAAATAATTTGGATCGGTTGACTCTAATTATCTTTATACCTCTAAATGTGTATATTACTAGATCGCACCATTCTCTATTGGTAATCTCTAACAACCCCTGGATTTGGTAATAATAATTGTGTTGATGATTTATCGATTTTTGATCTTTAGAAAGAAAATCAAATTGTACATTATGGGGGTTTACCTGTCTAAAAGAGTAGGGGCGTTTTACTTCAATCATTCGGGCATTTCCAATAAAGCCATCAGGAGGACCGGCCAAAAATGGTTCTATTTCATGTACTATTAAACCAACCTTGCGAAACATATGTATAGAATTTGTACTTGACAAATAATGTTGTATGGCAATACTTTCATGTTGCAATCCGTGGTTGGTAGGTTTAGAGCAAAACTTCTGACCTCGAGTAATTTGTTTTACTATGTTGGGGTAAAGTAGCTTGTCCGTTTTGCATACTCTTCCAAAAAAAGAACATGTTAAGCGTATTTTTCTCTCGTCTCTCCAACGTTGACATTGATTTTGGTTTACGGTCTCTTTTTCAAGAGAATTACGATCACCGCAACTTAAGTGTAAACTATGTAAAAAACTTTCACATTCTATATACAACTTCTTTCCCACGCATAAATCATCATCTTGCGAGGATAGCTTAAATGACTGACACATGAAATCCCCAATGTATGTCTTATTTGTGGAATATCTATCGCAATATTGATGAATCCATCTTTTGCAATTATCGCATTGCACCCAAGCAATAACTAAGTCTTCTGACCCGCCTTTCCCACAGTAAAGGCATTGCTGAGTGTCTGTTTCCTCCTCTGGAAATATAATTTGTTTCGAGGCATTATCATCTGTAGTACAATTTTTCATTTTTTCAAAACATTAAGTAAATATCTGTCTTTGAAGTGGGTACCAGTTTTATTTTTTCTTTTCGCTTTGCCCATGATTCTTGAGAACATTTCTCATCTTCGGGGTCATTTTCCTTTGTTAACCTAGACTTCCTAATGCCGAGCTTGCATTCCACACTTAAAGATATAACTTCCTCTCTCAACTTACGAACAAATCTAGAACACTTTAAATTTTTTTGCCCTTCTAGTACGTGATTCTTTAGTTGACCAAAATAATTCTCTATGATAGAATTACTAACGGTGGCACAATCTTCTAAGATTAGGCCAGTCCATAACGAACAAAACGAAAAGTATTTTTGAATAATTAAATCAAACCAGTTCGGGTTGTATAATTCATTCTTAAGTGTACCTCATTTCTCTAGCTTAACAAAATTTTTCATGTTTAAAAAATGTTAATAAAATGGACTAGAAACGAATAAAGAAGAATTTTTCCTTACGTCGCTGATATCCGAACTAATTGAGGAGGAAGACTTTGATTCACTATTGTAGTCAATTTTAATTAAAGTCGCGTTGCCGAGAAAGGTAATAGCTTCTTGTACTGGATCGGTTATAAATTGGCTGCACGCAACTATATAAACATTTCTTACAAATATTTCCATTACCTTAAAGTTTTTTATTAAAATTGCAGATGCTATGATATCTTTAAAATATAATTGCTGTTGTTTGTTTTGAGATAGTTATAGTCTTTGCAGGCCATTTTCATTCAGTGTGCACAACACAGTTTTCACCACCTTAGACGGGGCTGAAGTCATTTAAACCTTATATACTGGATTGCTAGGGTTAGTAGTAATTATTTCAGGTAATTGTGAAAGTGATATCTCTTTTCCTTCTTTAGATATAAATTTTTTAAGAACTTGAGGGTAGTTTTCACCACCTTAGACGGGGCTGAAGTTATTTAAACCCTATATACTGGATTGCTAAGGTTAGTAGTAATTATTTAAGGTAATTCTGAAAGTGATATCTCGTTTTCTTCTTCAGATATAATTTTTTTTTAAACTTGAGGGTAGTTTTCACCACCTTAGACAGGGCTGAAGTCATTTAAACCTTATATACTGGATTGCTAGGGTTAGTAGTAATTATTTCAGGTAATTGTGAAAGTGATATCTCTTTTCCTTCTTTAGATATAAATTTTTTAAGAACTTGAGGGTTGTTCACACCACCTTAAACGGGGCTGAAGGTATTTAGCCCTTATATACTAGATTACTTTTTTTATTTAAGTCAAATATGAATTGTAAATTTTAAGTTAGTAGCTAATTTTATTTTTAATGCACGCCTATGTGTTTTCGGGTATTTTCGGAATTTTGGCTGCTGCCTTTTAGCTGCTAAGTTCACGCAGGTTCTTACAATTGGGTTGTTCTATGAAGAGATGATTCTTAAATCATTCCGAGAACGGTTTATCATTATACTACATGTTTCCGAGTTCGTGTTGAACAAAGAATGATGCACGATTTACATTGAAAATAGGCCCCCGTGAATTTCAACCAAATTTGAATATTTTAAATAAAATATTAAAATATAAAGGGGATCGTATGTCTGTGATAGGAGATACATCCTGTCAAAGTACGTAGGTCTCGCTCTGCATTAGAAAGACCTCTACGTAGATGTTCTTAAATAACTTAAACAATTCTAATCCGTTTTTAAAGTTTTTGGGGTCTATTTGTTATTATACGGGGCGTTGTATTATTTGTATACTTTAATAAACTCTTTAAAACTAAAAAACAATATGAACTGCAACGATAAATGTTTATAATTTTTTAAACGGCACATTCAAGATAACCATAGGTACTTACGCAGAAAGAGTGTTTTAAAAGCTAGTATACAGGGTGTTTATCCTAATATAAACCTACTGTTAGTTTAGTAATTAAAATTTGTATTTAACGTTTTGTGTATTTTCTATACTTAAACTATTTCATGTTAGTGTCCCAAGATCGATTGTATACTAAACACCCCAAAAATAAGAAGTTCATATGACACCTTTCAAATCGTATGATCATTTTATTGCCTGTTGGTTAAAGTAAATTCTCTCTTAAATCCGAAATGTGTATACTTTTGAGTATGGCCTTATAAAAATACCTTTAATAAAAATATTAATTTGGAGCCTCAACGTCACGTGGTGAATTTGATCTTCATTAGAACGTATAAAACAATGTCTCCTGCTATTTTTATAAAGCACCTCTAAAACCTTTTGACCGCCATAAGCCTCGTACGAAGCACGATTTATATTAAAAATATACCCCCGTGAATTTCAACCACACAAAACAAATCAAAATTATATTTTTAATGTAAAATCGTGGGCCGAAAATCATTACACATATACAGATTATTTCTTATTTAATAAGTTTTTATTTAGCTACTTAAAATGATTTGTTACTCAAATATTTGTTAAAGCCATTAATATTTATACATTTAATAATATTGGATTTTATATAAATTAAAAGTAGGTATTGGTTTTAACATTTACGGTTGTCATATCAAAGCAAATTTTTTCAACAAACTTAATTTTGACTTTTCAACGTTCACGTTGATCTGTTAGTTTCAAATATAGCTTTTTGACTTCGTTGCTATATATGTAACAACCCTTTTCGGGTGAATATGTTAATTAGATTAAATGAGGACGAAAAAATTGAAATATGAAAGCGTCGTCGTGTGGACCTACAGCGCCCTGAAGAAGAAGTCAACAATCAATCGAGGCTTTGCCTAAATTGTAATAACAGTGTTATACAAGAGATCCAAGCATACCAGGCTGATGACGACCCAACGGTTTTAAAAGTACTTTTTAGGAATAACGGAAGATATTGTTTTATATGTTTTAATGAAGAAGAAATTGATCACGTGACAATTAAGCTACATAGAACAGGCACCATCCCCATCCTTTTGACGTCACAAGCCCCGCCCTTTCACTTTTTATATGCCCACGTGGGGCCGGTTTTTCCACCCTTATTTTTACACGCTCACGTGTGAGACCGGATTTTCAACCCCTATTTTTGCACATCTACGTGTGAGACCGTATTTTCCACCCTTATTTTATATATCCACGTGAGACAGGATTTTCATCCCTAATTATTTTTACATCCACGTGTGAGACCGGATTTTCCACCCTTATTTTATATACCCTCGTGTGAGACCGGATTTTCCACCCTTATTTTATATATTCACGTGTGAGACAGGATTTTCATCCTAATTATTTTTAACATCCACGTGTGAGACCGGATTTTCCACCCTTATTTTGCACATCCACGTGTGAGACCGGATTTTCCACCCTTATTTTTATATACTCCCGTGTGAGACCATATTTTCGTCCCTAATTATTTTTACACATCCACGTGTGAGACCGTGTTTTCAACCCTAATTATTTTTACTCGCTTACGTATAGGACATGTATTACCCTAATTTTTATTATTTCTTTTGGGAGTCTTATGGTTGTATTAAGGACCTTTTGACGGATAGGACTTTTGTTAACGTGAGGAACTGGTCCTGGTCTTGGTGCTGGAGCTAGATAAGTCTTAGAGTTTGGCCTTGGTGGTGGAGCTAGGGTTGGAGTCAGGTCTTGGTGGTGGAGCTAGGGTTTAGAACTGTATTTAGGGCTGGACCTGGGGCAGGACTTGGACTTGGTCTTAGAGTTATTTCTAGTAATTATCTTCAACCTTAATTAAGGTCCTTTTGGTTGTAACCCTGGAGGTTGCACACGCATACAATAATTGCATAATTAATAAGATATTATTATCGCTCTATTATTTTAAAAATGGTCATATGTTATTGGATGCTACGAAAACGTTTCTAATAAGGAGGTGAGATAAGCAGATAGGATTAACATACTGGGGAAATTTGAATGACAGTAAAATTTAATTATAGAACACTTATTTTATTATCGTAATTAAAAATCCTCAGTGAACTATAAAAATTACTGCCATTCCTAATGAAACAAAAAAACATTTTATTAAGTTAATTACATAACAGTTTGTCTTTTCTAAACGATTATTAAAAACATAGTTTTACCTGCATTGAAAATAATATCATCCATCCGCTAAGAATGTTGTACGCCTTAATATTTTTAAAGAAACTTAATGCTTGTGTTAACTGTAATTAAAAATCTGTAAATAAATAAAAGGATTAACACAACAATACCAGATCTGTAACGTTTTAAGGCACTGAGTGATGGTCACCGCTTTGTGTTTACTTGTCAACTAAACTTTCTAGTTGTGTAAAACTAGCTATTGATTTTCCATCATTAGAATGTAAAATATACAAACAACCTCATTGTCTTTATTACACTTCGCAACATACATTTACCTTTCTCTTAAAATAAATTGTTTGAAAATATTCGTATACGGACACACAACGTGTTTTATAAAAACCATATTAAGTGTTTGGAATGTTTAAAATTCCATAACATTTATTAGTAAGAAATTACTGTTCATACATTTACTAAATTACTGTAAAAAATTAGTATTAACTTTTTTTAATTTAATAGTCTAAAACCAATATAAATGGTTAATAATAATTTATCTAAAAAATATTATTAGAGTTGATACGCACGTTTTATTAAATCAAGTAATTGTTTTCAATATATATAAAATGTGTAAAGTGGACCTGTATATATAATTACTTCTACTTACATAAAATCAACTTATACACGAAATTAATAACGACCTCCACTAGTTTATAACAAATAATGTACGTTATTTTTTATCTACACTGTACTTCTATAAACTATTAACGCTCCATTTTAATAGGGTGATCAACTATCTGAAAAGGTTTACTGTTAAAGTATACGATGAAGATCGTTTGTATAGCAAACCTTATTATTCTTATATACGAATGATATTTCAAAAATACTAGTATAATTAACATGAAGGTTTATAAATCTACATTCAGACTATAGGAATCATGTTTTAAACACAAGAATTTTAAACTTTATAAAAAATAAGTACACTGAGTTTAAGTTGACGTATATTGGTTTATGAATATTTTTATTATTCTAAGAAAAATGTTATTAAAAATGTTTATCTATTAATTAACACATAAATTGTAGACTATATGTTTTATCTATATACGAAATTTTATTTCAAAAGCATACTCATTTACCTTGAGAAAATTGTTAACCTAAGAAACAAGTAGGTTTGAAACATCAAACAACCCTAACTGTATAACACACTCTAAACGTCAATGAAAAAATAGGTAGTAGGTCCAATGCTGGTCTGGTTTGTCTCAGGGTCCGTGTTTACGATAATCATCGTCGGTGCGTGTCTGGGAGTTGATTAGAAGCACATACAAGTCGAAAACACATTCTTATGTGCTGGGGTCGATTTCAACGCATCTCAACACTTCTGCCGCAATACTTGTGATTTTTACAGATGGATTAATAGCAATGTCAACTAAACGTTTTAAAAATTTCTAATTTGATAAATAAGAGACGTAAGCTAATTTTATTTGAAATTTCATGAGAGTATCATCATCATCGAACTTTTGAGATACTACCATCTCATCGTTTCATTACTTTTTTAAGACGGCGTCTTAGGAGAAAATACCTCGACCATAAAAGAAGCGTTTAGATTTATAAACATATCCCAGGGACTATGTTAGAGTGTGGTTAGGTCAATACTTCAGACATCCCCGAAGATGTCCGATTCTACCCGAACGTTGACGAGCACTTGCGCACAAGACCAAAGGCTAGCTGCGTTCTGGCTTCTTAGGATAAAATACCTCGACCATAAAAGAGGCGTTTAGATTTATAAACATGCCCCAGGGGCTATGTTAGAGTGTGGTTAGGTCAATACTTCAGACATCCCCGAATATGTCCGATTATACCTAACATTGACGAGTACGCTTGCGACAAGACCCAAAGCTAGCTGCGTTCTCGTTTCTCGTGTGTTTCGCTCTTTAAAGTGTAACTGTCATCGAGTGAGCATTACTATAATGTATTCTCCTGTTTATGAGCCAACATCAGCGGACATTAGAGATTTTACTGACTTGTTAATAAACTATTACAACATAACCGTTCAAGATAATGATGAAAGCGATGACGTGGTTGAGCTGGATGTATCTCACATCCAAGATGATGATTCACAGAAGAGAAAGAAGAGCAATGAGGTAGGGGGGAAGGGCAAATCTCAAAATCATGATGATGATGATGAGGACGACTCACGGGTCAAGAAGAAGAAGAAAACCGATAAAGCATGTTATTAAATATAATGATGTATTGTTGTTTATAATAAATAATAATAATAATATATTTTCAAAACGTTAAGCTTTCCTTCGGTTTTGTTAATAAACCTGTTTTTTCTAGCGGTGCTCCACCGTCTTGATTCATGTTTGCAAGTTTACAAGTTTTCGCTTTAGCGTGTTTTCGCTCTCTGTGTGTGTGTGTGTGTGTGTGTGTGTGTGTGTGTGTGCATACGTGCGTGCGAGCGTACGTAGGGCGTGCGAACGCTCGTCGTGTGAGCTTGCGTACGTGCGAGCGTGCGTCGTTGCGTACGTGCAGCGTGCAGGCGTACGTACGAGCGTTCGCACGTGCGTGCACGTGCGAGCGTACGTGCGAGCCTGCGTGCGTGCGTGCGTGCGCGTTTTTTCGTCTGATCCTCGTGCTAAAGCAGTGCTAGTCGATTGTATGTAGTTGTAGGCCCTATTGTGTTGACTAAGAGCTATAATTGGAAGCGTTGCTTGCTATACCTGGCCGTGGAGTTATGTTTAATCAGCTTTTTTGTTTTGACAGATGTATTTATTTATGATAAGATCAGGCTTGCATGTAAAGTAATATAGAGGTGAAACTAGCTAGCTCATGTGTTTTGCTGCTACACGTATCACAGTATTGAAGATTCTGTTTATGTATTAGAAAAACGTATTACAGCTTCGAAACAGAGTGCAAATAAAAAATTGAAGAAAGTGAATACGGTACAACTTCGGCGAGCAGACTTAAAGGTTTTAAGTGCGTACAGCATTCCCAGAGCAGCGTTGAAACCATTTAATTTAGGACTAACCTCATGTCCATGTAATAATGTCTGATAAACTATTAGGGTTATTAGCTTGCTTTTATAGGTTACAATATAATCGTTCAAGGTGAAGACGATGAGATGGTAGTATCTCAAAAGTTCGATGATGATGATACTTCCATGAAATTTCAAATAAAATTAGCTTACGTCACTCTTATTTTCAAATTAGAAATTTTTAAAACGTTTAGTTGACATTGCTATTAATCCCATCTGATAAAAATCCACAAAGATATATGCGAGAAGTGTTGAGATGCTTGAAATCGACCCCAGCCACAATAAGAATGTGTTTTCGACTTGTATGCTTCTAATCAACTACCGACACGCACCTCGACCGAGTGCGATTATCGTAAACACGGACCCTGCAGACAAACCAGACCAGCATTGGACCTCTACCTACATTGACGAGAGTGGTAACAGAGGGTTGTTTGAGTTTCAAACCTACTTGTTTCTCTAGGTTAACAATTTTCTCAAGGTAGAATGAGTATGCTGTTGTGAAATAAAATTTCGTATATAGATAAAACATATAGTCTACAAAGGTTAATTAATAGAAAACATTTTTAATAACATTTTTCTTAGAATAATAAAAATATTCATAAACCAATATACGTCAACTTAAACTCAGGTGTACATTTTTATAAAAGTTTAAATTCTTTGTGTTTAAAACTGATTCCTTGTCTGAATGTAGATTTATAAACCTTCATGTTAACTATACTAGTACTTTTTGAAATATCATTCGTATATAAGAATAATACAGGGTTTGCTTCAAACGATCTTCATCGTATACTTTAACAGTAAACCTTTTTCAGATAGTTGATCACCCTATTAAAATGGAGCGTTAATAGTTTATAGAAGTACGAGTGTAGATAAAAAAATACGCTACATTGCGATTGTGTTATAAACTAGTGGAGGTCGTTATTAATTCGTGTATAAGTTGATTTTATGTAAGTAGAAGTAACAATAATACAGGTCCACTTACACATTTTATATATATTGAAAACAATTACTTGAAATAAAACGGCGTATCAACTCTAATAATATTTTTTAGAAAATATATTAACCATTTTATATTGGTTTTTAGACTATTAAATTAAACAAAAGTTATATAATTACACGGTAATTAGTAAATGTGAGCAGTAATTTCTTACTACAAAATGTTATGGAATTTTAAACATTCCAAACACTTAATATGGTTTTTTATAAAAACACGTTGTGTGTCCGTATACGAATATTTTCAAACAATTTATTTTAAGAGAAAGGTAAATGTATGTTGCTGCAAGTGTAATAAAGACAATGAGGTTGTTTGTATATTTTACATTCTAATGATGGAAAATCAATAGCTAGTTTTTACACAACTAGAAAGTTTAGTTGACAAGTAAACACAAAGCGGTGACCATCACTCAGTGCCTTAAAACGTTACAGATCTGGTATGTGTTGTGTTAATCCTTTTATTTATTTACAGATTTTTTAATTACAGTTAACATCTAAGCATTAAGTTTCTTTAAAAAATATTAAGGCGTACAACATTCTTAGCGGACGGATAGATATTATTTTCAATGCAGGTAAAACTATGTTTTTTAATAATCGTTTAAGAAAAGACAAACTGTTATGTAATTAACTTAATAAAAATGTTTTTTTTGTTTCATTAGGAATGGCAGTAATTTTTTATAGTTCACTGAGGATTTTTTAATTACGATAATAAAAATAAGTGTTCTATAATTAAATTTTACTGTCATTCAAATTTCCCCACGTATGGTTAATCCTATCTGCTTATCTCACCTCCTTATTAGAAACGTTTCTCGTATAGGTCATCCAATAACATATGACCATTTTTAAAATAATAGAGCGATAATAATTCTTATTAATTATGCAATTATTGTATGCTGTGCAACCTCCAGGGTTACAACCAAAAGGACCTTAATAAGGTTGACAGATAATTACAGAAATAACTCTAAGACCAAGTCCAAGTCCTGCCCCAGGTCCAGCCCTAAATACAGTTCTAAACCCTAGCTCCACCACCAAGACCTGACTCCAACCCTAGCTCCACCACCAAGGCCACCAACTCTAAGACTTATCCTAGCTCCAGCACCAAGACCAGGACCAGTTCCTACACGTTAACAAAAGTCCTATCCGATCAAAAGGTGCCTTAATACAACCAGTTATAGACTCCAACAAGAAATAATTAAAAATTAGGGTAATACATGTCCTATACGTAAGCGAGTAAAAATATATTAGGGTTGAAAACTTACGGTTCTCACTACGTGGATGTGTAAAAATAATTAGGTGACGAATTCCTCAATATGGTCTCATCACTGGAGTATATAAAAATAAGGGTGGAAAATCCGACGTCTCTTACATCGTGGTATGTGCGAAATTATAAAGGGTGGAAAATCCGAGTCTCACGTGGATGTGTAAAAATAATTAGGGATGAAAATCCTGTACTCACACGTGAATATATAAATAATAAGGGTGGAAAATCAACGGTCTCACACTTGAGGGTATATAAAAATAAGGGTGGAAAATCCGGTCTCACATCGTGGATGTGTATACAATAATTAGGGATGTTAAAATCCTAAGTCTCTTTACACGTGGAGTATTTATCAAAAATAAGGGTGGAAAATACTGGTCTCACAGTAGATGTGCAAAAATAGGGTTGAAGAATCTCGGTCTCACACGTGATGCGTGTAAAAATAAGGGTGGTTAAAAAACCGGCTTTTCCCACGTGGGCATATAAAAAGTGAAAGGCTGGGGCTTGTGACGTCAAAAGGAGTGGGGATGGTGCCTGCCTTCTACTGCTACAAATTAATGTTTTATTAAATCGGGTATTTTTGTTCCGCCTTACCCAAAAGTATGTAATGCACATTTGGATTCAAGAGGGCATTTACTTCAACCTCTTATAAACGGTTTACAGGCAATAAAACGACCATACAATCTGAAAGGTGCAGAACTCATGAACTTCTTGGGGTGTCTAAGAGAAGAGTGCAATCGATCTTGGAATGAAAATGAAGAAAACTTCTCAGATGAAGAATTTGTGGCATTAACTTCCTTAACTAAAGTACAGTTTCAAGATCTATATGAACACTGCCATCCAGTGCAACATAACGGTTGTATTAGAAAAATTGATAAAAAGATTTGATTTTATTTATGTGCAAACTTCGTCAGGGACTTTCTGATTTATTTTTAATGTCTATGTTTGGGTATTCTTCCAGGCAGTTAGTAAGTCTTACAATTGTAAAGGTATTACTATCTTTAGATATCAATATTGTACCGATCAATTTGGGATATAGGCATCTAGAAAGAGAACAATATATAAATAATCATGTAAGTGAATTTCATAATATTTTATATAACGAAACACCACAAAATCGCAAGGCTATATGTGTGATAGATGCTACATATATCAAAATTGAAAAAAGTCGCAACTTTCAAGTACTTCGGCGATCATTTTCTGTACACAAACAATATCACCTTCTGAAACCTACAATATTATGTGCTCCTGATGGATATATTTTGGCCATACATGGTCCATACTTTTCAGACAGTCGCAACAACGACGCAGCTACCCTATTATACGAGTTCAATCAAGATGGTGCTGAAATAAGTGATTGGTTTGTAGAAGGAGACATTTTTGTTTTAGATTAAGGCTAAAATTAGCTTACGTCACTCTTATTTTCAAATTAGAAATTTTTAAAACGTTTAGTTGACATTGCTATTAATCCCATCTGATAAAAATCCACAAAGATATATGCAGAAGTGTTGAGATGCTTGAAATCGACCCCAGCCACAATAAGAATGTGTTTTCGACTTGTATGTGCTTCTAATCAACTACCCAGACACGCACCTCGACCGAGTGCGATTATCGTAAACACGGACCCTGCAGACAAACCAGACCAGCATTGGACCTCTACCATTGACGAGAGTGGTAACAGAGGGTTGTTTGAGTTTCAAACCTACTTGTTTCTCTAGGTTAACAATTTTCTCAAGGTAGAATGAGTATGCTGTTGTGAAATAAAATTTCGTATATAGATAAAACATATAGTCTACAAAGGTTAATTAATAGAAAACATTTTTAATAACATTTTTCTTAGAATAATAAAAATATTCATAAACCAATATACGTCAACTTAAACTCAGGTGTACATTTTTATAAAAGTTTAAATTCTTTGTGTTTAAAACTGATTCCTTGTCTGAATGTAGATTTATAAACCTTCATGTTAACTATACTAGTACTTTTGAAATATCATTCGTATATAAGAATAATACAGGGTTTGCTTCAAACGATCTTCATCGTATACTTTAACAGTAAACCTTTTCAGATAGTTGATCACCCTATTAAAATGGAGCGTTAATAGTTTATAGAAGTACGAGTGTAGATAAAAAATACGCTACATTGCGATTGTGTTATAAACTAGTGGAGGTCGTTATTAATTCGTGTATAAGTTGATTTTATGTAAGTAGAAGTAACAATAATACAGGTCCACTTACACATTTTATATATATTGAAAACAATTACTTGAAATAAAACGGCGTATCAATCTAATAATATTTTTTAGAAAATATATTAACCATTTATATTGGTTTTAGACTATTAAATTAAACAAAAGTTATATAATTACACGGTAATTAGTAAATGTGAGCAGTAATTTCTTACAAAATGTTATGGAATTTTAAACATTCCAAACACTTAATATGGTTTTTATAAAAACACTTGTGTGTCCGTATACGAATATTTTCAAACAATTTATTTTAAGAGAAAGGTAAATGTATGTTGCTGCAAGTGTAATAAAGACAATGAGGTTGTTTGTATATTTTACATTCTAATGATGGAAAATCAATAGCTAGTTTTACACAACTAGAAAGTTTAGTTGACAAGTAAACACAAAGCGGTGACCATCACTCAGTGCCTTAAAACGTTACAGATCTGGTATGTGTTGTGTTAATCCTTTTATTTATTTACAGATTTTTTAATTACAGTTAACATCTAAGCATTAAGTTTCTTTAAAAAATATTAAGGCGTACAACATTCTTAGCGGACGGATAGATATTATTTTCAATGCAGGTAAAACTATGTTTTTTAATAATCGTTTAAGAAAAGACAAACTGTTATGTAATTAACTTAATAAAAATGTTTTTTTGTTTCATTAGGAATGGCAGTAATTTTTATAGTTCACTGAGGATTTTTAATTACGATAATAAAAATAAGTGTTCTATAATTAAATTTTACTGTCATTCAAATTTCCCCACGTATGGTTAATCCTATCTGCTTATCTCACCTCCTTATTAGAAACGTTTCTCGTATAGGTCATCCAATAACATATGACCATTTTTAAAATAATAGAGCGATAATAATATCTTATTAATTATGCAATAATTGTATGCGTGTGCAACCTCCAGGGGTTACAACCAAAAGGACCTTAATTAAGGTTGAAGATAATTACTAGAAATAACTCTAAGACCAAGTCCAAGTCCTGCCCCAGGTCCAGCCCTAAATACAGTTCTAAACCCTAGCTCCACCACCAAGACCTGACTCCAACCCTAGCTCCACCACCAAGGCCAAACTCTAAGACTTATCCTAGCTCCAGCACCAAGACCAGGACCAGTTCCTCACGTTAACAAAAGTCCTATCCGTCAAAAAGGTCCTTAATACAACCATAAGACTCCCCAAAAGAAATAATAAAAATTAGGGTAATACATGTCCTATACGTAAGCGAGTAAAAATAATTAGGGTTGAAAACACGGTCTCACACGTGGATGTGTAAAAATAATTAGGGACGAAAATATGGTCTCACACGGGAGTATATAAAAAATAAGGGTGGAAAATCCGGTCTCACACGTGGATGTGCGAAAATAAGGGTGGAAAATCCTGTCTCACACGTGGATGTGTAAAAATAATTAGGGATGAAAATCCTGTCTCACACGTGAATATATAAAAATAAGGTGGAAAATCCGGTCTCACACGAGGGTATATAAAAATAAGGGTGGAAAATCCGGTCTCACACGTGGATGTGTAAAAATAATTAGGGATGAAAATCCTGTCTCACACGTGGATATATAAAAATAAGGGTGGAAAATACGGTCTCACACGTAGATGTGCAAAAATAGGGGTTGAAAATCCGGTCTCACACGTGAGCGTGTAAAAATAAGGGTGGAAAAACCGGCCCCCCACGTGGGCATATAAAAAAGTGAAAGGGGCGGGGCTTGTGACGTCAAAAAGGAGGGGTGGGGATGGTGCCTGCCTTCTACTGCTACAAATTAATGTTTTTATTAAATCGGGTATTTTTGTTCCGCCTCACTCAAAAGTATGTAATGCACATTTGGATTCAAGAGGGCTTTTACTTCAACCTCTTATAAACGGTTTACAGGCAATAAAACGACCATACAATCTGAAAGGTGCAGAACTCATGAACTTTTTGGGGTGTCTAAGAGAAGAGTGCAATCGATCTTGGATAGAAAATGAAGAAAACTTCTCAGATGAAGAATTTGTGTCATTAACTTCCTTAACTAAAGTACAGTTTCAAGATCTGTATGAACACTGCCATCCAGTGCAACATATCGGTTGTATTAGACAAATTGATAAAAAAGATTTGATTTTATTTATGTGTAAACTTGGTCAGGGACTTTCTGATATATTTTTATTGTCTATGTTTGGGTATTCTTCCAGGCGGTTAGTAAGTCTTACAATTGTAAAGGTATTACTATCTTTAGATATCAATATTGTACCAATCAATTTGGGATATAGGCATCTAGAAAGAGAACAATATATAAATAATCATGTAAGCGAATTTCATAATATTTTATATAACGAAACACCACAAAATCGCAAGACTATATGTGTGATAGATGCTACATACATCAGAATTGAAAAAAGTCGCAACTTTCAAGTACTTCGGCGATCATTTTCTGTACACAAACAATATCACCTTCTGAAACCTACAATATTATGTGCTCCTGATGGATATATTTTGGCCATACATGGTCCATACTTTTCAGACAGTCGCAACAACGACGCAGCTACCCTATTATACGAGTTCAATCAAGATGGTGCTGAAATAAGAGATTGGTTTGTAGAAGGAGACATTTTTGTTTTAGATTAAGGCTACAGAGATGCTGAAGAATTTTTGAGAGGTATTGGCATTCACATTGAAATGCCTGCAAACCTAGGACGTAGGCACCAATTACCGGTTGAAGAAACAAATAAGTCCAGACTGGTAACTAAATCTAGATTTGTTGTAAAACCCGTATCGGCCACATAAAAAACATTTTTAAAGTATTTAAAAATACATTTCCAAACAGGTTGGTACCCCGTTTAGGACAATTTTTAAGAGTTGCTTGTACACTCAATTGAGTGTGAAAACCATACTCCCGAGCAGGCACAGCAAATGCTGGAAAGAGCTCGACAGCCAAATTATGTGCAGCAAAGAGTAGAAAATGAGGAAGTTGCGGATTTTCCCAATCTTAATCTTGAATTTTTAAGAAACCTTACTTTTGCGACATTTCAAATTACTATGGCTCCATCCTATGTTCACGATAACTCGCAAGAATTTGGGGATGTAACCTTTGAAATAGATGCCCGCTTAAATATCCAAAATTTTTTAAGAATAAGAGTGAACTCATGCCATCGTAATACTACTAAATACCAGCTGGCCATAACATTTGATCGTGATCCAAATATCTGTATACTATTTCACGTGTCGTTCTGGAGCTAGAACGGTTGGTACATGTTGCCACGTAGTTAGTGCACTTTTGTTTTTAGACAATGCTAGACACCAACAGAATATTAGTTATCCACAAGACAATATTCTCAATGAAGTAAATGATACTGCTGATAGAAACATGTTGCCCTAAATAGTGTAAGTATTATAACACATAAAACGGTAACAATATAAATAATTATTGAACTTACAATGGGTTATACACACACCCTGTATATTAGTTTTAAAAAACGTGCTTTCTGGATAATTACTTACTATAGTAATTTTGAGTGTGCCATTTTGAAAATTATAAACATTTATTGTTTTAATTCACATTGTTTTCTAATTTCAAAGCTTTTATTAAGATATACGTTTCCTATAACAGCTCGTATCCACATTGGCGGCTTAAATACATACAAATAGATTCTAAAAACCTCAAAAACGTATTAGAATTCTTCAAGTTGTTGAAGAAAATATGTTTAGAGAGATTTATATGCATAACAAGAATAATAAGTTAAATGCTGTATCTTCTATCACAGACATACGATCCCCTTTATATTTCAACATTTTATTTTAATGGTGGTACCTTTAAAATATTCAAATTTGGTTGAAATTCACGGGGGCCTATAATTTTCAATGTAAATCGTGCGCCATTCTGTGCTTTTTTTTAACAAATATAACAAGTGAATAGATATTTAGTTCTGCAAAAACATGTTTTACTGAATTAAGCGGAGGTATACCCCAAATGGCACGAATAATTTGTTTTTGTGAGATCAAAATATTTCGTAATTGATTGCTCGAGCCCCAAAACATTATGGCGTATAATAAATGTATAAATGAATATATGAACAATAAAAAATTAATAAAGTATCGATAGCTACCTGTGATTTAAGGTATCTTACTAAGTAATAAGCTGAACTTGAATGATAGAAATGAAATAGTATGGGACGATTGTGAAATGAGGAAATGCTGGCAAGAATATTTCGGAAAGCTGTACAGTGGTGAGGAAAGTAAGACTGAAGAGTTAAATAAGGAGAATATAGAAAAAATGATGAATGAAACTGGGAAGGATATTGGAATAAATGAGGTAGAGAAAACGGTAGGAAGGTTGAAAAACGGCAAGGGAGCAGGCGTAGATGAAATCACTGGTGAAATGCTCAAGTATGGTGGTGCAAAGCTTATACTAAGATTGCGTGAATTATTCAATGTATGCCTTATGTGTGGAAACGTGCCGAGTGATTGGAAGAGCGAGATCATTGTACCATTGTATAAGGGTAAGGGGAACAAGAGTGATTGTAAGACCTACACAGGAATAAGCCTTCTCAGCGTATCTGGTAAAGTTTTTGGAAGAATACTGATTGATAGAGTACGAGAAACTACACAATCTAAGATGTGGGATGTGCAAGGTGGCTTCATGCCAGGGAGAGGATGTGTCGATCAGATGGTTGCTCTCCAGCAGGTGATCGAAAAGTGCTTAAAGGTAAAAAGGTAAAAAGTTGTACTGTGCGTTTGTAGATCTGGAGAAAGCATATGACAGAGTGAATAGAAAGAAGCTGTGGGAAATATTAAATGAATAAGGCGTAAATAAAGGTCTAATAAATGGAATAAGGGCAGTATACAACGGTAGTCGGGCATGTGTTAGGGTGAGAGGAGGTGTGAGTGAATACTTTAATATTGAGCAAGGAGTGAGACAAGGCTGTGTGATGTCACCGTGGTTGTTCAATATATACATGGATAAATGTCTTAGATAAGCATGTAACGATACAAATGGTGTAATGGTTGGTGACGTAAGTGTACGACTCCTGGTGTATGCAGATGACACAGTCTTATTAAGTGACAGTGCGGATGAGCTGCAAACCGCTCTGAAGAAGTTTGATACAGTCTGTGAGAGCATGGACCTAAAGGTAAACGTGAACAAAACTAAGATTTTGGTGTTCAATCGGGAAGGTGGAAAGGCGAGTAGAGTATTTACTCTTCAAGATGAAATTGTGGAGCAAGTGGACGAGCTGGTATATCTCGGTAGAATGTTTACTGCAGATGGACGAAGGGTCAATGCTGGAAGGAAAGTGATTGGAAGTATGTGGACGATAATGAGAAATGAAAGCATGAGTCTAGCTGCGAAACGAGCAATCTATAATGGCGTATTCGTCCCGTCAGTACTGTATGGAAGTGAGACATGGGTATGTCAAAAAAAGCACGAAAAAAAAATAAATGCCGTGGGTATGAGATTTCTGAGAAGCGCATGTGGTAAAACAAAACGGGACAAGATAAAAAATGAATGCATAATGAGGGAGTGTGGTGAGGAAAAGACTATGATGGATAGATATAAAAGTTGTACATTACGTTGGTTTGGTCACATTGAGAGAATGAACAACGCAAGATTATCGAAACAAATATATGTGGGTGAGGTTAGGGGAAAGGCCGGGCCTGGTAGGCCACGTAAAACTTGCTGAATGTAGTAGAATCTATGATAAAGGAGAGAAAGATAAGGAGTTTTAAAAACAAAAGGGCATGTCAGAGACTATGTATGAATCTTGCGGAAGCTAGGGAGGTATGCGGAGATAGGAAAGCATGGAGAAGGATTGTGAATGAAAAATAAATAAGAGGCAGGGATTGTTTTGCCTACCCCGCAAGGGAATGGCGTGAAGGTTAAGTAAGTAAGTAAGTACTTAATTTTTTTCGTAATCGATTACAGTAGTTAAACCATTTCAATCGAGTATCCAATAAAGCACCTAAAAATTGTATTTTATCATGTTGTATAGATGTGTTGTTAATAATCTGCAATAATCCACAAACGCACAACACAGCGTCCTGTTTAAGTGGAAGGTGTACTGTGCGTTTGTAGATCTGGAGAAAGCATATGACAGAGTGAATAGGGAGAAGCTGTGGGAAATATTAAATTAATATGGCGTACATAAAGGTCTAATAAACGGTTCAATGTATACATGGATAAATGTGTTAGACAAGCATGTACCGTTACAAACGGTGTAATGCTTGGTGACATAAATGTACGAGTTCTGGTGTATGCAGATGACGCTGTCTTATTAAGTGACAGTGCGGATGAGCTACAAACTACTTTGAGGAAGTTTAGATACAGTCTATGAGAGCATGGACCTAAAGATAAACGTGAACAAAACTAAGATTTTGGTGTTCAATCGGGAAGGTGAAGAGGCGAGTAGAGTATTTACTCTGCAAAATGAAAATTGTGGAGCAAGTGGACGTGCTGGTATATCTGGGTAGAATGTTTACTGCAGATGGTACAATGGAGGGCAAGATTGGAGGAAGGGTCAATGTTGGAAGGAAAGTGACGATAGTGAGAAACGAAAGCATGAGCCTAGCTGCGAAACGAGCAATCTATAATGGCGTGTTTCTCCCTTCAGTACTATATGGAAGTGACACAAGAAAAATAAATGCCGTGGGTATGAGATTCCTGAGAAGCGTAAGTGGTAAAACGAGAAGGAAGATAAAGAATGAGTGCATAATGACGAAATGTGACGAGGAAAAGACGATGATGGGTAGATATAAAAGTAGTACATTACGTTGTTTTGGTCACATTGAGAGAATGAACAATACAAGATTAACGAAGCAAATATATGTGGCTGAAGTAAGAAGTAAGGCCATGCCTCGTAGGCCGCGTAAAACTTGGCTGAATGTATTAGAATGTATGACAAAGGAAAGAAAGATAAGGAGTTCTAAAACTAAAAGGGAATGTCAGACACAATGTATGAATCTTGTGGAAGCTAGGAGGTGTGCGGAGATAGGAAAGGATGGAGAAAGATTGTCAATGAAAGATAAATAAGACGCAGGAATTGTTTTGCCTACCCCGCAAGGGAATTCCGTCAAGGTTAAGTTAAGTTAATTGGGACATAAATAGACATCAAATTTGTCATTGAAAACGATTAAATCAGTTTTATTTTGAGTGAGTTGCAAATAATTATTTTCACAACATGTAGCCATCTCTGATACCACGTTGGTTGCAGTTTTGACAATTCCTGTACTGAGTGTGCTTAGATTATGCATGACGTGTCGTCTGCAAACTGGTAGACAGTGGAAATTCCTAGTTTTTTGTTCTCAAATCGTTTGTGTACAATAAAAATAAAATACGACCTAAACTATAGCCTTATGGACACCTTGGTTGACAATAGTCGAATAGGAGTGATAATTTTGAATTGTATTGTTGTCAAATTCAGATAAGCATACGGTTAATGTTCTATTCTCTAAAAACGATTGTATTAGTTTAGCTGCTTGACCCCTTAATCCACAGTGCTCTAATTTTAGTAAGAGTACTTTATGGTTTAAGGTGTCAAACGCCTTCGACAAATCAAAGCGACTTTAATAACACAACTCGACTTCCAATTGTGCAATTCTATTCCCCCCACCAGGATTTGTGTTTTAACGATTTGACTGGGGGCGCCATTATTGTCTTGCGTAAGAGTGCTACTTCGAAATACAAATATCTGGTGTGGAACACCACATGACCTTCCAACCTACAAAACGGAAATTAAAAGAAATTCAATAATTTTAATAACAATTTTTTTAGGATAACTACGCAGCTTCTTCATTCCGAAAATAGGCAATATTGTAAAAACGATAACAGTAATCTGTCAGATGGACGTTTAAAACTTCATCTCAGATAGATTTTAATAGACATATAGATGCTAACAAACAAATACCAAATACACCCGCTTCTATAAAAATATCGACAATACACTTTAAGCATTTTCATTCATATTAGTAGAAGAGAGACAACTTGGCCGCCATTTTGTTGTGCCGTCATTTGACCTTGGGAATTCCCAAGTCCTCCCACGTGGTCGACCTCGGGTTTGACCTTGAGGATGGCATTGGAGTTGGTCTTGGACCTGCCCTTGGAGTTGGCCTTGCGGTAGCCACGGCGCCATTATTGACTTGCGCCAGACTGCTACTTCACAATACAAATATCTGGCGTGGAACACCACACGACCTTCCAACCGACAAAATGGAAATTAAAAGAAATGAAACAATTATTTTAGGATAATTATGCAACCTCTTTTATAAGAGGTTTATTACGAAAATAGTCAACATTGTAAACGCAAAAACAATAATCTATGTCAAACAGACGTTTAAAACTTCATGACAGACAGAGGTTAATAGACATCTAGATGCTAGCTTAAATTAAAAGAGATGAAACAATTTTATATTCAATTTTTTAGGGTAACTATGCAAACTCTTTTTTATACATTCATAACGAAAACAGGCAGCATTGTAAAAACAAAAACAATAATCAATGTCAGAATGACGTTTAAAACTTCATGTCAGATAGAGATTAATAGACATAAATTTTTAATTTTTTTTTATGATTGTGGACCTGAACAGGCTAAATAGGGCCTATCGTGCTAAAGCACTCAGGAACACTTAGGAGGATGGATAGAGGGATAATGAATTGCCAATAGATGCCTATGAACAGCTACCTTAAATTTTCTCATATCATAAGTGAGAGGAAAACAGGAACTAGGGAGATCATTCCAGAGTTTAGAAGCCGTGTAGAAAAATGTGGATTGCGCCCGTTTGGTACGACAAGTGGAGATTTGTACTGCATACTGATGATGTGATTGAGCGAACCGAGTGTTTCTCGCAAAGATAGCCGGAGATGGTATCAAAGAATGTAATTCACCAGCACAATAGCCGTTGTAATAACGATAATACAAAGAAAGAACTGAAACCATCCTTCTATGCTCAAGATACTGTATGTGAGAAGTTAAGGACGGGTCATTTATAAGCCTAATCGCTTTCTTTTGAATACGATCAACGATATCGAGAGCGTATTGGGGAGCACTAACCAAAAGGTGAGAATTATACTCCAGATGAGGCCGAATTTGGGCCTTATACAGCAGAAGGAGTTGTCGAGAGGTAAAGTACTGCTTAGATCTGTACAAAAAGCCTATTTTACGAGCAGCTGTTTTGGTAGCTGGCAGAAGATGGTCAACCCATGAGAGATTTGAAGATACAGTCATACCCAACAGAGTAATAGAGTCTGAAAACTTAAGAACTGAGCCATTCATACTTACAACAGGAAATGATCGATCTTTTTTGGCGGACACAAGGCAACACTGAGTTTTGTTAGCATTAAATTTAACTAGATTATTGCTTCCCATTCGAGAATACGTTGAATGTCTTTGTTGATTGAATTTGCCATTTCAGCTTTAATTTCTTGATTTGACATAGAAGGTGGATTATCACTATCAGTAGACTGAGATGAACTACAGTGAAGAGTGCTATCGTCAGCAAAGCAATGGATGGGGTTAGTTGTTGAAGAAATAAGGTCATTTATGTACAGCAGAAAAAGTGTAGGCGCTATAACGGATCCCTGTGGTACGCCCGCGTTAATGCTAACTTCTTTTGAAAAAAGCCATCAACTACGAGACGTATTCGTCTTTTATCAAGGAAACTAGAAACCCAGTTGATGAGCGTATCATTTAACCCAAACGAGGTGAGTTTGGCAAGTAAACACTTATGCCAAACTTGGTCAAATGCCTTTGAGATATCTAAAGCGACTACAACTGTTTCACCGGACTGCTCTACTGTATTGTTCCAAACTTGGGTCACATATGAAAGAAGATCGCCTGTTGAACGACTTTGCCTAAACCCATATTGTTGGTCACTAAGGAGTTTGTTAGTTTCAAGGAACGTGAGCAGTTGCTGATTGATGGCTTTTGCCATGATTTTAGACAAAATGGAAGTGATGGCAATTGGTCTGTAATTTGAGGGATCGGTCTTATCACCTTTTTTGGGAATAGGTTGAACATTTGCTAACTTCCATGATGAAGGGAATTCCCAGAAGATATAGAGATCGTATAGAGCTTAGATAGGACTGGTACTAGTTCGGGGGAACATTTCTTTAAGACAATAGCTGGGATACCGTCTGGGCCAGTCTCCTTATTTAGATCAAGCCTGCTGATGATCGATTCCAAGAGCTTGTACCGAAAATGAATTGGTTTCTTAACGTATGAAGAAAAGTTGACTAGGCGCACATCTTTTCCAGAATCATTGAGACACGAGTTTGATGCAAACAAATCCACAAAAACGTTGGCTTTGTCTACAGAATCAGCAACTACCGATCCGTCAATAGATGTCAGGGGAAATGAAGATGTTCGAAAGTTTTACTAATGGCTTTTGCTAAAGACCAAAATTTACGACTGCCTAAAGGAGATGTAGCTAGTTCATTGCATTTTCGTTGTTCGAACAACTTTTAGTTTTAGTGATGACACTTTTGCAGATATTTCTAGCATCAACGTATTCTACATGACTGTCAACCGATTTATTAGATTTCCATTTAATGTAACATTTATTTTTAAAGATATTGCATCAGAACAAGCCTTATTGAACCAGGGTTGGGAACGTGAATGACCTACACGGTACTGTTTTTCGAAATGTATAACTCCATTCCCATGAGGATGACTTCAGATACTGAAAGAGCGATGTCCGAAGAAGAGGACGACTTAAAACAATATTCACGCAATGGAAAGGTTGCAAAGAAATCACGTAAATCACTCCATCGAGCTGACTTAAAACACCACAAGGTTCTATCGGTTTTGCGAACAACAGTGGAGTTAGGTACAGTAGAAATGATTTTTATTAGACAATGGTCGGAAAGACCTAAAGGCGAAAGAACGGAAGTTTTATAAACAAGAGGGTTTGATGTAAGAAAGAGATCTGGAAGATGTGGAGTATGGTTAGGGTTATCAGGGATTCTTGTGGGTTCAGAAATCATTTGTGTGAGATCACATGAAATAGAAAATGTTTCTGCACTATGACCAGCGGGATTTGTAGTAGATGAAAATTGAAGTCAACTAGAGTTATGAACATTGAAATCGCCTACAAATGAGATATCGCAAGATGGAAACTGAGACAGGAGATAGTCAACTTTCATACTAAGGTAATCGAAGAAGCCTTGAAAGTTGCTGTCATTAGGAGACCTATAAATGTTAACGTAAAAAAATTTCAAATCCACCCGCTTCTATAAAACAGCTTCAGCTGGAACTAGACTTACCCCACACTACCACAAACCTCGGCATATGTACGGCCTACCAAAGATTCATACGTAAGGAATTCCTATGAGGCCATTTGTGAGCTCGAGAAATTCTCCTTGTCACCCATTAGCTCACTATCTGCTAGGTATCATCACACCCTTATCGGGAAAAACCGAGTCTACGGTCAAAAATACGCAGCCCTTCGTGAAAACCATCAGAAACTTCCAACCAAACCACGAAGAAATACTGGTAAGCTTTTACATTGTGAGTCTATTCACACATGTGCCTACCGATAAGGCACTAACTATCAAAAGGACAAGCTGGAAAAGGATGAAATGTTAGACGAACGCACGCAACTCTCGGTAAACACAATAATGGAACTTCTGACAATATTCATTAGAACTACATATTTCCAGATAGAAGACAAATTCTACCAACAAGAGTTTGGGATGGCGATGGGTTCCCCACTATCACCCATAGTGAGCAATATTTATAAATATAAATATATATATATATATATATATATATATATATATATATATATATATATATATATATATATATACTATGTCGTTTCGAGACGCACCATACGAATTTCATGTTAAATTTTCAATTGTATATTCTATCTCTATTACAAGTTTTAGAGAAAAATTTTATTAACAAAAATTGTTCAGTATTTCGGTCTCAATATGTTTTGACCAATTTTGTAAAAAAAATCCTAATTTGCTTAAAAAATGCATTTACTGGTTATCGTATTTAAACAAGAATCACACGTCATGAAAAAACTAAAATTTATTTTCGTATTTTCAATTTTAAATCTAAATTAAAAAGAGAAAACAAAGTTAAATTATCTAAATTAAATTTTCAAATGAATTTCCATTATTAGCTAAACAAAAACCTAACCTATCGTAGAAATGTCTATTTACATTAGCAATAGTTCGCGGATGAATATTGTTACAAATATCAATTATTTTTTGCTTTTTGTAAACAATTTAACTTAGTTTTCTCTTTTTAATTTAGATGTAAAATTGAAAATATGAAAATAAATTTTAGTTTTTTCATGACGTGTGATTTTGTTTAAATGCGATAACTAGTAAATAATGCCTATATCTATTAAAGCAAATTGGAGATTTAGTACTGAAAATTGGTCAAACTTGTTGAAGAACAAATACTGAATCAATTTTGTTAATACACATTCTCAAAATTATAATAGGAGAGAAAATGCTATTCTGAAAATTATACAGGAAATAACTTTCCGAAACGTGTATATGGAAGACTTTAAGACCAAGCGATACTCCGAATCATCACCAAGAAACCAAGTTAGTGTGGAAATCTTAGATACGTGGACAATACTTTGTAGTTTGGCAACACGGACCAAGCATAAGCTAGATGAATTCCTAGATCATCTAAAAGCCGCACCCATCAAATTCACCAATGTAAATGGAAGTCGGAACCAAAACTGCTATTCCTGGATTATCAACGAGGAATGACCAACTACGACAAGTGTACTACAGGAAACCTGCCCACACGGGAGGTACACATACAAATCAATCACCACAAAAATCCTGAAGTTAGGCGTGGCAAAATGCTTGTACGATGGAGCAAAACAATTAATGCAAATCAAGAGGACCTGTAACAAAGAAATATAGAAAATATCGCTAGAAACACTAAAGGAAAATGGCTACCCGATCTAACAGCGCTTAACCTAAGACAGGTGTTAAAGGGTAAACCGAAAAGAAGAACCTAAATATACAACGATAATACCATATATACAAGGTACCTCAGACAAAATAGCAAGGATAGGTAGCAAATACAAAATATGCACTAGCAGAAAATTCAATAAGCCAAGCTTGTGTAGCAATGAAACCCATATGGATTCCAATATTTAATTAAATGAATTGAACGTAGGGCAGAACTGATTAATGAATAATAATTATTAGTAAATTGGTTATGAATAAAATCTTAACAGGAAACTAGAATTGTGTATACATGTCAGGTCTTTATACATACAGGTCTGGATTGTTTATAATTAAACTGGATAATTAGTGAGATTATCTGAAATGCTGGTACTAGGGTAAATATAGACCTATTAACAGGATGCTCTGAGTGATATTTGGGGAACGGTAGTATCGTATTCGGAGTCTAAACTGCCGGCAACGTTTAAAGGGTTAATATCGTTAAGGGAGCCTTCTGTTAAGTAGAAGTAGCTAAATATTCAGGACATAATCTCCGTCTAATTAACTACGTCCTTCAACAATAATTCAGTACAGATCTCGGGGCTTTGACACCACCAACAGCATTGTATGAATGAACGTGTTTTACTATTTGGAGAAGGAGCCCTATAGTGATAAAGTGATGTTGGCTTAAAAATCTTTACTTTTTATAGGGCGTCACCTCCGTCAAACTAAGGGCTTCCTATTCTAGCCACGTTCATGCACCTTTTTCGGGGCATTTGACCACCAAGAATGTTATACATAAAAGTGTGCGTAGATAAATACAGGATGCTTGTCAACTCAATAGTTTTAAAAAATATATATTGGATTACTCAATGGCTCAGCGGTAAAGGTGTCACTCTAGTAAGTGAAAGATACCAAGTTCGAATCTGAGAGTAGTCAAGTGCTTGGGAAAAAATTATATATAACAAATAAATTCGACTCAGGTGCGAAAACAGTCCTTCTCAGGACTAAGCCTGATGACGCAAGCATACTCCGCTTCCGAAACGTCGTGCTCAAAAGGCAAAAACTGTGGAATTATGTCGATCAACTCGAATAATAGGAAAACACAGTTACAAAACACTTATAATACAGAATTAGAATCCTTATCTTGGGCACAGTGTATATGATACCATATCAACATAGGTATTAATTCCACGTCAGATAAGCTCCAGATAATAATATTCTTATTTTCGGCCAGTTTAACAAAGACGTAAAAGAATCATCATCTATTGTAGATTGTAGAATTGCAGTTGCATTACAAACGTACGTGCAATAATGGACGGATATTTTAAAAATTAGAAAACTAAGATATTAAATCGTTTATCTAATCATTTCATAAACCAGTTGTTATGAGATTAAAAAAATATTTTTACCCACAAAGGGAGTTGAAATATTTTACTTGTTTACTACCTTTCTAAGACAAAATAATCTTACTTTAGTTGGTGCAGAAAAAATCTAAAGCCTTTCTGTTATCTTCAGTAAAGATAATTGATTTCTACAACTGTAGAAAAATATCCCAATTATGGAACTATTCGTTGTCAGATTAGTAGCCTATGGCGATCATTTATACGATTATATATATTGCTAGTCCCAATTAGTACATAATTTACAATTCTTTGCCAAATAACAAGTTAGCAGATTATTAATTATAAAAGATCGTGCACGTCAATTAATTTTACATTTGCATTAACGAATGCACAAACTTGACCTATTCAGGCTTTATATTTAATTGTTTCATTTTGGTGTTATACCGGTTTTATAATTTTTTCACGTTTCTATTTTTGCTTATGCTCAAATTCTTAATTTTAGTATAATCCGCATGTTACCAAACTCATCTATCAAAATTTAAAAATTGTATTGAGGTGTGATATAATTTTGACTCCTTACTTGTTAATTTTAATTAAGGGCCACCAGATTCCAAATAAAGTTTGTTTAATAAATAATAAATTTTAATAAGTAATCGTTTAACTTTTAAATGATTTCATTGGTTACAAGACCAAAATTTAAATTTTAAGAAAAACTCTTAATATACTGGCTATCGTGGATAATATGAGCAATCTCGAATATTTCTACTATATGCTATATGCCTTAATTACGAGCTGGAGGGGAGGGGTTGTGTTGAAGAATATTACCCAATAGCAACAATCTTGAGATAAAATTTTACCTGCAAGAAAGCGATTCCGAGGTGTATTCGATAAGACTATTTCCCAGATAAAGATTGTTGGAAGTGTTAGAATATTATTTTTTTCCATATTGATGATGGTTAAGTGTTGTGAATAGACAACTTTATTTAGAATTTATTCAAAACAACTAGATGTATTAGATGAGATCCCAGCAAATGTGTGGTTTATGCATGATGGTGTTTCGTCTCATTATAGGTGTGCGTCCTAAATACTTTGGATTTCTATCTCTGGAGTCACCTGAAAAGCTTAGTATATTTCACTCCCGTTGATATCAGAGACGAACTACTATTAAGAATTATGAATCACTGCGATCAAATAAGAAACATTGCTGTAATTTTGTGACCGTGCAACGGTATAAAGTCGTGCGCGGGATGCATCAGAGTCCATGGATCCCATATTGAACCACTTACGGATTTGTTAATTATTTAATTAATTGTGGCATTGTTTATTAACCTTAGTTTTTTTAAAAGAACTTTATATCTTTCAACAAAAATAAACTTTAGTGTACATAACAGTAATTTTTCTCGTTAGTGGCTCATTTAGTGGACATCGAATAAGAATACCTTTATTGTAGTTTAAGGTTTTAGATATTTAAAAATATTATGTAATAAACACTATTGCGCTGAAGCTAACCCGGCCCCGGGCGAATTAAGGAACCGAAATGTGTTTTAAAGGCACTATTTTAAAAAGCCCTAACTAGTATCCATCATATAAATAAAATTATAAAATTATACCTAGCACTTTAGAGATTATTATTTTAATGTGGTCTATATAAATACGGGAAATTGACAGGCACCTGTTTCCGAAATACAGCTCAAACAGGTAACAAACAGGTACTCGTTTACCAAATACAGATAGAAACAGCTCAAAAACAGGAACCCGTTTCTCAAGAACAGGTACCAGTTTCCTAAGAACTGGCTCTATTTTTAGATTTACAAGAATAGGCACATGTGACCTGGTTTAAAATTTCCCGGAACTGCTTCTATTTCTAGATTTCTAAAAATAAGCACGTGTGGCCTGCCTTTTGGGTTAATAAACTTTTGGCCTACCCGCTCTTCTTTTGATCTAGAATAAATAGCCTTTAACCTCTACCCACTCCTTTTGACCTAGAAAAAGTTAATGAACATTGACCCCTCCTCTCCCCTTTTGACCTAGAATAAAAGGGCGTCGTCTAGGTAACGTTGAGTAATATGGCAACACTCCGTAACCATGAGACATAGTAACACTGTAAAGTGGGCCAGAAGTGGGTTAACTATAGTACTGTTACGTGATCCAGTGTACGACTTGGCTGGTAATATTCAGTTACTAAGAAAGTACTATTGCTTCGAACCTGTCGTGGAAATTGATGGTGGTGGTCTGGAGTAATTGTCAATGGTTGAAACGAAAATACCTGTTGTAAAAGGAGTTTGAATGATTTTAATTGAAAGAGCGAATGGTGTAATAAACAGTATGAATTGGTATACCCCGGGGTAATGTGAATTAGAATGCGAGTGGTATTTCTAGAAAAGAATTGATTGCATGTTACACAACAGTAAGTGGGGGGAAACGACAAGGAATGTCGGAATTTTTGAAATGATGAAGAGAACGTATTGAATATACGTAACCCAAGATTTTATTGGGAGATTTGAATCGATGGGTAGGTGTATAAAGGAAACACACGGGACACTTCAAGGGAAGTTTGGAGATTCAAGAGTAATTGAGAATGGAGAGCGTGTGGTGAATATTTGTGTGGAAAGAGATTAGTTTGTATCTAACAGTTTAAATATAGTGTTTATTTGTATTTATGACAGAGAGGTGAATGCAAAGACATGCTTGACCTGATCGTTAATGATAAAAGACTTAGAAATCTTGTTCCGAAAAAAATTAATGTATGGAACTAACTGTGAATCAGATCCACTTTTGATTATATAGACAGTATGCTTATGGCAAGAGTGGGTATGGGGAAAGAAACTGATACGTAGTACCAAAATCTGGAATTAAAGCTGCAAAATTAATATGATGATGTGAAAGTAAGATATGCAGAGTTTTGAAGTGACTCAAATGATATGGAACAACCACATGATAACGATGTTTAAGGCTCATGTATGTACTTGAAAGACACTTTTCTCAATTATGTTGCACAAATATGTCGAGCAGCGACTGAGAATAAACAGAATCTGTAACTAATGCAGTTTATAAGAAAATATCGTGCCCGACAATGAGTTCTGCAAAAAAACAATACGACGAAAAAGCAGTTATATGAAGTGTAAAGATCGAAATAGAAAGTAGTGCACGGGACAATAATGATGAAAAGAGAGGAATTGAGAGCGGCAGTGGTTGTGAAAATGCAGATTTGCTTTAAGGGAGATATGTGAGCAAGACATACAAAACATGATGCAAAGCTGGGCGTAATATGAGTTTTGAGCAGTATGACGACATTGTAAAGGATGAGTAAGGATTGATGAAGTACTAGTAAGAAAATTTAAAACAATTGTACTGAAGAGGGGTATGCTAACTAAAGATCTAAACAAAAAGAATGCAGAGGAGATTAGGAATAGAATTGAGGATATTATTGAGGTAAAGAAGCAATACAAAGGTTGAAGAATGCCAAATATTGAATTAATGGTGAAATGTTGAAATATGGAAACTGGAACAAAGATTTTGTGAATTAATGCATGTATTAAGTGTAGAAAAATACCGAGCGATTAAGAAAGTGCTATTAATGCTCCGATGTACAAGGGTAAAGGGAGTAAGAATATTTGTAAAATTATTATTATTGTATACAACAGCTGTATTTGTTTGTGTACTTAATAAAACAAAATATCTGCAGATTGATCCTAGCATAAAAGCAAATAAAACAGTACTTAACTTTTCGCAAAATTTTACGATAGTGGACTAATTCTTAATTGATAACTAAACTATACAATAATTTATCTTTACGTAGAATTATTCCAAAATGACTGAAACTGTACAACTTCAATGTAATAACCAAATTTATTTGACCTATGTCAACAAAATATTAAGGATGTAAGGTTACATACTCAGCGTTTTTGTCTTAGAAAGCATTAACAAGTCAGCCGTTTTCTTTTTATTACAACCGTATTAAAACTTCCGAAAAAATATGATACTAGCTTTACTTTAATGTTCGTAAATAAATTCATTGAATTTTTCTACGTAATAGAAACGTAATTTGCACTTAAAGTATACGTACTTACTTGTTATACTCAATCAACAAATAAAGTTAATGCATTATATTGAAACGAATTGCTGTCGAGATCTTCATTTATCGACGATACGATAAGACAACACATCAGATAATGTAAGATAATTTCCAGCTCTTTTCCATAAGAGAAAGGTAAACGTAATGTATGCTCGAACCAGGGAACCAGCGCACGTGTTATGGCTGCTAAATATATATATATATATATATATATATATATATATATATATATATATATATATATATATATATATATATATATATATATACAGTAAGTTGGTTTTCAGGTTTCCGCGGGTGTTGGCTAGGCTAAATAGTTTTTGTTCTTCCGGGTTTTTCCGCAGGTTGTCTGCTTTGGTTCGTTGTTAATAGCACCATCTTCTCCGTCACGACGTTTCGGCTGAATTGCATCAGTCATCTTTAGGTAATCCGGGCTCACACTTTTCGTGATTCGAACCAAACTTGTATCTTGATTGTTATTAGGTTGTATTTGTAGTTGAGGTGCTTTCTCTGTAGTTTTCCGTTCACTTCGACTGAAGCCCCTTTTACCACTTTCTCTCCCTTCTCCTATGGTTTTCCCTTTGCAGTTGTTTGGGGGTTGTTCCATGTGGTAGTTGGTCCGTGCTTTTTTAGAAGTGGCTTCCAGGTATTGGGTACCCTTTGTGCATCGTCCCGTGTGTTTAATCTGGACGGTCTTTTCTCTATTTCAATGGTTTCCCGAAATATTCAGTGTGTTTTATTTTGGTTGTTGGCTACCATCTTCACGTTTTCGAGGTCTATTTTGAGTGTACATGTTGGGCCAGTGAAGAAGTTGCCAGATTCTTCAGTGCGATGTTCCCCTCTGCGTACGTTGATGCATCGGTTGGTTTGTCCTATGTAGCTTTTTCACACTGTTGGGCGTATTGCCGATCTTCTTGTTGGTGGTAAGGATGGTCATAATGTTGTGTTTCTTCAGGAGTTTTCCTATCTTGTCTGACACACCTCTCACATTTGGCAAAGATGTCTTGGCTATAGGCTGCTCCTCATATTCTTTTGCTTTCGATGGTTTTTCTGCTCTCTTTATGTTTTTCCTGGAGAAGTCATTTTGTATATGTGCGTCTATCAGCGTTTTTACCACTGATTGTAGTTGTGCTGGATGGTAATGTTCAAGTAACGATTGGTGTGTGTACTTTTGCGGTACACGGTGTGTCCCAAAGTGCCGCCTTGTGTCTTGTAAGCCAAAAAATCTAGGAATGATAATTTGTTTGCTTTGTCCACTTCCTTTGTAATTTGATCCTCTCGTATCTGGAGATCCAGGAAGTCTGCCAATTTCTTCGTTCCCTACGTCCATAAAACAAACATGTCGTCGAGGTACCTTAGCCAAAGTTTTGGTTTCTCCGGCGCTGATCCTAGTGCCTTGGTCTCGAAGTATTGCATGAGTATATCTGCAACTACTGGCGATAATGATTTCGTCGGTGTTCCTGTTTGTTTGTACCGTTGATCACCGTAGATGAAGCAGGTATTGTTGAGGTAATGTGCCACCAGACTAAGTAGTAAGTATGTTTGTGAGAGCAGAATACACAGTTATATTGGGGTAATTTTAATGAACCATGTGGCGTATACTTTGCTTTCAACCGACCACTGCTATATTACGCGTCTTAAAAACATTGAAATTCTGATTATTTAATATTCATTGCGGTAGTATTTAAAAAACGTTATTTGTAATTATTTTGCGAAACGGTTAAACTAAAAACTGCGGTTTAATAGTTTTAAGATAGCAAAACACGGGCTCCAATGTTTTATCCTTAGAGTTTGATTCTTCAATTTAAAAGCTAATAATTATATATATATATATATATATATATATATATATATATATATATATATATATAATATATTTTCTGTAGCCTTAATTCGTGGAATTCCATATTTAATAGTACTAGTGTGTTAACATAAATATTTATTTCTCAACGTGTTTCATTACATGTATCATTATCAAGAGAGAATGTATAAGTAAATAGTTGTGGTAACAAATCATTAAGGTAAAACAGCAAACTTGATCATTCAATATTTAAAATATCTGTTGGGGGTGAGTAAGGTCAACGTTTCGTCATTAAATATACATTCTGTTTATGTTTATAAATTTCGAAAACTTCCAAAACATGTAAATAGTTTTTTATTACATAAATGCACCGATTTAATATTGGCTTGTGAAGTCATGAGGTGATTATTTACTATTAAATGTTTGGCAAAATTTGATTTATATAATATTAAAGTTCCTAAGTGTTTGTCCAATATAAATAGAATTACAAGATGTACTATTCAATTTATATACACCCGACTTTAAAATGCTGTTAATTAAATTTAAGAACATTGGTATTAGTTCTAAAGCTACATGTACTTCTTACTATTTTGTAATATGTGAGCTACATTTACTAAAATTTTTCTAACATATGAAATTTATAAGTGTTTATTTTCTATCGGTGCTGTGTTGGCTGGGTAAATGATTTTGATTGATAATTTGTACTCATGCTTTTTAACTAAAGTGTCAATTATACTTGAAATGTAACTGTAAATTATATTAAATTAACGAAATTGGATTTCCCATGGGTAAACCATGTTTTTCTAAATAAATGTTACTGTTGGATATGAAATAATTTTGATTAACATAGAGATCATATAATTAAATTAACTCAACATTATTATTAAATAAAAAAATATTTAATAAACTCATACATTATTGAGGAGGTATTTTAGAAAATATACTAGTAACATCAAAGCTTACACGTTTATTATGTGGTGGTAATTTTATGTTTTGTAGTTTTTTAATTTGTTCCAAAGAATTCTTAATAAAATGTTTTGAATTGTACTTAAAATCGGTAGTATCTGGTTCAGCTTATTCGCTAAAATATGGTTAGGTTCTTGAATGTGTATCTTCGTTAATAATAAAATAACTGTCTGCACACACTATATTTTGAAGTAATTACTAAAGTGTTGCTTTTATCTGCTTTAACAAATAAATATTTGTATAAAGTATTGTGGAATTATATTTGAAACATTAGTGCTATTAATTATAAACGATAGAAGACTACTTGGATTTATTTATTTTATATCTTTTTTTCTAATAATAACTTAAATTTAATCTAGACCTTGTACCGATTTTAACAGGAAATCACAAACTAATAGAATTACATTCTCAATGTCTTAATGTACCTAATAAACAAAATAAAAAATTAGAAACATGTGTGTTTTCAATAATTATATAACAAAATTTTAACTATTTTTATTTCACTCTTGGTGTACGTACAAAACAAGTTTAACTATTGAAGTAGAAAATTTGTTAAATTGGACAAGGACAAGAAATAAATTTGCAAGGAACACATTTTCTTGGAATGTTTTCAATAAATTATTGAAAAAAATATGTCAATCATACATTTTTTTGAAAATAAAACTCAATTTATTACGAAATATGTTATTTTATATATTTTACTACTTTCCGCTTTCAATCATCTTAATTATAAGTTTTGCTACAAATTTTGTAGATGCACAACACAGCCTTGGACTAATATCATAATTATATACTTCCATCATATATTATACAATTTTTTTTACTAAATATATATGATCAAATCTTATGTTCATATTGGCAAGGATCTACAGTAAGTTCATTCACGTATTTACGATACTAATCATTTAATCAAATAGATATGATTTATTGTGCTCAAAAATAAGTACAAGTTCAAAGTTATAAATTAAAAACAATGTCTATTTTAATTTTTGATCAGATTAAAATTTATCAAAGTAGCAAAACAACACTTTAAGATTGGTTGCTGTGTTGTGATGGTCAGGAACTCATTTAATATGTAAATTGTTTATTTTCTAGGTCGTAATGGGAAAGCTTCAGACAAGGCGTTTATATAGGAAATTAGAATCTTGATCATTAATTTTGAGTTAAAGAGAATAATTTTGTTTAAAACTAATAAAAAATATTTCAATAATTATAGGGTACCTCAGATTTTCAAGGGTGAAAAATTATTGGTTTATGTCGAGATACACAATATTTCTACCTACTTTATAAGGAGTTGTATAAAGGAGGTTATGCATTCGTTAAAAAACCGAATTCCACAACTCAAACTATATAATTTAAGATCCTCTGTATGATATTGACTAATCTCACCTTAGATATGTTTAGATTTTGTTAATGTAAACCTACTTCATTAGCTGCACAAACCCAGTTAGGCCTATGGACCACAATCAAATTGTGTAAATTACTAATAAAAATCGTGTATCAAAGCTTATAAAGGTTAGAAAACACATAAAAAATTAATTTCACCGATCAGGAATGGAACCCAGGCCGTCCCCGTTAAGTCCTTTCCTGATTTATCGATGCGACAGCAGTGCGGGACTATCATGCTCGGTATACGCGTAACGAAAACTTACCGAACGCGTATATTTCGTTGTCTGATTGGCTCGATATGAGTGGAAGCTAGGAGGGATCGTTTCGTTTTACTGGGTCTCTGTAAAAACATCCAGTGCACACTTGGTATTTGCAGGAACTAGTCGCACCATTTGAACAAAAAAATGAGGGAAAAGAGATATAAACATAGTTTTAGTTTTATAGACTTGTAAACTAGCCAAATGTTCAAAGAAGGGCTCCTTACGGAATGATAAGTAATTATTTCAATAGTTTCGCGCAACTGTATGGGGTGCGCCGAAACAACTAATAAGGTAGGGCCGGAAGCTTAGTCGGTCGGTCAAACACTTGGCTGCGTGGGCAGGTGGCTGGCGGAGAGATACACGAAAATTATAAAAGGGTACCACTTGTTTTGCATCTGTATGACCATAAAACCAAGAAAGCGACCTCTATAAAGCAGAAGGCACGGTACAATTAAAATAAATATGGTGGACGCGGTCCCGAAAGATGAAATGTCCGATTAGGAATCAAATCCTAATCCGCAGTAATAACGAAAACAACTACTGGTAATTTAACTCAACTTGTACGTGTACGTGTACGTGTACGTGTACGTGTACGTGTACGTGTACGTGTACGTGTACGTGTGCAGTGTAGCGTGTACGTGTACGTGTACGTGTAGCGTGTCGTGTCGTGACGTGTCGTGTACGTGTACGTGTGACGTGTACGTGTACGTCGTGACGTGTACGTGCTGTACGTGTACGTGTGCGTGTACGTGCGTGACGTGTACGTGTGCGTGTACGTGTGCGTCGTGACGTGTACGTGTACGGTCGTCGTGTACGTGCTGTGCGTGTCGTTGTACGTGTACGTCGTGTACGTGTACGTGTACGTGTACGTGTACGTGTACGTGTACGTGTACGTGACGTACGTCGTGACGTGTAGCGTGTACGCGTTGTACGTGTACGTGTACGTGTACGTGTACGTCGTACGTGTACGTGTACGTAGTACGTGACGTGCGTACGTGACGTGTACGTGTACGTGCACGTGCGTGTACGTGGCGTACGTGACGTGTACGTGTGACGTGTACGTGTACGTGTACGTGCTACGTGTACGTCGTAGTGCTACGTGTAGCGTACGTGCGTGTACGTGTACGCTGTACGTGTACGTGTACGTGTACGTGTACGTGTACGTGTACGTGTACGTGTACGTGTACGTCGTACGTACGTGTAGCGTGTACGTGTACGTGGACGTGTACGTGTACGTCGTACGTGTACGTGTACGTGACGTGTGCACGTGTACGTGACGTCGTGTACGTACGTGTCGTACGTGTACGTGTACGTGCGTGCGTGTACGACGTACGTGACGTGTACGTGTACGTCGTACGTGTACGTGTACGTACGTGACGTTACGTGTCGTGTACGTGTACGTGTACGTACGTGACGTGTACGTGTGACGTGTACGTCGTACGGTACGTGTGACGTGTACGTGCGTACGTAGCGTACGTGTACGGCGTGTACGTGTACGTGCGTGTACGCGTGTACGTGACGGCGTACGTGACGGCGTACGTGACGTACGTGTACGTGTACGTGTACGTGTACGTGTACGTGTACGTGTACGTACGCGTGTACGGACGTGCGTGTACGCGTCGTACGTGTACGTGTACGTGTCGTACGTGTACGTACGCGTGACGTGTACGTGTACGTGTAGCGTCGTACGTAGCGTGTGCGTGACGTACGTGTACGTGTACGCGTGTACGTCGTACGTCACGTACGTGTACGTGTACGTGTACGTCGTGTGCGTGTCGTACGTGACGTGTCGTACGTGACGTGTCGACGTCGTACGTAGCGTACGTACGTGACGTGTACGTGACGTGTCGTAGTCGGTACGTGACGTGACGTGTACGTGTACGTGTGTACGTGACGTGTACGTGTACGTGGTACGTGTACGTGTACGTGTACGTGTGCGTACGCGTGACGTACGTGACGTGTACGTGTGCGTCGTGACGTGTACGTGTACGTGACGTGCATACGTGTGCGACGTGTACGTGTCACGTACGTGACGTGACGTAGCGTGTACGCGGTACGTCCGCACGTGTCGTGTACGGTACGTGCGTGACGTGCTCGTGTACGTGTACGTACGTGACGTGTCGTCGTGACGTGTGACGTCGCGTGCGTGTACGTCGTGCGTGACGTGTACGATCGTGACGTGTACGCGTGTACGTGTACGTACGTGACGTGACGGTACGTGCGTGTACGTGTACGTGTCGACGTGTCGACGTGAGTCGTAGCGCTACGTGACGTACGTGCACGTGCGTGCTGACGTACGTGACGTGTACGTGTGCGGTACGCGTCGTGACGTGTGCGTACGTCGTAGCGTGTCGTGACGTGTAGTCGTGTAGCGTGTCGGTGCGTGTCGTACGTGCGTGTACGTGTCGTGCGTACGTGTGACGTGCGTGTACGTGTGCACGTACGTGACGTGTACGTCGTGCGTGTCGTGTGCGTGTGCGTGCGTGCGCGGTGCGATGCGTGCGTGTGTGTGTGTGCGTGTGCATGTGCGGGTGCGGGCGTGGGTGCGGGTGCGGTCGTGGGTGCGGTTGCGGGAGCTCGTGCGCGTGACGTAACTCCAGAACGATACGACTCACGTACTAGATATTTTCGTATTTAAGCTTATGGTCATTTCTCCTAGAGCTTACATTTGGAGAAGTCCAGCGACAGAGGGTGGGTTTATTTGTTTTTATTAAATATTTCTGACACATCTGTACATTTCAAGGATTTAAAGTATCAGCTTTAATAATTATATATTAATTATGTGCTGTCTATTTTTTGATGCCTACGACATAGAATTTGGCCGCAACAGAATTTCTTACTTCATTAATTTTACTACTGTTAGAAGGTCGTATGTCGTTCCATTCCAGATATTTGACTCTGTAGAGGTTTTACAGTAAATGTGAATTGAGGAACAGTATCTGGAGGAATGTGTATTCCCAGCTCCGAGACAATCTCGTTCGCAATGATAATATTACATTAGCTGATTTTGCCAAAATGGTTCGGTTTCTTTTGGTCGCCGCCACTCGTAAATATAAGTGAAGTATATGATTGTTGCAATGTATGCTTCACTTGGGTATGTTTTATACCCACAGGGTTGCCCGTATACGTGGAATATCAACATCGTGGCGAAAGGTCTATGTCGAGAAAAGCTGCGATCAGATTTAGCACCTAGTACCACCTTTTTTGCATATATTTTACCACCTAAAACCTGTAGTAGACCTAATGTCATAGTTGTTAAAGTTTTCTAGTAAAATTCAAATACCTAAATTAAAATTCTGACTCACACAAAATATATAACAGATTGATTGGAAATACGCCCCTTAGAGAGAGAAACCTATCCTTACTATTTGACGGAAAAAACGGTATGGCGAAGAATCTGTACGTTTTCAACAGCCTTGCAGTATAATTATCGTTATTACACCGTTACACCACCACCACTAATTAATATACGTAATTCTTCAATCCTCACTTTACACTAAGTAGTGATGGTAAGGTTTACGCAGAAATTTCCTTTTTGTACCGTTTGGTTTCTTTTGCTATCAATTCATAGAAATACTTCCAACTACTAAATTTAAAAAAAATGTGTCTATTTCCTGTAAAAATGCTAAATAGATAAGGGAAACGAAAAATGAGTAAAAGTTATCTAGCCACTAACAAGTGGAACAACTTGTCTCTGCAGAAGGTTTTTGACATTTTCAGAATCCCGTGGGTCTCGATCCCATAACTGTTTGGGGTAAATGATACGTTTTCCAGGTTTTTATTTTATAATGGGTCAAGGTGATAGTAATAGTCATAATTTGCAACCTTTTTACTATCAGAGGGTCTTAATTCATTATCTGATATCACTAAGATTCTACGCTAATTTTTTTAAATATTGATGTCGGTCTGAAACGCTTATGCAAAAAAAACTACTTCAACCAATGAGAGTCTCACTCTAAATATATAGAGCTATAATTGTAAATAACGTTTTATACTGTGATATGCACAGAAATTTGAGCGTAAAGACGACGAGTTAATAAAACAATAGGCATTATTCAGGCGCGGTATCTGGGAATATTAACAAAAGATGGTAGTAAAGCCTCTCTCCAAGATGGACAGTGCAGGAGGATGGATGTGGCGTTGTTACACAATCAAATCGTGCTAGCGTCGTGTAGTGCGTATAAAATAAGCAGGTTATCGACTGATTACAATGGATTCGAGATAAGACGTAAAATGGCTGAAACTTGACTATATACTGACCCGAAAAACGAAGCTTAAATCAAGCATAAATGTCTTATGAGCGCCACAATGATCTAAACTTATCTGAAAAATTATCATAAGCTGAGATGTTGATCTTGCGAGATGATCAATATAAATGTGCATTGACTGACTACCCTACTAGGTCTTATTCTAGTCTTACATTCCACACATAAAAAGGTTCGTAATTAGGATTGAATCCTTATGACCTCATTAAAATTAAATTATAGCAATATACAAATTCTCTTTTAATTAATCCTTGGAAATGTATACACTCACACACAATCGGCCTCTTATCGTTTGCACTAGACCGTCGCACTGTAAGCTTACGTCCTTCAACACTGGCATCAGTTAGGCAATATTTACTCTGTGCCATGTTAAAAGTTTGTCACAGAATATTTTAATTATCTTTGGTTTATTCCGTTAACAAACGCATGTGTATTTACATCAGCATTAATAAGATCTAATGATCACATAAATTCATTTTACAATATACAAAATCTTTATTTACTTAAAATGGATACTTCAAAAGTTTCTTTTAGTATCGCATGCATTTTTTATATAATTTTCACCTAGCACAACGGTTACTGTTTATTTCAAATTTGTTTAAACGCTGTCTTTCCATCTCAACACAAAATCAACTCTACTTGTTAACGTTTTTATCCCCAAAATGGGTTATGGCAGTAAACAAACAATGTTTCAATTGCACTACTAACTTTTACAACATGAACTTGCACATACCGGATACACACACATCGTTCTCTGTTGTTTTTAAACGACGGTTAATATTGTGTGGATAAAACTGACATAAAGACGAGGTCTGTGGACAAGAACCGTCGGTTTTGTAAGTCGTTCCAAGATTCAGACGAGGTTTGATTCCTTTTGATTAATTGCGTTCAGGTAAACAAGGATGTGTGACCTCAACAGCTTAACAGATCGTGAGCATTTGTCTTGGCGGTGGTGCTTGTGTTTGGATACAATTTACTCTGTACAATCTACAATATGTCGAATATTAGGTAGTGGAATGGGGACTTTGTGAAAGGATTTATATAACTTTATATGTCATTTCCGTGGGATTTGGTAGTAAGGTCGGCAAAATAATGTAACCGAAGAAGGGATATGACGTATTACTGAACAAATGCAGGGAAGTTGGTGGTAAGGTAACCATAAAACAGTGCTTCCAACACTCGCAAATCAACTTGAAGGAGCAAAGAGTCTACACCATCCCTTGTGGAACACGTGACAAGGTATACATAGGGCGAACAAACAGGAGGATCAAAGTTCTATGCAGCATGTCGGCGCTACATCACATACCATAGCGACAAAGGGAATCATCCAATAGGCCATCGAAATTGAGAAATACGCACAGAACCCCGAAATACAAGACGATTTTCAAAGATTGTCCCTCACGTGGAAGTTAATACTCGCCAAACATCACCACACAAGGAAAGTTGCATCGTGCGGCAGTATGATTTCATGGCATCATCTTTACAAACTGTGTCACATACTGTATAAGTGCCTGTACAACATTCATTTTGAAATGGGCAAGTATCATCACATACACAACTTGCAGTTACACAACCCTATACTAGATATGACCCAACTAATTATATTCTAAGGTCATACATTACCCAATTCACTTAAACTTCTCTCTTTACTTTATGTAAAAAGTAGTACGTCATTTTCTGTTTATCCGTACCTTCATATCTTTCAGCACAGGATATAAAGCGTGGCAGGTTTCAACCAAAAATCTAAACTTTTATAGCTTCGTCCAGTGGCCAAAAATCTCAGCACACACGTAAAGCAAACGTGCGGACTAATACATTCGTGTATTACGCCTTTTAATTGAAAGTTTTACAAGTTTTAACAACTTCCGTTTCTTCATTCATCCTTAAGTAATTATACCAATGGACAACATCCAATCTTAGCTCCTGCAATAAATTTGTATGTGATAACGTACTGCGTTTAAGCAACCAGCCTTTAGTCCACTTGCTGCGAGGTTTTCCTTTATCGCGATATTTTTTTCACTGTCAAAGCCGCCTCCACAGCTAATAAACACGTATGGTCCATCGTGGTAAACTGTAGCGAAAAAAAACTGAAGTGTATGGACTCAACTGACTTCATTCTTTTGTTTAACGTTTTTAAGCCTAGGTTAAAAACAGCAGATAAGAACGAGGTGTTTGGGACTCATTGAGGTTTTAAATGTCACGTTACTTTACTAGGGAGAAAATCTGAAATGGCACCAAAGCAAATTATATGTCGTCTACCTACGCCATCCTGAAGCAGAACGTAATTTTTTTTCTGAAACGAAAAATTCGATATCCAAATGCACTCAAAACGTTTAAAACCAACCAAACTTTTTATGAAAGATTCAATAAAATTCAATGTTATTGAATCATAAGCAAAATTCTTCATTATGTACTAATGTGTACGAATTAGCTCACGCTACCCGTTCATATCAGTTTTGAATCTGCATTCCAGTAGCCACACAAAGACTGTCATGTGGCTGAAATCCGTCCCGGAATCTTATTTTCTCTCGAACTTTATGTCGAAATTATAATATGTTTTCACGTGCTGGGATTTATTCAATTATAACTTTTGAAACATGAATTTGGTTGCAAGTTTTGTGTTGACCATATTTGGAGTTATTACGATTTGAAGTGGGATATAGCACCCCAGAATGTGTGAATGGCATATATTTTTCGGTTTGTTTGTTATTAACAGAAGGAAGTTTTTAAATTAAGATTTGGTCTAAAATTAGTAAAAAGAATTTGAGATTTATTTTTTAAATGGTGGATATTCGTATTCTTATTTAATCGTTAATTATAGTTTAGTCTGAGTTAAAATTACGTTGTTGGACATTGTTATTTTGTCGTCCAAATTGTAGCAGTTTTCAAAGGAATTTGACGTCATGTTGGACGAAAAGAGTTTTAAGTAACATAATGTGTTTGGGTATAAAGATTTTATTTAAGTGTACCTGATAACGAAAGGTACAGGCAAGTATAAATGTTTTTACAATTTTTATAAGTTTACCAGTTCATTTTGTGTATTTGGTAGAGAGTATAGAAAATGTATTTGAATGACAGTGTCTCGGTTTGAAAAACCATGTGTGGCTCGTTTCTAGATATTAAGTCGGATTCTTTTATGGGAAGGTTCCAATATGCAGTTTGGGTATGGGCAGTTTCTGCCACGATTTAAACGAATGACGTACTTTTTGTGGGGAAAGGGGGGTTTTTGCTTTTCATTAGATAGTTCTTCATTAGATAGCTGTTGAGGGAAGAGGACGAACGCGGGTGGTGAGCGTAGATGTGTATAATTTGCGTATCATGTGCTGCGGTTATTGAAGTTTCGTAGGAAAAGTTTTCCATACACCCTTATGGAGATTTTTGTATAATATTTGGACACCCTGGTAACAGTTTAGTGTTGTTTATCGATTGTTTGAAGTGACATTCTTTACTGGTCCTTCCAAAAGGAAATTGTGTTAAGGTTAGTGCTTTTCTGCATTGTGGACTAATTTCGCTGATGCTTGCGGTTCCATAGCTTGCAAATTCAATATTGGTCATCCCGCAATCTCACCGCAGTTCACGGCTACCACCACAGATAGACAAATTGCTGCAATTATAAAAGTATTGCTTTCACAAAATTTTTGTATATAAAGACAAATAACGTTTGTAAATAAATTCTTGCGTAGTTACATTAAACCAGGTGATACAGTAATCTAATCAGCTGATTCTGACTGAAATATTTTCGTCGTTAAATTTGTGTTTATAAATTTAAAAATAAACTAACAGTTGTTGACTGGTAATGCTGTGCATTGGAAGTTGTATTGAGGGAGATTCAACGTGCTGGCATCCACCGATCCGTCACCTAGAGGGTCAATTATGAGAAATATCTATACAGCAGTACTAAGGAAGGGCTAGGATTCAGAGCAGCCAATTGATGTGTACGTGTATACAAATTAAGGTAATTACTTACATACAATGAGTTATGTGGATAATTTTAATAAAAATTGCTTTTGGTTTAATTATATTTGTCGGGCGGATGAATACGCTTTGTTTACAAATTTTGCTTAGAAACCCTTCAGGCGTTTAAATTAATGTTCTAAAATTATATTCACGCGTATAATAACCATATTATTTTGATGTTATGACTTATTTTATTCCGTTTATGCTATACAAACTTACGTATGGCAGAATGTGTTAAATTTATGTGAGCGACGTTATTGGTACTCATTTTCGTGTTAATTAAAGTTAAGATACAATATATTAGTTTGGGGAACTGAAACTTGCAAGTGTCAACCCACGTTAAGTACTAAGGTTTACAAAATTGAATGGATTGTGACTTCTGTATCACGCTGACTATTTATCCTATATACTGTGAAAATTTGATCATAATATATGAATAGTGTTTATAAATAAATTGGAAGTTACCGAGTGGTTTATTTATTTTATGGGAACTTTTGATTAATGCAACTAAACAGCGACAACGTTCATTTATTTGTCATTACTTTAGCAAAAGCTTTACCGTTAGGATCAATGAGAATTCCTCTATTGGAGTATTTGATTTAAGTTTCGTTAATACAATTTAATTCGAAGAAACGTTTTGAGATACAACGAAACGGGAACGTAAAATAAGTAGATCGTTAACCAGTCAACTCGCTTTTAGCACGTCATTGTTTTCGTAATTAGGTACTACGACCCCTTTATTGACGTTTACAAACATCCTGGCGCCCAAATTATTTGTGAAAACCCTATTGTAACTTACGTATTACGAGCTATCTTAAACGCTTACATCAGTAACACCCCACGACCTTTATTACCACTGAGCTACTGGCACCCTTTTCCTTTGTTACTTCCGTTCTACGGCCCCTTTCACCCGTAACCAGACACCCATTTTTACTAAAATATTATTTCTCATTCAAATTTAATTATATCAACTTATGATCTTTTTATACACTTAAATGTCCTTTTACATATTTCTCTCCCTGCTCAAAATTCTAGTGGTTAATAATTACACCAAACTTTCGAGTTAAACCCAAAAAAGAAATACGTCGTACGTACAATGGAACAATAAAAATACCCAGTGTGTTAAAATAATCTCACAAACTCTACACTTCCACGACTTAACACTGACCTCATTCCGTCTTATTTCATGCAATTAGGATAAAGTAAGGTATGTTGGTAGTATAGGTAAATTGGTTATAGTTTTCTAACATTTTTTAACAACTTACCTATTCATGGGGAGGTCTCGGATCGTGTCGGTCAGATCTGTACAATATTCCCTCCATGCCGCATGGTCTTACGTGCACTTTGCTTTATTTGTTTACGTCTAGAAAAACTGTCCGTTCATGTCGGTAAATAAAATCGTTAAATTTGATAATGCTTGTGATATAAATTGATTTTATTTGCGTGGGGGTAGGATAAGAGTTTATTTCTGTGTTACCTTATAGAGAATATGCTACTCTTTAATGTGGTACAATCATATTGAGCGTAAAATATTATTTGCTCTTGTTACAGGCTTTAGTAAGCTGGCCATTTCCTTAGAATTTTTGCATGCGAAACTGTGAGGTTACGACAGAGACTTTTAAATAAAATTGTTATTAGACGTCTTCGTGAATTTTTAAACGAGCGTTCTAGACAATAGTAAATTTAGTCTAATTTTGACAAATATAATTGCATATTTATTTCAGGGTATTACCAGCATACCTTATCACCAAATTACCATAATATGCCAGACAAAATGCCGAAAGGAAAGTACAGAAATTATGAGAAGCAAGATATAGTTCGAGCAGCACAAATGGTCCGTGAAGAGGGTGCGTCCATATACAAAGCATCGAAAGACATGAAGATCGCTTGGACATCTTTGAAAAGATATTTTAGTAAGGCTGAAAATCTAGAAGGTAATACGGTGACCCACGATTTACCAAAGTTGGGAAGACCGTTTGCTCTGCTGGAAGATCTAGAAGTCCGTATATTTAATTACATTATAGCCATGCAAGAATTACGGATTGGTCTTACTGTGCCGAGTATTAGAAAACTAGCGTTTTCGGTTGCAAAATCGGTTGGTCGTGAAAATCTTTTTATGGAGGATAATGAGAAAGCTAGCAAGAGGTTGTGGACAAACTTCAAAAAAAGATATGGGATAACATTACGTATGCCAGAAAACTTAGCTGCATATCGACCCTCCATGGCAAATCCTGCTATGCTTGCTGATTTGTATACAAAATTAGAAGCTCTTATTCCGAAATTGGGCATAACGATACGTCAGGGCGAATTTGGAACTGTGCCGAAATGGGGTTGTCTTTTGTAGTAAAACCCAACAAAGTTGTGACGGCCTTAGACAAGCGTTACGTTTACAAAAAGACTTACGCAGACAGGGGAGAAACAACTACAGTTCTTGGCTGTATTTGTGCCAATGGCACCTTTATACCATCTCTAGTAATTTTCAAAGGTGTGCGTTGGAATCCCGATTTAGCCCGTGAAGCCATCCCTAACTCATTAGTAAAACTGTCACAGAAAGGTTGGATAAATTCTGACATTTTTTGGAACGGTTCCAGTTTTTATTAATCCTTTTAATGGACTTTCAGGCTTCACGTTTGTCTCTGGCTGCCTTAGAACTAACAAAGCAAAATGATATCCATCTCTTCACCTTCCCAGCAGACCCAAGTCGTCTTCTCCAGCCACTTAGGAGTTTATCCTCCCTTAATATCAATGATTTTTTTATTAGCAATGACTAAAAGTTTTACCCCCACTGATATTGAACACGCCTTTCGGAAAAGTGGAATCCGTCCTTTGAATAAAGATGCAATTAAGGCTAACGGAGACTCTTTTAGATAATCAATCCGTCACTAGTAGTAATGATATTGTTCCTTCTGATCCTCTTTTGGAAAAATCCATCATTGACAATTCATTTTTACTGCTTTCTGTAAATGAAGTGAGCAAAGTAAAACCACGGGCTAAAACCAAAGACTCCAGTGCAAAATGGCTGAGTGATCCTGACTCACCCACACAGCCACAACCAGGACTTTCAGGAGTAGTAAGCTCTAGAGCATCTAACACGAAAAATGTGCTTCGAAAGGAAAGTCCAAAACAAATGTCAAGGCATTGTGGTGTCTGCGGAATCAGCTATCGGGCAGATGAGAAGGCCAAAAATGGTGCGTTATGGTTCAGTGTTCTTTTTGCTGCATTCCGTACCACACAAACTGTTAAACGAAGCATGACGATGAAGACATCTTTATGTGCGACGGTTATGATGAGCATCCTTCGAACGACTCAGAGTAATAACTATTATTGTTTCTAATAACTCAAAGCTTGGTTTTGTAATATACTTACACGATTTTCAATCATTTTCTTTTTAATTGTTCCTAATCCCATATACCACCAAAATATCTCTCTCCTATCACCAACTAAACTTACCTCTAACCAAATAACCTGAGCGATTGGTACTTTTTTGAAGTAAATTGACATAATTTTAGCGTTTTTTGTAAATGATCGATTATATAAAACATTGGCCTTTCGGATAGATACGTCAAACAAATTATACACTGTGTCCAAGATAAGGATTTTCACTATGGGTATCTCAGAAGTGGTAATACATACAACTCCAGTTATATGGGGAGAAAGTTGTGTAATTAGGGTACCAATAAAATTACATAAGAAAATCGATGGTGTGATTTTTTGTTTTTGAGATATTTGAAAAAATTTAAATTTTTGAAATTTCTATGTTATTTTTTTCTGGCGTTATAAATGCTAGAGCAAACATACAAACACTTCTTCGAGGCAACTTGTTACGGGCTTTAGCATGGCATAGTCAGCTTTTCAAACGGACGTTTCCTATTTTTATAGCCATCATCAGTACAATGGGGACAGCTTAGGACAAGATGAAGTGGGGGAAACCATGCCCAGTTTCACCACGTACCCCCGCCTATTTCCCACCCCTTTCTTGACGGCTTCTTTTCGAGGACCACCTTCAACCCCTTGATAGCATTTTCAATCTCTTAGTGACGTATTTTTGATCCTCGCCACTTAATTAGGGCCCTTTTGGCCTTATTAAGAGACTTTTGGGCAGTTCAGCCCTTGAATTGTAGGCAAATATGCGCGTAGGGGCGAGAAATTGAGTGCTATTATTATGGTTGTCTAATGATAATGGTGAGCATTGTGTAAAATAAAACACAGAGTCCTATAGTTGCCTTACGAGATGAAATGGGTGTTAGTTTCAAATCACATGTGTATTATCAAAATTGTAAATGAATGTCAGCTTGTTGATTTCTTCCAAGACATTTGTCTATTTTCAGAAACGAAATATTGCGTTCAAGCTTATTTATAAATCTAGGCCCATTTTTGCTAGGGGTGGTTCCGATAAGACAATCTTTGTATGTAAAATAATATAGTGGTCTGATTTCGAGTTTGGTTATATTTGTTATCGTATAGACATTTTTGCTAATTTAACTGTAAAACGTGTTTTTATCATTGTATGCAAAACGCGACAATAGTGTTACACACTCATTTGATGTTCGTATATTGACAGCGATGTCGAAGGCTATCTCATAAGGCAGGTATAGGAGTGTGTGCGTGAGTGCGTGCGGGAGTGTGAGTGCGTGTGGTAGTGCGACCATGCGTGTGTGTGATGTGTGTGTGTGTGTGTGTGTGTGTGTGTGTGTGTGTGTGTGTGGGTGGGTGGGTGGGTGGTGTGTGTGTGGTGGTGTGTGTGTGGGTGGGTATGTGTGTGTGCGTGCGTGAGTATGTGTGCGTGTTTTTTTACGCTGTATGCTAAATCAACCCGGTATTTTTGAATTGATAGATGGCTGCTCGCCTGTATGAGTTTGTGTGTGTGTGTGTGTGTGTGCGCGTGTGTGTGTGCGCGTGTGCGTGCATGTATGCGTGAGTGCGTGCGGGAGTGTGTGTGCGTGTGGTAGTGCGAGCGTGCGTGTGTATGTGTGTGTGTGTGTGTGTGTGTGTGGGTGGGTGGGTGGTGTGTGCGTGTGTGGGTGAGTATGTGTGTGTGCGTGCGTGAGTATGCGAGCGTGGGTATGTGTGCGTGTGGGTTGGTTTTTTTACGCTGTATGCTAAATCAACCCGGTATTTTTGAATTGATAGATGGCTGCTCGCCTGTATGAGTTTGTGTGTGTGTGTGTGTGCGCTCGCGCGTGTGTGTGTGCGTGTGTGTGCGTGTGTGTGTGTGTGTGGGTGGGTGGGTCGGTGTGTGCGTGTGTGGGTGAGTATGTGTGTGTGCGTGCGTGAGTATGTGAGCGTGGGTATGTGTGCGTGTTTTTTTACGCTGTATGCTAAATCAACCCGGTATTTTTGAATTGATAGATGGCTGCTCGCCTGTATGAGTTTGTGTGTGTGTGTGTGTGTGTGTGTGTGTGCGCTCGCGCGTGTGTGTGTGCGTGTGTGTGCTGTGTGTGTGTGTGTGTGTGTGTGTGTGTGGGTGGGTGGGTGGGTCTGCGTGCGTGTGTGTGTGGGTGTGTGCGTGTGCGTGCGTGTGCGCGTGGGTACTGGATTGTGGGTGTGTGTGCGCGTGTGGGTTGATCAACCCGGTATTTTTGAATTGATAGTTGACTTTGCAAGCTGTAAGTTAAGTCAATTTGGTGTTTTTGAATTATGATTGGTTTTAGCTTTTACCTTGAACGAGAATCTTAAGAACCATTAGGCAATATTTCACAATCTCTTCACTCAAATTAAAAATATGTTTACTTTGAGTCGCGTGTCAACCTAAAGGTTTTTGCCGTTCATTAGTCGACATCTGATCTGCACAATAATATTCAAGCGGTGGCAAAGGACCCTCGTAATTCTGATTCTCGGATGTGTTGAAGAGAAATGGGAAATACTCCTTGGACTCTGGGAAATTGAAAGTTTTCAGAAATGCCGAGAGCAGTGACGGGATGAATTTAAGGAGTCAATAAACCTAATATCACCGCATTGAATGGAAATTAGTTTTAAACCATTGGTGATGACTTTGGGTCTACACCGGTTATTATCAGTTAACATGCATCTAAACACAAAACACTCATCGTACCCCATGAGTGTTTTGTGTACTCATCGTACCCCTTCATGTTATGCGCGATGCATGTAACTTTAAATTTTCGCGCTCTCTCGGCAACATACGACAGAAACGATTCAACAGGATTTTCCTGAAAATGTGCACTCTTTCTCTACACGTCGAACATCGCTCATCCAGATTCTCGGTGTGATGAACACAATTGGAGCAAACATTCGCGGCCACACATAGATTGGGCTCATGCAGAAATCGATCATTCGTCCCCTCACATACCTCCTCTTGCGTACACTCCAAGTCGTAAAAGATAAACATAGATGATTTATCATTACTATCGTTGCGTCGCACCTTGTTAACATGCATGTAACAAAGATGACCAATAGGTTTTTCGTTCATGCACGTGGGACAACGGCTGTAGCCGCACCTATGTTTACCCTTTACTTCAATGGTTTTCAGACACTTTAAAAACCTACGTAATTTTTCGCATAGTTCACTATCCTTATGGTTTCTAAGACATTCCACCCCATAAAAATCTCTTTTGTAATCATTACAGACAATTTTCGGGTTTTGAACGGAACAAGGTGATTCCTGATGACAAGGACACCGATACATACATCTCACATGCCTTTTTTTGTCGTTACAACGCTTTTTGCACTGTTCGCAGTAATAACTACAAGTGCTGAAGTGAGACTGGTAATTACGTTATAGTGATCATCCTCGAGTATTGAATTTAAAACCACTCTACCCAGTTCCCTAGGACCCTCAAAGTAAACTGGATCACCTACGCGCGAATTATAAAATACAATGGTATATGAAGATAAATGGTTTTGAAATGCTTGAATGTGTTTGTAACTACCACCCTTACTAAGATCTACAGTGCTGTTTTGGCAAAGTTGTATAGCTCGCTCTTGGAGTAGAGGCCAGCCCATTTCCGTACTATGACGCATTGTATCGTTATTTCTAAATGCAATTCCTAGGACTAGGGCACGACCTAAGCAATTGTTTTCGTTGGTTGCTGCGGGGACAACAATAATACCTTGTCTTTTTGCTTTACAAAAATCTTCAAATTTTAAACCCGTCAGATTTTTGTGCCCATAGTCAACAGGTACCGACACTCTATCCACGTTTAGAACTAACAAGTCGCTCGAGAAAAAACTAGCAGTGCTCTGCATTACCTTTTCAAGTAGAGACATTATCACTTTCACCGACAACTGGTCCACTCTTCTAAATGACAGGCCGATTGGTTTGTCAGGGTAATTCGAGTTCCTTAACGTGATAGTGTATGCATACAACTCCTCGAATGGACTCCACAAAAATATGTATTAGATAAATAACATTGTTAGGAAATGGTATATTTTACTTGCAGCCTAGTTACGGGATTATCCTTGCATGTCTCGTCATTAAAACTAAATCTTAATGTTTTACATGTGGTGCTAAATTTTTTTATGACTCTTCTATTATATTTATATGATTGAACCCCGTTTGGGAGGAGTATGGTCCGGCCCGTTGATGGGAACCTGAGCCCGATTGGTCTTGCGCCTGTAATGTATTCATTCAGTAAACGAAACAATAAAAATTAGAAAAGACATACCGCAGTGGAATTTTCCAGCATCTCTTCAATGTCAAACACATCGCCCATGTTTACCTGGGCAGGGCTTTAAAAAAATAATTAAAACTTAAAAATAAAAAACAAGTATACTTACACTCCACTAACCCTTTGAGCAGCCTCCACAATATCATTATAAATTTCTATCGAATCGATAGTGTCATTTTCACACAACATCTCATAAGTAACAATATTATAAGCATTTTTCAACCCCTCTTCGGTTAACGCGCCAGCACTGAACAACTCAAGAATTTGGTTAACGTTTAAAGACTCCTAGCTAAGATAACGTAATGCTCTTCGGAACAAAACTGAATTAGCTAAACTAAGCGCACGCTTTTATAGTATTTTAGAGGATCAAAGGTCAGATTAAGTTGTTTTGAAATTCACAAGGCTATCTTCAAGGCCGATTCGTCTATGGCTAGCTTCAAGGCCGATGACTTTCTCAAAGTAAAATAAGTATGATGTTTATCTTTTAATACCAAATGACCTTATTGTTGAAGATGAAGTTAGGTGATAATAACATAATTTGTACATACGAAGCCAAAATGGGTATTAAAAGAAATATAATAATTATAATAATGTTTTTATTTAGCTAAGCGCTTTATAACATATTCATCACGACATAAACACCCATTGAAAAATAATTTTAATTAAGTAAATGTTAAAAAATACAAGTCAACTTAAAATCTAAGACCTTTGTTTTAAAAGAACCCTTTCATCATTTTATTACAGAACAGTCTTCGATAGTAATCTTTAAATACATTGCCACTTTTTATTCTTATATTATTTTAACAATTTATATGGACATAATTAAAAAAGCCTATTTTACATGTCAGGGCTGATTGACCCTCATAATACAGCGCTTGATCTTTTAAAATTTAAATACACGATATATTGTACTGTTTTTTAGAACATGAGATTCATCCCTTATTATATTTTATTTTTATATTTATATATTTATTTATTATTTATTTATTTAATTTATTTGTTGTTATTATAATTTTACCATTGGCTAAAGCTCTTAATATTGAGAATATATTCGTCAGAAGAACTATATTGGTAGAACTATGAGACTCATCAACAGGGGATAGGGATCTAAATTTAGAAGAAACTCTATTTTAATTATTATAAAATAAATGATTATGAATTGGAATTATATTGCTTGTTTGAATACAATAATCATAGTTAATATGATTAAAGTACATTGAGTTAATGTCCTATTTATTTTTATATTATCTAAATTGATTAAATAAATTGAAGTATAATTTTTAATTCGCATTAATACCTGTGTTACACCCTGTACATAACAAAATTCTTTTAAAAATATACGTGAGCATGCGCTGTGAATACGCAAACATATGATTCGATCACAACTAAAAGTGAAATTCGACATCCAAGTACGTATACCTACGTTTGAATAAACAACAATTAATATAAAACATTTAAATTTTTAGAACAAATAACATTCCCTTTTGACATGCATACCTGTTGTTGCACATCAAGATTATTACAAAGGATGGAAATTATGAACATAACAATAAGGTATCAATGTCAACAATAAAGTACTCACATACAATGTCCTCCTTTTGTGGGTTACTGCTATTGAAGTTGATTGAAGGCAACAGCTCCTGCGAACTGCAATTCTGCTCCTCGAACATCCAAATTTTTCTTTTAAATGAACAGCTTATTCATTTAGGTAAGTTTCACTATTATTATTAGAATACTGACGAATCTTTATTTTTAGGCTCATCACTTCTTTTTAAATTAATTTCAAAACAAGTTTTGAAAAGCATGGATCGTTGAAGGTTGTTGTAAATTAAACACACTTTTAATTAACAAGGTGTATAATGATAAAAGCACGAAGCTAACACAATTAGATATCCACACCAACATAAACAATAGAAATTTAAAAACGAACAAAGTCGAAACTGCGGAAATATTTTTAAAACTTATCGAAAACTTCCGATTTGAAATTTGAAAAGGTAAACTAACCTTAATTTAATTATATCACGAACAAAAGACTAACACTTGTTTTCGTGACCACTTCCGATACTAAATCGCACTTTGTTATTTTACCGAAGTGACGTTACTTTGTTTTAAACATTATTTTCAAAACATTTGGCAACAGCTTACTTTGGCAAGTTGTTGCAAAAGATGAAAATCAAGAGAGATTGTGAATCTATTGCACTTGTATATATATGGTTTTGCTCGACAACCAAATCATCGAATGTTTTCTATAGTTACGAAGAATATTCCCTGTATTCTGATTGGATACTGTAATTTTCACATTACGATAATTCTTTAAAGCCCTATAACTTTCGCCCCGTTTAACATTTCTTAAATCTAAAAACATTTCCAAAATCTACATAATTTTATCTATAATTTGAAACCAAACATGGACTAATTACTACACTTAATAACTACGTTAATTTTTACACCTAATTATTGACTTTACACTAATTCTATGAATTTTACAGGCCTGGAAACTACCTCTACATGAATAGGGGATACAACTACACCCAAATATCCATCTTAAACATGCCTACGGCCAATTTGAGAGGAAAATTATTTAAATTCTAACAATACTCTTAAAAACTAAAATCAACAATAATGGACATAAATATAAGGAATTATAACATAAAATTGAGGCTACCTTACTATTTTTGCCTCTAGTAATTTATTTTATATAAATTGTCTCAATTTAAAATACTTTTTACAAAAATTTATATGCGAGGAGAAAACATAACCTCATTTTGTTTTTATACTTTTAATGTTAAATTTCACACTTTTAAACACAATAATTGTTAATGTAAGTGTTTAAACTTAATGTTCAAGTCACAAATTAATTTATTTTACCACTTTCGTAGGCTCAATATGTTCTTCTACGACTAGTGCCGGAATGTTGTCAATCACTAGTTTAATGTCATAAACCGTTGATTACACACAATAATCCCAGAGCTGCTGCTTGAATCATGTTTTATAGTTACTCACTAATGTTCTTGTTCTGTTTTCTTCATAATTTTTGCACTAATATGTGTTTAACGCACTAATACGAATGTTTTCACTAATCTTGGCTTCGTACATGTGAATTACGACATTGATACAAGCCTAATTCTAGTTTTAACATTATTTCTGTCAAATACAACCTGTATTACATGTCGTCGGGGAATATGGTTTTAAATAAACTTACAAAACTAAATGAAAACTTGAATTAACTCAAAACGATAAGAAACATATCCTATACTTCAACGTACTGTGTTGTCGATTACTTATACTAACATTATTAAAATTATATTAAGAAATATTTAAATTTTACAAACATCTCAATGTTTATTAATCATTCTTATCTAGAATTATTTAATGAAATGTATCATTTCGTACTAACTAAATTAAAACTTCACTATGCAAATTACATAGCTACTTGCACGTAATTTGACTCATCTCAATATCTATATCTCAATATATATATATATATATATATATATATATATATATATATATATATATATATATATACATATTTTAATCATCTTTTTAATATCAAATGGCTTTATTGTTCTTCTTTTAATTGCATGATGCATTTACATGAGTCCACTAGATAAACATTTCGAAATACCACCTATACACGATATGGACGTATTTTAACAACCTCGAAATTAGGAACAGTTGATAATCCTATTAAAACGAAGTGTGAATAATTTTATATGTTCTAGCTATTAAGTACATACGCGGCTCCATTCAATAGTGTTGTTAACTATTAGAGGTCGTTATTAATTCGTGTATAAGTTGAAGGTTGTGAAGGTAGAAAGTTACAACCCGCAATTAAAAATAAAGTGTAATAACATATTACAACAAATAATACAAGGTCCACTCTCATGCATATTATATATATATATATATATATATATATATATATATATATATATATGTATATATAGAAACAATTACTTGAAACAACCGGTAAACCGACTCTAATAATATTTTATTATGAAAACTTGTAATCTATTTATCGGAATACAGATTTTTAAAACAAGATCATCTTATAAGCTATCAGGTTAGGTTAGGACTCGCATACAATTGAACCCTTCAGCGAAACAAGTTAACACCTAATCAGTGTATAAATGAATTTCGTATGTTAAACAATCTGTAGATAAGAATTAAAATAAATGTAATAATTTTAATAACAATCTCATTTGATAAAAATACGCTAATAAAGTAATATGGGGAAATACAGTCAATTTTGCCACGCACGTAATTATTACCTAATCAATCCTTTAAATGAGTTTTATATCATTCAAATATCTGATAAACAAGCTGTTAATAGTAGACACAGATTAAATAAACTATCTTTTACATCTAATGATTATTTGCGCACCCTTATCAGAATACAGATTTAAGATCATCTTATAGGGCAGCAGATTAGGATCGAGAATTTCCCCGGGGTTAAGAAATAATTAATTAATTAATAAAAAATAATTAATAAAAAATGATCAACAAAAAACCACTCCTACACGTAGGCTTGATAAAATCAAAAAGGCCTTAATCAGGGTTGAAATTCCCATCAAGGGTTGAAAATAACCACCGAAAAGAAACCATAAAATAAGTGTGAAAAATACGCCCCCTCAAGTAAGCGTGTAAAAACCTTAATTAGGGATGAAAATTCCATCAGGGGTTGAAAAAGGCCACCGAAAAGAAACCATAAAAAATAAGGGTAAAAAATACGCCCCCTCAAGTAAGCGTGTAAAAAAAAAGGTCTTAATTAAGGATGAAAATTCCATCAAGGGTTGAAAAAGACCACCGAAAAGAAACCCTAAAAATAAGGGTAGAAAATACGGTATCTCACGTGGGGCATCCTTTTGACGTCAAAATCCAAGATGGCGGTGAAGGTGCCCCGGTTCTACTAATAGAAATTTAAAAAACTCAAATTTTTTAATATATCTCAAAAAGAAAAAATCGCACATCAATTTTTTTGTGTCATTTTATTGATCCCCTAATTAGACAACTTTTTTCCTATTTAACCGGTGGTGTATCTATTACCATTTCCGAGATCCCCATAGTGAGAACCCTTATCTTGTATATCTTTAGAAATTCAAATTACTCATGTTTAATGAAAAAGATCGCCAACTTACCTTACCCTATACAATTATGACATAAATATTGAATATAATACAGCAAATACTATTGATGTCCCGGGACGGCTATAAATAATATAGGGAATGTACTGCGGTAGCATTTGAATAATAAATCACAATATGCAGTATTGATCCGAAAACTGATAGTATTTAATTTTAAAATGATTCGTTTCTCGACGTCCAACCAGACGTCTCATAAGGAATTAAAATGAACGGATCAAAATGTAAAAATAACGTAATTCAATCCATATTTGTTGGAATACATGACAGCAGAAATAAAATAAAATTTAATGAGTACCAGAAATGATTATATCGAATAATATTAAGACGCATCATTAAACACCTTAATTTCTAGTTTTCCACCTGAAGACACAACAAAAACCAGTTGCTATGGATAACTACATAGGTCTATATTTTTTCGATGTCAAGATTTTGATTTATAACTGCGGACTTTTGGCGAGCAATAAAGTTACCTTACATAAAATGACTGTTTATAAAAAAAATGTGCCTTACTTATAGGTTCTTTTTACATTTATTACCATTATAAAAATATTTTTAGCAATTTATGTCGTAGAATTTAAGTTTAATTTCCGCAGTACCGTATACTTTTAAAACTAGAACGAAAAACGCTCTTTTTTTGTAAACGTCATAAAGTAAGATTAATACATTCCGTATTCATTTTCATGGCAATAACTTGGAAAACGATTAACATAGACTTCCAATCTGTTAGTGAATGTCATTAATATCAAAATAGACATCATATCTCTCAGTTTTTTTCTCTAAATCAATTTCCTTAAAGCTTATTAACGTATCTCGAGTGATTGATGGAACATTTATATAAAAAGAAAAGATCAATACCTGAAAATCTTGAAAACAAGGACTGAAGTATTGGTATAGTAACAAATTCGATTAAACGTATTCACATTCATGTAATTACTTTTAGTCGATCACGGTGCAATCGATTCTTTTGCTTTGTGATACCATCTAATCCATATTTAACGTAATCCAGCTACAGGTGTTGAATCTGTCCAATAAGCGACTCTACTTTGCACCATTTTGATCCAACGCAATTTGAATTATGCGATATTGTCGACAAACCACTAAAGGCATTTTGCTATACTACACAATTTTTACATAAAAAGCATTTTTAATTAAAATTGTCATTGTTTATACTAAGTGCTTTATGTATTGTTATATTTACATTAACTTTTGGATACAAAAATAGAAATTTCAATCAGATTAGAAATGCTTACGAACAATATCATAAAAATGTCTATTTTAGATGAGGTCAGAAACTGACCATCCAATTTTTTTATGCCAATTTCGCGATTCGTTTCTTTTTCGGGTTGCTTATTTATTTAATGAAGTTTCGAACTATGAAACATGATATTTCTTGTATTTCTTTCTATTATGTGGTGCAAACGACACAAATATATGAAAACATGGTTGTTTGGATAGAACGTTATTGACCGATAAATATCACAAAGTATAGAAAAGTTTGAATTTAACTTAAATTAAAACTGATTTTCTTTTCTAAATGGCATTTATAACTTTTCTTTAATAGAAAGATTCATTACATGGAGGTTTAAATAGCAGATTTTCTGAATATATTACCCCTTTTATAATAGAGCGAGAAGTAGAGTATATAATGGCTTCTTTAACCCCTCACTGCAGGATTTTTCTATTTTGTGTGAAAAAAAATGTACCGGGTGGCCAACTAAGAACGGCCGTCGGCCATATCTCAGGAATGGATTATAGCACAGGTTCGGGAAAACATTTTTTATAACAAAAGTGGCTTCGAGAAACGCCTGGAGATTATTTTCAGAATTGTAGGTCAACCGCTAGAGGGCATATTTGACATTTAAAATTTTAAAAAGCAAAATTTTTCAAAATTTACTCAATTAAGGGGCATATTAAATATTATAATCAGATTCCTCGACAAATTCTGCATATTTTTTATTTGATAAGTTTTAGTCTATCTCTTCAAATAAGGGGTGGGGGAGAGTGGAAACCTTGTTGCGAAAAAACGCCTTTAATTCATGTTCTGCTTGACCGATTTTAATAAACTTGATTTTGTTTGAAAGAACTTTTGATAAACAATAGAAATTTTTAAATTTGATGCAATCTGATTAATAACATAAATGCTAGAGGGCGCTGTTTAATGTTTTTTTTAATATTGTGTTTTCTCTTCAAAATTTTAAATGGAAGCATAAAAATTTAAGTAGGTCATTAAAGAGTAGACTAAATTAGTAATAAAACAGTGAAAACTGCAAATCGATATCTTTTTCCTATCCTGAGATATCGCAAGAAACAGGTAAATGGCGGGAATTGTTCTTCCAACGTCTGGTAGGCTAGTTCGCGTTAACGGAAATTATTAAATTTAGCCTGGATGAAAAGATCTTACATTGGTCTGCAGTAATTTAAACTGTTATCATACTAATGTTATGGTTGCCGCTAGATTACCTAAATGTAATGCTGTCGCTACTAACAATGAGAACAAATTATAAAATAATAATGTGATAAATTAAACAATTAAAACCTTAAATAAATAACTACGCAATTAGTGTCGCCCTAGATGTTTGAAATGTCATCCATCATTTTCAATGCATGAAATCAATCGCTGACGGGTGGAGAGAGCAGCAGTTCCAATTTCTGCCCTTGAAATACTTTGTATTGTCTGTCGTATTCTTTCAATCATGTCAGCTCTTGTTGTGGGTCTATCGGCATAAACGCGATCTTTTATTCGCCCCCACAAATAAAAATCTAAACAAGTTAGGTCTGGAGACCTTGATGGCCAAATAAATAAACTTCCACGTCCCATCCACCTTTCAGGGTATGATTGATCTAAGAAGTTCCGAACATCTCTAGAATAATGTGCCGGGCACCTATCATGTTGCAAGAACATGTCACGACGAATGGCCAAGGGTATGTCTTCTAAAAGAAGTGGCAATTCGTTGTTTAAAAAATCTAAATATCTTTCTCCATTAACAGTCTCATTAAAAAAAGGACCAATTATTTCTCCACCTAGAATCCCGCACCACACATTTACAGACCAACGACCTTGATGTTGGACCTCCTGCATCCAGTGGGGATTCGTTTCAGACCAGTAGTGCATATTATGTCGATTTACACTACCATCACTATGAAAAACATAATTCGTGAAAGTATTTCAGGATCGTCGTGTATCATATTTGAGAGCCAGTTGCAAAAATCCAACTTGGTATCGAAATCTTGAGCATTCAAACTATGGTGTAGGACCATGTGATATGGGTGCAATCTAAAATAGTATATATTATAAAGTAATCAGATCAATAAGACACATTGAAGTCCTTCGTTGTTAGTAAACGAAAAAGGACTTTAAATGTATTAACTCTCGTAATGTTATTACGAATTTTTTTCGCCCGGCCTCTCATTATTTTTTATTATTGGTACCTTTTTACTTTACTTTACTACTTGTTAGTTAAAATCTATTCACATAGATTTCATTAAATAATTTGTTGTTTTATTGAAACTTGACATAAACATATAACGACAAACGAAAAAAATTAAAACATTTTTATCATTATAATACCGAATAAAACATGCATTAATAAATAAGCAGTCACCTGTGTTCTCTTAAAATATTTCGTACGGTGGTTCGACATACACCGAAGTCTCTAGCTATAACTTTGGTGCTTGAATGAAGGTTAACATTTACATAAGCTAAAACATCAATAATATTTTCCTCTGTTCTACCTCTGCGTTGTCTTCGATACACAGGAAGATTCACATTTCCAGTAGTACGCACACGGTGTGCGAGTCGGAGAAAAACTCTTCTGCTGTGATGCCGTCTGTTTGGGTACTGCAGTGCATATACTCTAGCAGCAACGGTTGCATTTCTCATACATTCAAAATAAACTGCCAACATATAAAATGCTTCTTCATTTGTAAGAATTATTTTGGTACGAAAAGATAAAGAAAGTCTATTAAATGCAACACGATGAATAATTTTTGACATATGCGTGAAAATCATAGCTTGCTTGTTTTCAACAGGGAATCTATTTTATATCTTACATGGCCCTCTTTACTAATCTTGTTCTCATCTGTAAATCGTAATTCACATTTTAAACTGTATTTGTTGTTGTTGGACAAATATCGGTTTTTATTGATATTTTATGCTTTTGATTTACTAACACATCGCTTGAAAACAAATATAACATTCTTATATAATTCAAAAATTTGTAGATTTATCACATTATTATTTTATAATTTGTTCTCATTGTTAGTAGTAGAAACAGCATTACATTTAGGTAATCTTGCGGCAACCATAACATTAGTATGATAACAGTTTAAATTACTGCAGGCCAATGTAAGATCTTTTCATCCAGGCTAAATTTAATAATTTCCGTCAACGCGAACTAGCCTACTAGACATTGGAAGAACAATTCCCGCCATTTACCTGTTTCTTACGATATCTCAGGATAGGAAAAAGATATCGACTTGCAGTTTTCACTGTTTTATTACTAATTTAGTCTACTTTTTAAAGACCTACTCAAACTTTGATGCTTCCATTTAAAATTGTAAAGAGAAAGCACAATATTAAAAAAATATTAAACAGCGCCCTCTAGCATTTATGTTATTAAGCAGACTGCTTCAAATTTACAAATTTTCTATTGTTTAACAAAATCTCTTTCAAACAACATCAAGTTTATTAAAATCGGTCAAGCAGAACCTGAATTAAAGGCGTTTTTTCGTAACAAGGTTCCCACTCTCCCCCACCCCTTATTTGAAGAGATAGACTAAAACTTGTCAAATAAAAAATATGCAGAATTTGTCGAGAAATCTGATTATAAAATTTAATGTGCCCCTTAATTGACTAAATTTTGAAAAATTTTGCTTTTTAAAATTTTAAATGTCAAATACGCCCTCTAGCGGTTGACCTACCATTCTGAAAATAATTTCCAGGCGTTTCTCGAGGCCACTTTTCTTATAAAAAATTTTTTCCCGAACCTGTGCTTTAATCCATTCCTGAGATATGGCCGACGGCCGTTCTTAGTTGACCACCCGGTACAGGGAGAAATAAAATGAAGGATTACCACTAAGACGCTATATTATGGCCGTATTTCGTACCAGAAATGCCTGATTTCGGGATTCCAACATGTTCCTATGGCAACTGTACAAAAAGTAATTTACTTTTCGTCCTAGTACAAAAAAGTAATGATTTGGATCACACATCAGCACTGTGTTGACTGATGTTCATGCGATGTCATTATTTCAATAATTACAGAATTCTCAAATGTTCGTCACAAACAAGGTTTTCAGCCATAAGTAAGTATTGCTATTCAATAGAATTTCGCATTTTATTTTCTTTTAAGCAAGCGTAGTGTAAGATTATTGAAATGTGTTGAGTGATTATATTCTCTGAGCAGAATTTAAGAAATTTGCAATTGCCGGTGGCGCCATCTATCTTTACCATATTTCACCATCTGTAAAATTTAAAATTTATCGAGGTAATATCCAATAAATATTAATTACAAACTACACAGTGTTTTTTATTTCACTAAATAATAGTCATTTTCTATAAATTAGAATTGTTTCAAACTGATAGTTACGTGAACTGTACTCCGCCTGAGATTAAAGAAACGGGGGAGTAGAATGAGCCCAGCTAAGTCCCTGACGTCATCAGTGGTGGGGGAAGTCACGCCCACGTGGCCATTCCCATTTTCCACTCCTATGTCTTCTTATCGGGGCGTTTTCAACCCCTAGACGTAATTTTCAAGCCCTAATTACTGACCTTTTGGCAGGGAGTCGGCTTCTTTTAGGGTGTAATTTTTGAAACCCTTGGTGGGGGTTTAGCACCCTAATTAAGATCCTTTTGGCAATGTTAAGAGCCTTTTTGGAGGTCTAACACTCTGGTTAGGGGTGTTGGATGTCCCTAGGGTGTGGTCTAGCGGCCATTTTGGTGGAGTTAAGGGAGTTAAGACTAAATAAATCCCTAGGACTAGGTCACACCCATTTCTTTTACCTGATTGGTTGTACGTGTATTAAGGCGGAGCTAGGACTGGACCACACCTATTCTTTTACCTGATTGGTTGTGCGAGTGCCCGTCCCTCTGGCTTGTGATTGGTCCCCACCACCTAGTCTCGGTGTTCTGATTGGAGGATTAATTCTCTGCATTCTGATTGGTTATGGCGGGAAATTTGAATTTGTATTCTAATAAGGGGGTATTGTTTTTAATTATGAGTCATAATTAAATTGCTGGTGCACGGGTGTTTGTATTAAATTGTATCATCATAACCATTTTAATTACGAGTCATAATCAAGACCCTCAACCATTTTGTTATAATAAAATTGTATCATGATAACCCTTTTAATTATGAGTCATAATCAAAACCCTCCGCCATATTGTTTGGCGGGAAATTCGAATTTGTATTCTCACAAGAGGCCCTTAATGCTTACTTGTAAGACAGGTGTAGGACTGCGAAACTTGCTCCCGGGGTCTCGCCCCTTGACCAAACATTTAAATTTGTTTGTGGCACCAACTAGTTGTATATTTTAAAAGTACATACAGACCCCTGTAATGGTTATGGCGGGAAATTTGTCTAACACTAAGTTTTAAGGTCCGACGTATGCATCAGTGTCTCAACCCACTGTTACGTACAATATATTCTGGTTTTAATTATTTTTAATCTGTATTCTAATAAGGGTGGGGGGGTCTAACGCTAACTTGTAAGACAGGCATGGCGCTTCGCAAATTTCTCTCGGACCTTCGCCCCCTTGTCGTGACTCCCTTGTCGGAAAATTTGAATTTGTATCTAAGTCTCTGTATTCTGACTGTTTATTGCGAGAAATTTGAGCTTGTGTTCTAATAAGTGTGCCTAATGATAACTTATAAGACAGGTGTAGGGCTTCACAACTGCTTTCGAGCCTTCGCCCCCATGCAGGAAAATTTGAAATTGTATTTAAGTCTTTGCAGGTTATGGCGGAAATTTTAATTTTTATTCTAATAAGTGGAGTCCTAATGTTAACTTATAATACATGTATAAGTCTTCGGAACTTGCTTTTGGGGCTTCGTCTCCGTTATCATGGCCCCCTTACCTAGCGGTATATTTTAACAATACTTAAAGATCACTATAATGTAAAATTTCAAATAAGAGGCCCTAGTTCTAACTTCTGAGGTCTGTATAACACGTCTACATCAGTTTTCGGGGCTTAGTCCGCTGTTACGCACCACTTACTATGGTTTCAATTATGAGTCGTAATTAAATTTATAAATAAAAAAGCTAAGTGGTTTTAATCATCTATTATAAGTAATTTGAGTATTTTGAGATTATCAAATCAATCAACCTCGTTAAAATCAAACAAATCAATTAAGCAAATCAATCTTAAACAAATCACTCTCGATCAAATCAAGTCAAACAATCAGATCAATCACAATCAATCAAAGCAATTAAACAAATAGTCAAATCAATCAACCGCAATCAAACCAAACAAGAAGCTGAGCTAACAATTCTTCATAACCTTCAGGTAACGATTCTCCCGCTGTATATACCTAGTTCCTATAAGCGCCACTTACTCTGGCGATAAGGCTAACCGACACTCAGAGCTGGTACTCTCCCTAAACGCGAGGGCACCGGCGTGGGAAAACAGTCGATCATCAGCATATCAATCTCAATCAATTCAACCTCAATCAATCAAATCCTAACTTACAGCTTGCAAAAATCAGTTTATAATTCAAAAATACTGGTTTGACTTAACTTACAGACTGATAAAACCAACCACAATTCAAAAATACTTGAGATAGCTTTCGTAATTACTGTTAATATACGAGTGTCGAATTGGCTTGTAACACTGTCGCGGTGTTCGCATACATGTTTAAAAATAAGTTTTACAGTTAAATTAGTTAAAATGCCTATACAATAACAAACATAACCAAACTTGAAATCAGGCCACTATATTATTTTACATACAAGGGATGTCTTGTTGGAAATACCCAAAAGGGCCCTAGATTTATAAACAGGGTTGAACGCACACTAAATTAATCGAGATCGATTTGCTGACGATCGACTGTTCTCCCACGACGCTGCCCTCACGTTTAGGGAGAGCACCAGGTCTGAGTGTCGGTTAGCCTTATCTACAAAGTAAGTGGTCGCTCATAGAAGCTAGGTATATACAGTGGGAGAATCGTTACCTGGAGGTTATGAAGAATTATTAGCTCAGCTTCTTGTTTGATTTGATTGCGGTTGATTGATTTAACTGATTTGTTTCATTGCTTTGATTGATTGTGATTGATCTGATCTGATTTGATCGAAAGTGATTTGTTTAAGTTTGATTTGCTTAATTGATTTGTTTGATTTGATCGAGGGTGATTGATTTGGTAATCTCAAAATAGTATTAGTTATAATAAATGATTAGAACCGTTTTGCTTTTTTATTTACAAATTTAATTACGACTTATAATTAAAACCATAATAAGTGGTGCGTAACAGCGGACTAAGCCCCGAAAGCTGGTGTAGACGTATTATACCGACCACACAAGTTAGAACTAGGGCCCCTTATTTCAAATTTCGCCCCCATAAATATTACAGTGATCTATAAGTATTTTTAAAATATACCGGTAGGTAAGGGGGCCATGACAACGGGGCGAAGCCTCCAAAGCTTATTAGAATACAAATATAAATTTCCCTCCATAACCTGCAGACTTAAATACAATTTCAAATTTTCCTCCATTGGGGCGAAGGCTCGAAAGTAAGTTGCGAAACCCTACACCTGTCTTATAAGTTAGCGTCAGGTCCCCTTATAAGAATGCAAGTTCAAATTTCAATCAAAATGTAGAGACTGAAAGTTTTAATAAAACATTGAAAACAAAGATGTGGCAAGGGGCTAAGCCCTGAAAGCAAGTTCTGAAACTCCATACATGTCTGTTAGCATTAGGGCCCCTTATTAGAATACAAATTCAAATTCCCCGCCATAACCAAGCAGAATTCAGAGACTTAAATACAAATTCAAATTCTCGCCAAGGGAGTCACGACAAGGGGGTGAAGGTCCGAGGGCAAGTTGCGAAGTCTCATACCTGTCTTACAAGTTAGCGTTAAGCCCCTCCCCCCCCCTTATTAGAATACAGATTAAAAACAAATAATTAAAACCAAAATAGTTGGTACCTAACAGTGGCTTGAGACCCTGATGCATACGTCGGACAATAAAACTTAGTGTTAGACTCCTTACTTCAAATTTCACGTCATAACCATTACAGGGTCCGTATGTACTTTTAAAATACAGAACTAGATGGCGCCACAAACAAATTCAATTTTTGGTCAAGAGGCGAGTTCCCGGGAGCAAGTTTCGCAACCCTAATCCTGTCTTACAAGTTAGTATTAAGGTCCCCTTATGGGAATACAAATACGAATTTCCCGCCAAACATAATAACCGAGGGTTTTGATTATAATTAAAAGGGTTACCATGATACAATTTTATTATAACAAAATGGCCGAGGGTTTTGATTATGACTCATAATTAAAAGCGTTATGATGATACAATTTAATACATAACACCGCGACCCAGGAATTTAATTGTAACTCATAATTAAAAACAATACTGCCTTTTTAGAATACAAATTCAAATTTCCCGCCATAACCAACCACAATGCAGAGAATTAATCCTCCAATCAGAGGGCGGAGACTAGGTCGTGGGGATTAGGACCAACCAGAAGCCAGAGGGGTGGGCGCTCACACAACCATTCAGGTAAAGGAATGGGTGTGGTTTAGTCCTAGCTCCGCCTTAATTCAGGTACAAGCAAGTATGTAAAAGGAATGGGTGTGGCCTAGTCTTAGTTCACCTTAATGAAGCCAATAGGGCGTTATCTAGTCTTAACTCAACCAAAATGGCCGCTAGACTACACCTTAGGGGCATCCAACATTCCTAACCAGGGGTTAGACCGCCAAAAAGGCTCTTAATATTGCCAAAAGGACCTTAATTTGGGAGTTCAAACCCCGCCCAAGGTTGAAAATTCCATCAAGGGGTTGAAAATGAAGCCCACCCCAGCCAAAAGGTCACTAATTAGGACTAAAACACCATCAAGGGTTTAAAATTACGTCTAGGGTTGAAACACGCCCCCGAAAAGTCATAGGGGTGGAAAATGGGCACGGCCACGTGGGTGTGACTTTCCCCACCACTGATGACGTCAGGGTCTCAGCTGAGCCCATTTTACTCGGCAGAACAGGTCACTTTAGATTTGCTACCTGCAAAATCACAGGAGGTTTGTGAAAAAGCTTATATGCTCTTTATGACGTGGTGAAATAGTAAAAAAGCAACTCTTTTTCGGAGAATGTAATCATTGCTTGTTTCGCCGATTTAGCTATTACCATAGTCATCAACTCCCTGAAGCCATTATTCAATGTTGAAATCGACATTAAATTAAATATAAAGCATGGTATAGATATTCGAAAACATTCCAAGCTGACGAAAAACGCTGCTAGCCTAGGGTCTTGTGCGCTGGCGCGTTCGTCAATGTTCGGGTAGAATCGGTTATCTTCGGGGAAGTTTGACGTATTGACCTAATCACACTCTAATATTTTCCCTAGGGACATGCTTATAAATCTAAACTCCTCTTTTATGGCTGAGGTATTTTCCTCTAAGACGGCAGCTTCAAGAAGAAGAAGACCGATAAAGGTTGTTATTAAATAAAAATGATGTATTTTTGTTTATAATAATAATAATATATTTTCAAACGCTAAGCTTTCCTTCAATTTTGATAATAAATTTGTTTTTCCTAACGGTGCTCCCCGTCTTGATTCATGTTTGCAGCTTTACTAGTTTTCGCGTTAGCGTGTTTTTCGCTGGCGTGTTTTGGTTTGTGGGTTTTCGTATTTGCGTGTTTTCGTTTTACGTGTTTTCGCGTTTGTATGTCTTCGCGTTTGCGTATTTTCGTGTTAGCGTGTTTTCGTGATAGCGTTTTTTCCATTGTATGTTTTTGTGTTAGCGTGTTTTCGTGTTAGCGTGTTTTCGTTTGTGTGCTTTCGTGTTTTTCCGTTAGCGTGTTTTCGTTTGTGTGTTTTCGTATTTGCGTGTTTTCGATTTACGTGTTTTCGCGTTAGCGTGTTTGCGTGTTTTTTGTGTTGGTGTGTTTTCGTGTTTGTATGTTTTTGCGATTGCGTGTTTTCGCGCGTGCGCGAGCACGCGTATGTGTGTGGTGTGTGTGTGTCAGCGTGTGCGTGTATGTGTATGCGTGCGAGCGTGCGTGCGTGTATGTGTGTGTGTGTGTGTGTGCGTGCGTGCGTGTGCGCGCGTAATTGAGTATACAGATAAATCATGGCTGCATGATATTAATGCATTCCATAACAATAGTTTATGTAATCTCAAGATTAGGTATTTTCGAATGTAAATTGATACGTGCAATATAATTCTAAATACGAGTAGCAGTAATCAGGTTTTGTGTATTACTTTCTAAATTAGTTAATGATCGGCATGCAATATCCGGTTTATATCCAGCCATTCTATTCTGATAAATAAAGAGATTTTTTTAGTACCTTACTTTTTAATTAAGGGTTGCGAATACCTACCGTTTTTTCTTTCTGTTTAATTCAGCAATGTTTTTAAAAATCGAGTTATAAAATTAATGATTTAGTGTTTTTTAAAAGAAATTATTTTACCCATTCGATATTGGTAATCAATCTTTTAGCCTATTAAATTTAACAGGATTATATAATGTTAATGAACATGTAATTATTACTTTCCAAACATTTAATGAGGTATTTTTATAAAAACAATTTGCCTGTACAGCATTTTGTTCAAACCGCTTTGTTATTAATTACTTTAAGGTAAAGGTAAATACGAGCTACAGTAAGTGTGATAAAGATAATTAGGTTGTTTGTATATTTACACTCTAAAAATTAATTATTGGTAAATCAATAGCTAGTTATATATCAACTATGCATAAGTAAAAATGTAGAAAGTGTTATTAGTGTGTTTATACGAGTAGCCAGCAGAACGGTTATTATAACCTTAATTTATTTATTTAGTTGCACAAATTTAATTACAGCTACTGCAAACAACATATCTTTTTTTAAAAATATTAAGTGTTTGGATGCCGAGGACCTGTGTATATACAACAATTTTAACGAGAGGATGGTGATTAAAGATATCTCAAAGGTAAGAAACCAGTTTTAATATTCGTTTAGAAAAACAATATTCTGATTACTGTGTCGTGTAGTTAACTTTAAATATTTTTTTTTGCATTGCGTGTTGAGATTAATTTAAAATGACAGTGAAAATTAATTATTAGAATACAACCCAATGTATATATAAAATTTCGTAAGGTTACAATCTGTAGATAGGAATTAAAAGAAATACAATTATGCAATCTCATTTGATAAAATAAAAATGGGTCCTAATACATATTAATAAACACAGCTTAAATAAAAATCTTTTCCACGTGCAATTGCCTAACCTCCAGGGGTTGTACTGCTCTTAATATGACCAAAAGGATCTTAATTAGGGTTAAAAAAGGCCACCCGAAAAGAAGCCGGCACCCCGCCCTAACCCCAAGCTCAAGTCCAACACCAAGCTCAAGATCTAAATACACTTCTCACGTGAGCAAGTACAAAAGGTAATAATTAGGGATGAAAATTCCATCAAGGGTTGAAAAAGGTCTCCGAAAAGAAACCGGTCTCACACGTGGGCGAGTAAAAACAAAAAGGTCGTAATTAGGGATGAAAATTCCATCAGGGGTTGCAAAAGGCCTCCGAAAAGAAACCATAGGGGTGAAAAAACACGATCCCCACGTGGGCGTATAAAAAAGTGAAAGGTGGGTTTTCCCCAGAAAAGCCAAGATGGCGGCGAAAGGTGTCCTACTTCTACTGCCAAGGATTCGATGTAGGTCCCATTCTTTTTCATAAGCACTCTACTCGGCTATTACTCACCGAAGATCCTGAAATATGCTCCACTGTTAAATATGATACGCAACAGGCCCTAATTAAAATTAATAAGCCATCTAGAAGCATGCGCAGAGTTCCACTGATTTCTATAACTATCCATTGGACGTACTATTGTGAATATTCTTTCATTTCACGAGTATAAAGCATATGCACTTAACAGGTACCTTGTGAGGATTGTATGGATAGTTTGATTTAACATTTTATGGCTTCATGGTCAGTGTTCATTAGCGTGGTTGCTTTGTTAATTTTAATTATTGTTGAAACTGTTGCTTGTTTTGCATTTTAGTTAGTAAAACCTACTGTTTAATCACCAAAATTGCATGCACATAGATATGTTATCGTTCAAATTATAAATAAATAAGCGTGCTTGTCGTGCACAAATTATTTACTATAAGATCCAATATGGAATCCAATTTTCTGGTAAGTCACAAAAAGTGTAATACTTCAAATATAGTTAAATCAAAATCTAATAGAAATGCATACGTACCATAAAGTAAATTAATTTAATGAACTGAACCTTATTCCTAAATATGAATTAAAAGAGATATAAAAATGATGAATTTAATTAAACGTTACAGTTAATAGGATGTATATAAAAAATTATCACAGTTATAACATATTTTATATATCAAAACTTAGGAAGTGATCACTACTTATGGTACTTATGTAATATAATTATTTATATAACGGTATACGTACTGAAAAAAAATTAATCACGTCTTTTGAAGTATATTATCAATGCGTGATAGAAGAAATTATATTACGTTCAAAGATAGTTAAAAATATTGCCCCTCCTTCACATCATTGTACCATTATGAATGTGAATTATCTGGTTTTAAAAGCATAAAAATAATTCTGGTACACAAATTTTTAAATTTGCTTAAGAGAGTAATTTAAACTTTTTACTGTAACATTTAATAATTATTCGTGAACTATAATTTGTGAGAAACGGTTGTAAAAGGCAATATAATACTTCAGAACAAGTAGTAAACGTCATAAGTACAAAGTAAAGAAATGAAAGTACTTTATTTGTGAATTATATGAATACTGAAACTGTTAATATGGCAAGAACTTTCCAATTTTTTTACTTATTTTATAGTTTAAAGACTTCTCAGAAACTTTTGTATACGAATACTGCTTGAGAGGTTCTTTTATCGTATTTTCTATTTACAGTAATATTTCTAAACGTTTCTTTCAGAATTGTAGCTGTACAACCATTTGTTGGGTTAAGCAATTTGATTTTTTTTCAAAAATTATGTTTTTGTTAATTTGTGGCTTTATTACTTGGTAAAGAACGCCATTCTCAAGAATGAGCATACTTTTGAAAGACAGGACAATTGTAAAAATTTTGTTCTAACATCTCACTTGAAAGCGATACTTTCCTCCCTTTTTTGAGGTAGAAAATGTCAGTTTACCTAAAAAGTAAATAAAAACTGAAACTTCCTATACTCATCGCAAACGGTCAAACATTGAAAGACGAATATCACATTGTCGAAGCATTAGCTTCACAGTTCGAAACAAATAGTAAATCTGAAAATTACTCCACGACCTTTCTACAACTAAAGCAACAAAATGAGACCGTTATTAATTTTACTACAAACGAGCACTACAATTATAATAATAATTTTACAATAAACGAACTACACAAAGCTTTACTAAACGCAAAAGATACAGCACCCGGTTCAGATGAAATTGTATATAGCATGCTGAAGGAACTACCTGAAACGGGAAAAGAAAAACTATTAAACATATATAATGAGATATTCAAAAAAGGTACTTACCCTGCCCAGTGGCAACACTCTGTAATTATACCTATACAAACCACAAATTACAGAGCTATTGCCTTGACCTCTTGCTTAAGCAAGGTATTTGAAAAAATGGTTAACAATAGATTAAACTGGTTTATAGAAACCAACGACCTCATATCGAAACATCAAGTGGGTTTTAGGAAACAACACTCTACCCTAGACATGCTAGTATATTTAGAACACCTTGTATTAGAAAGCTTCTTAAAAAGAAGCCATACTGTAGCTATTAGCTTCGATATACATAAAGCCTATGAGCTCATGTGGAGATATAGCATTGTTAATAAACTTCATCAGTGGGGCATGAAAGGTAATTTACCGCAAATTATAAAAAGTTTCCTGACATATCATAGTTTTGTAGTGCGTTTTCGAAATTACACCTCAAAAACTCGTGTACTAGAAAACGGGATACCCCAAGGGTCTGTCCTTAGTTGTTCATTATTTTTAATTGCAATAAATGATCTACTTACATCAATACAATCTCCAGTCTACAAATGCCTATACGTAGATGATTTAATCATTCTTTATGAAGACCATTCAATGGACAACATACAAACAACCCTAAATATAGCAATAGCCGAAATAGAAGGAAAAGTGGAAGGAATGGGTTTACAGCTATCTATAAGCAAAACATCTGCAATTCACTTTTGTAGACTAAAACACCAGCACGATCAACCACAATTAATTTTAAAAGGTACCTCTATCCCTTTAGTCGCAAGTATGAAAGTCCTAGGAATTATCCTAGACAAGAAACTGTATTTCAAAGAACATCTCAAGCATATTATGACCAAATGCAAACGTAGATTAAACTTAATAAGATGTATGAGCAGTATAAACTGGGGCTCAGATAGGCAGGTATTAATACAATTGTATAAAGCATGGGTCTTATCTATAATAGATTACGGTAGTATCGTTTACTCATCCGCAAGAGTAACACCTTTGCGTCAACTTGACAGTATTCGTGCTCAAGGGGTTAGGATGGCAATTGGTGCTTTTCGTACTAGTCCGCTACTGTCAATCTTTGAAGACGCGGGCATTCCACCATTAAGCGCTAGACGACAAATACAATTATGTAACTATATTACCAAAATAATTTCAACGTCTAAAAACCTGAACCACCAAATATTAAATAACAAAGAAACTATTGCCGAATTTCAAAAACGACCAACCGTAAGCAGACCTACAATTATCAGAGGATTTGAACTAATCTCCGATCTACAAATTGAAATACCTCCAGTGTTCAGCTACACGGAGCCCGAAATACCCCCCTGGACCAACCTAAAAACAAAATTTATTCTACATCTAACAAAAATGAAAAAAGAAACAACCCCATCAGGACAATTCCGAACACGAGCCAGACAAATAATGCAAACACACACACAAGCTAAAAGCATATACACAGCTGCCGCCAAAACAAGAATTGGAGCTGGGAGCGCAATATTCTTTGACAGACAATGCCACAGTTGGTCACATAATCAAATAAGCAGTGTACAAACCCTAGAACTATACGCCATCTGGCAATCCCTACTTCTATGCCGGCTCCAAGAATATAAAGACTACATCATTTGTAGTGACTCATTAGGTTCATTACTAGCGATCCAAAGTCAAACCAACGAAAATAACACCTTATTAAATATGATCAGAGGCCAACTACACTGCTTAGAATCTAATGAAATGAAAACGTATACCTGATGTGGGTACCTGGACATGTAGACATACATGGAAACGCATGTGCAGATAAAGCAGCAAAACAAGCCGCCAAGCTCCCTACAATAGACGAACTGAGCGTCACACCACATGACTTAAAGATATTTTTAAAAAAGAAAATTGAGGTACAATGGCACGACACTTGGAGAGAACAAAATGTTGCATTAAATCAACAGAGGGCACGACTAACTGCCTGGCATAATCGCTTTAACTTAAATAGAAAAGAAGAAGTGATTATGACAAGACTCCGAATTGGACACACGAACATTACTCACTTACACGTACTTGGACAATCACCACAAGAGATATGTAGAACCTGTAACAAAAATATAACATTACAACACATATTTATCGACTGTCCACTGTATATAGAAAACAGAAAACGTTTGCAACTTAGCAACCGAATGGAAGACATAGTAATTGATAACCTAGAAAACACAAAGAAAGTACTACAGTTCTTGAAAGAAACGAGACTATTTAACAGAATATAGCAACTAAAAATAGAACAAAGGCACAAAACCACAGCAGTTGACGCCTTAAACATAAAAAAAAAAAAAAAACTGAAACTTATTCCTATAAAACAAGCAAAATTATAATTTTTCAAATTACCTTTCTATAGCAATTGGTAGTTTCGGATTCCAATTTTATTAAACCCAAACAAGAAATGAATAGAACGTAACCATAAATTATTTGGGTTTACACTGCAAAAATTTAACGTACAATTTGTAAGATCCTAAATCACTACAAGACGCAGTTACATTTATATTATACAGCGTGTCCCGTAAATAAGTACCGTAAATTAGAGGAATGGTAAATCGCTAAGGAATATTTAAAATACTTAAATACAATTTTTCTCTAACCTTTGTGAGATAGGCACGGTGCAGAAGTAACACACATTTTATTGCTTATCTTCTCAGTGGATAGAAATACAAATTTAAAATTTTTTGTAGGTTATAGTCTCTTCAAAACACATCAACAATATTAATTTTGTCAAATTCTAATAAGCCAGTGGCGTGGTACCAGGGGTTCGTGAACTTTTATTGTACCATATTCTTGAAATACCCTGTATCTCGAACTATAAACTTTTGTCTGCAACTCTTCACTAAATTTGCTACATAAAAAGTACTCTTTGTTGAACTCGCTGCAACACTCCATTTTCAAAATTTTTAACTTTTTATTGCAATAAAACACTTTTTTATATTGTCCATTTTTTTAAACAATAAATTTGTAGTTGCAAATGTTTTCCAAATGATTTAAACACATACGTTTTTTATGGGTTCATAGTTCTACAATTAAAATAATTAAAAAGAGTAATTTGAAATTTGTTCATTTAATTTCATACAGTCTAATAAAACTACATACAAAATATTGTAAATGAAAAGCAGAATAACTCATGTATAAACTTATTATTGAAACTATTTTGTATGAGATCTAAGCCATTCGTATTTACAGCAGGAAATGGTCAGTCTTTCTTGGGGCACACTAGGGATTTGACGGGGTTGAACGTGAGTAGATTATTCCCTTCCCATTCAAGGATATTGATTGACGCTGTCATTTTCACCTTAACGTCCTGACTAGACTTGTGGGACAACTGAGAAGAATTACAATGTAGAGTGGTGTCGTCTGCAAAGCAATGAGTCGGGTTAGTTGAGGAAATGAGGTCATTTATGTATAGCCGGAAAAGTGTTGGAGCTATCACTGATTCGTAGGATACGCCGGCGTTGATAGTGGTTTCTTTCGAAAAGAAGCCATCGACGACAACTTGTATACGTCTTTTGTCAAGGAAGCTAGAGATCCAATTGGTGAGCGTATCGGATAGGCCGAATGAGGTGAGCTTGGCAAGTAGGCACTTGTGCCAAACCTAGTCAAAAGTCTTTGAAATATCTAAAGGTACTACGACTGATTCACCGAACCTTTCTAATGTGTGAGAGATCACCCGGTGATCGACTCTGTCTCAACACAAACTGGTGGTAGTTTAGGTTCGAGGAACGAACGTAGTTGGTAGTTGATAGCTTTTTCCATGATTTTCGATAAAATGGAAGTGATAGCTATTGGTCGATAGTTTGAGGGTGCGGTTTTGTCGGCCTTTTTAGAGGATAGGTTGGACATTTGCCAACTTACACCATGCAGGAAACTCTCCAGATGACATGGAGATCGAAAAAGTTCGGACAATACCATTACCAACTCAGGGTAGCATTTTTTAAGGACGATAGCTGAAATACTGTCAGGGCCAGTCGCCTTCTTTAAGTCAAGCTCATTGATAATTGATTCTAGGAGCTTGTATCGAAAATGGCCTGGTTTCATAGCGTATGGGGTAGGTGAGGGCTATGACAATTTTACCAGAATCATTGCGACATGAATTTGATGCAACGCAATCGACAAAGAGGTTGGGTTTGCGAGCAAGATCAGCTACTACAGCTCCGTCGCGAGACGTCATGGGAGCAAAGGAAGATGTACTAAAGTGTTTACTGCTGGGTTTAGCTTATGTCCCCAAAGCACATGAGACTAATTCTTTGCTTTTTTTTGGCCTTGGTGAGGATGCTTTTGCAATTATTCCTTGCGGTTATATAGTCAGCATGATTTTCGACAGATTTATTTGATTTACATTTGGTATAAGTTTTACGATAATGCATCATTGCAAGTCATACTAAACCAGGGTTGGGAACGGGCATAACCTACACGATTATGTTTCTTGGGAATGTATAACTCCATACCCATCAAGATATCTTCAGTCATTGAAAGAGCGATGTTTGAAGAGAACCGTTTAACACATTGACTGACACCGGCCACTTACGGGGACACCTGGTTCTATCCGCCGGTAACACATATAACATTTTCGGTAGAGATTGTTGTTTTACATATACATTTATAAAGTAATAGTGCAGTATTTTAGTTTACTTTTAACCGTTATTATAAATAATGAGTTCATAACATGAAGCAGGGCCGTCGTAGCTAAAACGGACACGCTAGTGTGATTGACAGAAAACGGCCTCTTGCGCGAGAAGAACTTGAGTATGAATTAAATCGCATTTCTGATGAAGAAGAACATTTTTATCAAGCGGATCAGAGTTTCAGCTATCTGAGTTTGATTCCAATGCTGAAAATGAAGTAAAGTTAGAAGAGTCAACAGATGATGGAGGCTTAGCGCGGCACACTAATGCACAACAAAACCTACCCAATACAACTATTAGTATGGGTTGGGCAGATAATTCTCAAAAGCCAAACAATTTGAAGAATTTTATATTCACCAAAAATCAAGAAATCCGGGAAATACTCCTATGGATTTTGTTTCTTTATTGGTCGACAACGAATTCATTAACTTTATTGTTGTGGAGACAAATAAAAATGCAATTGAAGTTTTATCTCAAAGTACTTCAGACACATTTCTACATGAAAAGAATTAACAGTTGATGAATTCAGAATATTTCTAGGGCTTATGTATCACATGGGAACAATTTCGTTATCAAGAATTCAGGACTACTGGAAAACAGATAGACTGTTCAATTTCCCTTTATTTCGAGAACAGATGAACAGAAATCGATTTTTACTCACTTTGAAATGTTTGCACTTTTTTTTGAGGATGAAATAATCAAGTTGTGGCGAAAAGAACACAAAAAATCTGCGATTACTTCAACAACAAGATGGAAACTGTATATTATCCGGGAAGAGAACTTTCATTGAATGAAAACATGATGTTACGGCGAGGCCGATTGTTGGCAGAGCCAAATTGAACTGTTCGATTCCGCGTTTACACAGGGACAAGTGATAGAGAGCTCAGCGGTAAAGAGCATGCTTCAAAAGTCGTGATGAAGCTAATGGATTTTAGATAATGGACATGCCTTGTACATGGACAACAGCTGTAGTCTTTCCGATGCTCTTCTGGAGAACGAAACTTACAGTACAGGAACATTAAGAGTTGACCAAATAGAATACCCTCAGGCAGTAGTTAAGAAAAAGCTAAAAAAAACGGGAAAATATTTCAAAGTTCAAAAAAGGCATACACATGGACAAATGGAATGACAAGCGTGATGTCCTGTATATAACAACTCAATATGTGAATGAATTTGAGACTATTTAAAATAAAAGAAAAGTTGACGTTCATAAACCGTCCGGAATTGACCATGAAGACCAACTTCTATCGTATTACCGCTGTGAAAGGAAAACCGTGAGACGGTACAAAGAACTATTTATCCACACACAATTCTTTGAAATTATATAATGCATATTCTGGGGCTATACGACTTTAGACTGTCTATAGTCAATGGACTTTTACCAATAAAACTACCACTCGAAATTATTCCTGCACGTTCAAGACCAAATGCAAGAGTAGTTAAGATAACCGAAACTTATAGGGATAGCAGCAATTACACTAGAATAAAACAAAAAAGGTATTTATTTCCTTAGCTTTTTATTTTATTTGCTTATTTCATATTTATTTATAACAGGTGTCGCCAATGTACCAAAGAAGGAAAAGCAAGGAAACGCACTATGTATCAGTGCAATAATTGGGAAGAAAACCCGGACTGTGTCCACAATTGACATCATTAGGTGGTAGGCATGTATACTCCATGCCAGCCGGGGAGGTACCACCACCCTTACCATGGGCTCCTTAATATTGGGTCTCCGATTTTCTGAGCTCGGTAAGGGCTGCCGGTTACCTTTTCCATCATCCTCATTCTATTCTCATCCTTACTCTTCCTTCTCGCCCTCACTGTCTTCCTATCGGATTAAAAGTCCCAAATTAAAAAATAAGATGGCTGTGGTTTCTAGGGTTATAAATTCCGGACGTAAAATCCTGCCCCATTCGGATGTCCGGAAGGGCAGGGCCCAAGCGACCTCGGTCATCGAAAGTATCAACTTTCTGATTCACTACTGCAACATCCGCGGTATCAGGTCTAATCTTAATGCTATTCACCAACATCTTGAACAATTACAACCTGATATATTGTTTCTATCTGAAACACAAGTCTCCTCGGAAAGCTCCGAGTCACCCGACTTGCAATTTCCTCAATACCATCTTCACTCTAACTTTCGATATAAAGGAGGCGTATGTGCCTACATCAAGGACAGAATTGCTTGCAAGAGGGTTTCTTCCTTAGAAAATAAAAATTTTGACGTGATTTGGTTTAAACATTCTGGTCCTAATTTTGTGAAATTCTTCTGTTGCATTTATAGGTCTCCTAATGACAGCAACTTTCAAGACTTCTTCGATTACCTTAGTACGAAAGTTGACTATCTCCTGTCTCAGTTTCCATCTTGCGATATCTCATTTGTAGGCGATTTCAATGTTTATAACTCTAATTGGCTTCAATTTTCATCTACTACAAATCCCACTGGTCATAGTGCAGAAACATTTGCTACTTCATGTGATCTCACACAAATGATTTCTGAACCCACAAGAATCCCTGACAACCCTAACCATACTCCACATCTTCTAGATCTCTTTCTTACATCAAACCCTCTTGTTTATAAAACTTCCGTTCTTTCGCCTTTAGGTCTTTCCGACCATTGTCTAATAAAAATCATTTCTACTGTACCTAATTCCACTGTTGTTCGCAAAACCGATAGAACCTTGTGGTGTTTTAAGTCAGCTCGATGGAGTGATTTACGGGATTTCTTTGCAACCTTTCCATGGCGTGAATATTGTTTTAAGTCGTCCTCTTCTTCGGACATCGCTCTTTCAGTATCTGAAGTCATCCTCATGGGAATGGAGTTATACATTCCGAAAAAACAGTACCGTGTAAGTCATTCACGTTCCCAACCCTGGTTCAATAAGGCTTGTTCTGATGCAATATCTTTAAAAAATAAATGTTACATTAAATGGAAATCTAATAAATCGGTTGACAGTCATGTAGAATACGTTGGTGCTAGAAATATCTGCAAAAGTGTCATCACTAAAACTAAAAAGTTGTTCGAACAACGAAAATGCAATGAACTAGCTACATTTCCTTTAGGCAGTCGTAAATTTTGGTCTTTAGCTAAAGCCATTAGTAAAAACTTCGAACATCTTCATTTCCCCCCCTGACATGTATTGACGGATCGGTAGTTGCTGATTCTGTACACAAAGCCAACGTTTTTGTGGATTTGTTTGCATCAAACCCGTGTCTCGATGATTCTGGAAAAGATGTGCCCCTAGTCAACTCTTCTTCATACGTTATGAAACCAATTCATTTTCGGTACAAGCTCTTGGAATCGATCATCAGTAGACTTGATCTCAATAAGGCGACTGGCCAGACGGTATCCCAGCTATTGTCTTAAAGAAATGTTCCCCCGAACTAGTACCAGTCCTATCTAAGCTCTATACGATCTCTATATCTTCTGGGAATTCCTTCATCATGGAAGTTAGCAAATGTTCAACCTATTCCCAAAAAGGTGATAAGACCGATCCTCAAATTACAGACCAATTGCCATCACTTCCATTTTGTCTAAAATCATGGAAAAAGCCATCAATCAGCAACTGCTCACGTTTCTTGAAACTAACAAACTCCTTAGTGACCATCAATATGGGTTTAGGCAAAGTCGTTCAACAGGCGATCTTCTTTCATATGTGACCCAAGTTTGGAACAATACAGTAGAGCAGTCCGGTGAAACAGTTGTAGTCGCTTTAGATATCTCAAAGGCATTTGACCAAGTTTGGCATAAGTGTTTACTTGCCAAACTCACCTCCTTTGGGTTAAATGATACGCTCATCAACTGGGTTTCTAGTTTCCTTGATGAAAGACGAATACGTGTCGTAGTTGATGGCTTTTTTTCAAAAGAAGTTAGCATTAACGCGGGCGTACCACAGGGATCCGTTATAGCGCCTACACTTTTTCTGCTGTACATAAACGACCTTATTTCTTCAACAACTAATCCCATCCATTGTTTTGTTGACGATAGCACTCTTCACTGTAGTTCATCTCAGTCTAGTCATAGTGATAATCCACCTCCTATGTCAAATCAAGAAATTAAAGCTGAAATGGCAAATTCAATCAACAAAGACATTCAACTTATTCTCGAATGGGGAAGCAATAATCTAGTTAAATTTAATGCTAACAAAACTCAGTGTTGCCTTATGTCCGCCAAAAAAGATCGATCATTTCCTGTTGTAAGTATGAATGGCTCAGTTCTTAAGTTTTCAGACTCTATTACTCTGTTGGGTATGACTGTATCTTCAAATCTCTCATGGGTTGACCATCTTCTGTCAGCTACCAAAACAGCTGCTCGTAAAATAGGCTTTTTGTACAGATCTAAGCAGTACTTTACCTCTCGACAACTCCTTTTGCTGTATAAGGCCCAAATTCGGCCTCATCTGGAATATAATTCTCACCTTTGGGTTAGTGCTCCGCTATACGCTCTCGATATCGTTGATCGTATTCAAAAGAGAGCGATTAGGCTTATAAATGACCCATCTTTAACTTCTCACATACAGTCCCTTGAGCATAGAAGGATGGTTTCAGTTCTTTCTTTGTATTATCGTTATTACAACGGCTATTGTGCTGGTGAATTACATTCTTTGATACCATCTCCGGCTATCTTTGCGAGAAACACTCGGTTCGCTCAATCACATCATCAGTATGCAGTACAAATCTCCACTTGTCGTACCAAACGGGCGCAATCCACATTTTTCTACACGGCTTCTAAACTCTGGAATGATCTCCCTAGTTCCTGTTTTCCTCTCACTTATGATATGAGAAAATTTAAGGTAGCTGTTCATAGGCATCTATTGGCAATTCATTATCCCTCTATCCATCCTCCTAAGTGTTCCTGAGTGCTTTAGCACGATAGGCCTTATTTAGCCTGTTCAGGTCCCCAATCATAGAAAAAAAAAAAAAAAAACAATGTTTCGAAAAATATCACAATTCATTAAGAAATTACAAGTTTTTTTTTATATTTTTACCATGTGATACGGATTTGCACCTGCAGTAGTTTTAACTTTATTTTGTACTCATATTTTTCTGTTTTTAATATAACAAAATGTTCTTAGTGCCTTTTCCATTGCGACCCCGTACGTGGCCGCTGGCTCCTGGCAGTAATATTTCGCCGAAAATCTCGGTCAGTGCCGCCGGCCACTTACGTGGTCGTCTTTTTTTCTTTTCAGGAATTGCTAGATAACACATACCCCACCAAACAAGTAAATACGCCTTAATTTGACATAATATTAAATAAAAATATCATGTTGGTTTCCAGGACCGCACATGTATTTTTTAAGCGGCAGCGAACGTGTTAAAACAATACACACGCCAGGGGAAGGTTGCAAAAAATTCTTGCAGTTCGCTCCAGTTAGTTGATTTAAAACACCACATAGTGCTATCTGTTTTTCAAATAAAAGTGGGATTGGGTACAGAGGAAGAGGACTCTTGTTTTATACACAAGTGAGTTAGTTGTAAGGAGTAGGTCCAGGAGATGTGGAGTATGGTTAGGGTTGTTAGGAATTCTGGTTGGTTCGGAAATCATTTGTGTGACATCACAGGATACAGCAAATGCTTCTGCACTATGACTTGCGGGATTAGAAGTAGAGGAAAATTGAAGCCAATTGGAGTTATGGACATTAAAATCTCCCGAAATTGAGATATTGTAGGATGGAAGCTGTGATAAGAGGTCTATTTTCAGACTAAAGTAATCAAACATATCTTGGAATTGTTATCATTGGGAGACCTATACAAGTAACAGTAGAACCAAATCGCGTCAAATTTGTTGTTGTCCAAAGTGGACATGCGCTTACAATCTACGTTGTCCTTGGTATGCGCAGATACTCCGACTTTAAAGTGAAATTTAGAGTGGAGCCCGTGGTAAAGGTGGTGGTATTGCACCGGGCGGCACGGGGTATACATGCCTTCCATCTATGAAGTTGTAGAATATTAGAGCTGAAAAGGAAACATTAAATAGTTGTTTTGTACGATTGTAGCATATAATAACTGCACTGAAAACAGAACCGGGTATTCATTAAACGTAATTAAAAAATATTGTGCATAAGGTATATAGTACCCCAATCTCTTTATAGTTAGTTTTTGTGTTTATAATTTAGTTCTGCGGGTTACATTATATTTTACGATGGGTAGCGTGCTAATCAGTTCCACCAACCCTTCTCCTTTATCCGGGCTTGGGACCGGAAACGACATCTAGGCTACTTAACCTCCAACCGCGGGCGACGTGGAAATAGCGTTCTGCTTATTTGGTTTATTTTGCGGGCCACGCTATATCCGCGTCGCACGTAATTTGTTTGAATGTAGTCAGCGGAAACGTTTATTTACCGTCAAGACGTTTACCATGGAATTTGAAATAAGTGGGCGCGTTCCAGTGAAAATATTAGCCAATTGCAAACCGTAGTTACCAAAACACAGCCCTTAGTCGGCGTGGATGACTTAGTCATGTACAACAAGTTGTAACATGTTGAAATTATTTTTATCAGTATAAGAACGTGTTGTGTATCATTTGAATTATATCTTCCAAGTTAGTTAGTTGTGCTACATTTATTCTAGTACGAATATTCTGAAATTTGATATGTCAAAACGTGCAGATGAAATGGACATTGATGATCATCAAATAATAAATACAGATAGTATTCCTCCCGCACCGCCACATTTTCCTTTTACTGCAACACCAGCAGTGAATGTAATATTGGACGAAAATGCTACACCACTTATATTTCGAAATATTTTTCGACGACCAATTGATGATGATTTTGGTGAATAAGACAAATAAATATGCCAATCAAGAAATAAACAAACAATCGGCACAATCCAGTAACAAGAAATCTAAGAAATGGGTAAATGTTGAAATCGCAGAAATGAAGGTATTTTTAGGCGTATTATTATTAGAGAGTATTGTACATTTGCCTGAGCAAGAATGGTACTGGACAAAAAGAGAATCAATATATGTTCCAATTTTTGGCAAAGTCATAACACGCGACAGATTTAGACTAATAATGAAATACTGGCATTTTTCGGATAACTCCACCTTCAATCCAACGTCACATCCGTGTACGAAATTACGTAAAATATACGAAGTAGTTGAATATTTACGTATGAAATTTATGACAGCAATACTTCCAGAACAGAACATTACTGTGGATGAAAGTTTAATGTTATTCAAAGGAGATTAGGATGGAAACAATACATTCCAATAAAAGATCCGTTTTGGCATAAAGTCATACGTTTTGTGTGAATCTGAATCTGGTTACATTTGGAACTTTTTATTGTATGTTGGTAAAAGTACCTTATACACGCACAAATATGAAAACTTTCCGGTTTCAACAAAAACCGTATTATATCTAATGGATTCTTTGCTGAACGACGGATACTGTGTTACTGTTGATAACTTTACACTTCTCCGCAACTTGCTGATTATCTGATTACTCATAAAACAGATATGTATGGTACGTTACGGCCAAACAGAAAAGATTTGCCACCAGGTTTTGCAAAGATTAAATTAAAAAAGGCGAAATAAAAGCTTTTCAAAGAGGCAAAGCAATGGCTTTGAAATGGCAAGATAAAAACCGTTTGTACCTTTGAGTACAGTGCATAATCCATCATTATGTACTATAAGACTGAAGAACGGCCAAGAAGTAGTGAAACCACAGGTAATCATTGACTACAATCACATTATGGGGGGCGTTGATAGATCTGATCAAGAATTGAGCTACTACGAGACCACCAGAAAACAACAGAAAAATACTATAAAAAATATTTCGTCACCTGATGGACAAAGCATTGTTCAATGCATTTGTCATATACAAGAAAATTTCAAAAATTCAAAAAATCATTTTGGACTTCAGACTAGACATTATTGAAGAAATTTTGAAAAATCTTCAACATCCTTCAAGGCAAAATCAAGGAGATGCTAACATATCTAGGCTAGTAGAACGTCATTTTATTTCTCATATTCCACCAAACCCCATAAAAGGAACCCAGAAGAAGATGTGTAGTATGTTGCTCCAAAAGGATAAAATGGGAAAAAGTGAGAAAAGAAACACGAACATGGTGGAATGATTGTAATGTTGGGTTATGTATGGATCCATGCTTCAAAATATACCATACGCAAAAAATTTTTAAAATACGTCCCATATGTATACATTTCATAAATAAATTTTCATTAATTCCAATTTTTTTTAATTTTTTTCTATGTCTTTTCAAACAAGTCATATTTTCAACTTAAATAATGCATTAAATTGACCGCATTTTTGACAGAAAAATGAAAATCGGCTGCTGGAGGGTTAATCCACCCACCAAATGCTGCAAGTAGAGTTACTACCACGACTAACGTTCATAATAATTAAACTAATTATCTTTTTTTTTTTTTTGGGAAAAACCGTGTAGTTAAAAGTAAATTTTAAAATCACCATTAAACATCAAAACTGCAATTGCAGTTATCCTCCTCAGTGGAAGTAGAAAAATAACAAATATTTGGAATATTAATGTCAACAAAGTTTATACATACTTCAATTTAGTAGACACGGTCATTAAAACTTTTCACAATTTCACATTGTAGCGTTGTACAATGTTGAGAAACACACAACTTAAAGATTTATTTCTTTGGCTTAAAGATAATTAAACAAAAAAAAAAAATAAATAAATAAACTAGTAAAATGAATTTATAGAAGTGACGCCTTTATACTCCACAACCTAACACTTTTAATTAACAAAAATGAAAGAAAAAAGTGAAAAATATAATGACTTTTGTAATAGAAATAAAGGGTTGTATACTCTTAATGAAACTCAAAAATAGGGTGGGTACAGCTTTACCAACTTTTTTATATTTACATTCTTAATTTTTCTTTATTACAAAGGTTACATTTCATAATTTTTATTTTTACATTTCTGTCGTACTTATTCATAGTTAAGTAAGAAATTAAAATTGATGCATTTGAACTCTTTATTAGAATTTTCTTGCTAACTACAGTAAAAAAGCTTAATGGTCGGACGTTGAATCATTATAACAATAATGTGGCTTCTTGTTTAAAGATGTTAACATCATAAATCATACGTAATGTATGCATGTATGTGTTAAGATTATACATAACAAGTATATAAGGAAAAATTCCAAACAACCAGTTCAAAAAATGTTCCAGTCAAATGTCAATCTGCCTTCAACACGCACCACACTTCATATACCTACAGAGGGCATTATATATTAAACTTCTCTATTATTATTTCATGAACAATTTGATGCTGTCTGATTTATTTTGTTTAGTTTTATTACAGTTTTGTTGGATATCTATATAAATAATTGAACTCATTATAAATACTATAAAAAAATATATCAAAACTTTTTTACAGATGGATTATTTCTCATTTTTTACTTTTATGGTCTTATTAATAATTTATAAATCGAATTATTTTTTATCGATACACTTTTATAAAAGTAGTCATTCAAATTTTGTATGGAAAATGATCAGTTAGGGAGATCTTATCATATTAAATTAATTAAGCGATTCTTTTTAAGTATTAATTTAGTTTGACGTTCCAAATTTATGAAGTACAGGTAGTTTTTTGGTTAAATAAAAATTTTAATAAATTATTCATGTTATTCCTATCCATTATGTCAATTCTCTAATACACTTCAATAATCTTTTCTTTCAAATTTTTTTATGTACGTATATAACGATAGATATAGACGGAAAACGTTAATAGTAACCTTATCTTTACTCAAATGTTAACAGCTATCTCTATTTTATATTTACACTTCATTACGTTCTGCACTCACCTAAGCGTGTGTGCACCGTACTACAATTAATTAAAGTTTTATAGTTTCTATCTTAAAAACAATAATTTATTCTTAAAATTTCAACTCAAAAAATATAACTATTTAGTGGTATCCTTGTGTTGTGCTTATTTAATTGTATCAAACAGCGTTATGCATTGATCGTACAGCTCTTTTAACCATCAAGAACCTTCAAGAAACACTCAACGCGTTTAAAAACAAAACTACATAAACAGAAGCGTGCCCGTGCCATGCTAGTGAAAAGGTGAGAGAAAAATATTGGTGTTACTAGCCGCAGGTCTGTCTCTTCAAGGTTACGTGGAGGTCATTGACTTAGCTGAGAACCATAGAGGGAATGGGTGGATTCTTGTGTATGCTACAGTGATTGTAAATTAGCCAGTGGTAATATGCCACTAACAACGTGTTAATGGCACAAAAACAAAAAAAGCAAAGAATTACAGAAACTACTCTATGACTAACCAAACTGGCTAGGACACAAAAACATAAACAGTGTAAAGAATTACGATGTTTAACAATTAAAGCATCACCTAAAGATAGTTGTACCGGGTGGGTCAACGATAGAATAAACTGAACTGGTGCTTTATGGGTTTAACTTTATTATCCTATTACACACGGTGGCAAAAATCTCACTACTTTGTATGGGCAACTTTGTTATTATAAAAGATACAACGTTGGTTAAATTAGCAAAGTTGGGCAGAATTACATGAAGATTTACAACCCGGCAAGAAAATTGACCATTGTTGCCAAGTTTCCGATTTATTTGAAAAAAACAGAAAATCGTTAAGACTTTCAATCAATGCTGGCTCATTAGTTAATAAAAATACCGTAAAATCTCAAAGAGGTTTTTAATAAATAATTTTAAGGTTAATTAGGTGCACTATCCCTAATCACTGCTTTTTAAGTTACAAACCCTAACTTACCATTTTTTAAATAGCAACCATAAGCGAAAGTTAGCTTATTGAATCCCTTATTTTTTTCTGATTTCAACGATATAAAGTTATAAATATCTAATTTTAATAATAATACGTAAAACTTTAAAAATTAAAAAAAAACATTTAATTAAATACATCGTTATGGTTACGATAAAACAATTGAAAATCGTTAAAAATAAAACGACGGGAAAAATTCTAATTTTAAAGTTATTCTACAATTATTAATGTTTAATTTTAATTAACACAAACCAAAGTTTCAAAGTGACCGCCGTTACATTGTACTCCAAATTAAAACGTTTGATAATGTTGTCCTGAACTTTTCGTAACGTGGCTTTTCTTACAGAATTAATAACAATAGAAATCTTTTCTTTTAAAGTATTTATATCAGTTGGTTTTTCTTTGTATACCTTGTTTTTTATTGTTCCCCACAAAAAGAAATCGAACAGGGTAAGATCCGGTGATCTCGGGGAGAAAAATTGTACCACGTGTTGCAATCGTATTTGGAAATCTTTCATTCAAATAATTCATAACTCTAATCGAATTATGTGCTGGAGCTCTATCTTGCTGAAAATATTGCAGATTGCGAATGGTATTCAAAGGTACATTATCCAGCATTTCTTCCAAATTGGTAATTCAACATCTTTCGTAGACTTCTGCGTTCAAATTTTCATTGTGGAAATAAGGTCCCAAGATTTTTGTACTAAGAATTCCACTCCAAATATTTACAGAAAACACTTGTTGATTCCGCTTTTCTACTGCGAGACTAAAACACATGTTTTTTTCTATTAAAAATCCCATTCTTAGTAAACTTTGCTTCATCGGTGAAAAGAATTTTATATGAAGCATTTTGATCTATCTCAAAGTTCCGAATAAGCCAATTAGCATATTCTAGTATTATCTGTATGTCAGTTGAATGTAAAGTATTTCCTACGTGGTGGCGATATGGCTTTCGTCCATATTTCATTAAAATTAATCTTGATTCTTGTTTAGAAATACCACACTCCATACCTATTTGCCTAATAGTCGCAGTTGGTTTGAAATCTGAAAACATTGGTTTCAGTTTCAACGCGCATCCTTTAGTTTGATAAAGGATCCATACATTTTCAAATTTTCTTCCATTCTACCAAAAATACGCTTATGAGGTTGACGTCGTTCCATATAAGTTCTATACCTCGGAAGCTCTGCCTGAATCACGTTCGCATAAATAGTAGCAGAACAACATGTCGTTTCTTTCTTCAGTGGAATACATTTTAGAAACTCTTCCGTACGCACTTCTACAGTAATTATCAAAGCAAAGCGAACTTATTAAGATTGATAAATGCAATACTTAATGATATTTGACAATGCGTTAGAATATTGTTTTTACTGGACGATTTTCAGTTGTTTTATCATAACCATAGCAATGTATTTAATTAAATGTTTTTTTTTTATTTTTGAAGTTTTATGGATTATTATTAAAATTAGATACACAAAACTTTATATCGTTGAAATCAGAAAAAATAAGGAATTTTATAAGCTAACTTTTGCTTATGGTTGCTATTTAAAAAAAGATAAGTTAGGGTTGTAACTCAAAAAGCAGTAATCAAAAATTTTTTTGAGTAGTACATCTAATTAAGCTTAAAATTGTCTATTAAAACTTCTGTGAGATTTTACTGTATTTTTAACAACCAACGAGCCAGCGTTGATTGAAAATTTTAATGATTTTCAGTTTTTCTCAAATAAATTGTAAACTTGGCAACAATGGCCCATTTTCTCTCCGGGTTCTAAATCTTCATGTACTTCTGCCCAACTTTGTTAATTTAACCAACTTTGTATCTCTTATAATAACAAAGTTACCCATACAACGTAATTAGATTTTTGCCACCCTGTATATTTAGTAAGTGCGTATATTTTAAAATTATTCTTGATTATGCAGAGTGTTCCAGAACACCAGGACAAGGTACAGTTAGCATTTTTTCCATGGAACACACTGCATATCATTCGAATTTTGGATTCACAAGTATAACTTTATTGTTATGTACTATACTGTGTTTTTCTAGGAAAACTTTTATGTTTGGGCCAAAGAAAGACCAAGCTTAAGTCTATGTTCTAAAGAAGGAATATTAGTGATACATGGTATAGGGTACTTATCTTTTTTGGGATTCTTTAATGGTGTACTTTAAATTATACAATCTAAACGTTTCGATAACACTTACAGTTATCTTCGTCAGTAGTAATGTTTGTTAAAAATTGTTAAAGATGTAGCAAATAATTTTGTCAAATTTGAAAAATTAAAACATAAACATAAGCCTGCTATTAGTATAACAGTTTGGGAAACATAAAGCCAACTATAAAATTATTTAGTAAAGAATAACTAGGTCATAAAATTAAATATTATTAAACTGCCTCAAAGATGGCAAACCAGAACACTCTCAACGACGAAAGCTAACAATGAAATTTGCCAGCCAAAAAAACACATTTAACAAAATTTAATCAAGTTATGATGTAAGTGTAAAGTTGTGAAAAACTTCAATTTTAAAATGATAGAAGCATTCACAAATCCAAACATTACACCAAATAAAATAACCCAGTTAAACCTAACAAAGAGATATCTTTATCAATAATTGGAAGTGTTATTAACAATGAAAAGCACAATGCAGAAAGTTCTTTGTAATTTTTAATTTTAATTTAATTTCAACTACTTATGTTAAATTATAGTGCTGTGGTAATTTAACATATAATTGGTAAAGCATTTGCTTCAAGGTCTAGGAAAAACACAGCAAAAAACCTAGACATACCAAAAGTTGAAAACAAATTAAAATCAAGGCGATTGAAGGTGTAGCAATGGGTAGTCCCCTTAGTCCTGTTATAGCTAATTTTTATATGGAAAAATTTGAAACATTAATGTTACAAAATACACCTAAAAAACCTTCAGTTTGGTATAGATATGTAGATGACACATTTGTTATTTGGAGACATGGAGAAGAAGCACTGCATGAGTTTTTGGTTTTTATAAATGGTATACATCCTAGTATTCAGTTTACCATGGAAAAAGAAACTAATGGAAGTTTACCATTTCTTGACATATTAATATCTAAAAATAATAATTCACTATCTTTTAAGGTTTACAGAAAGCCGACACACACTGATAGATACCTTCATAAATTATTCAACCACCATCCACGTCAAAAATTAGTGTAATTAAATCTTTAGTAGATCGAGCAAAACGAATTTGTGACCCTGAATTTTGAATGATGAATATAAATATTTAAGAAAATCCTTACAAGATAATGGATATTCACTTACAGATATTAATAATGTTATTACACCTTCTAGGCGTAACCTTAAAGAAAAACCAGTTCTTAATGTTGGTACTGCTTTTCTTCCTTTTATAGCTAATGTTACAAATAGAATTGAAAAATCCTAATCAAATATGGCATTAGGACTATTTTTAAACCTACAAGAAAAATTAAAGAACATTTAAGATCACCTAAAGATGTGTCAAAGCCTTTATCATCTTACGGAGTGTATAAGTTATCTTGTTCATGTAGAAAAGTATACATCGGGACCACAAAACGTAGCTTTGATACAAGACGCACAGAACATATGAGATTTTGTAGATTGGGTCAACCAGAGAGGTCTGCTGTGGCTGACCATGCCCTGAATAATCTAAATCATGACATTCAATTTGACAATATGGAGATATTGTCAAGACAAACCCATTATTATGTTCGTTTGCAACGTGAAGCTATTGAAATATATAAACACCCGAATAATTTTAATAGACAAGAAGAAAATCTCCGTTTAAATAGGTTTTGGCATCTTATAATTAAAAAAGAGGATAATGATACGCCTTGATTTTAATTTGTTTTCAACTTTTGGTATGTCTAGGTTTTTTGCTGTGTTTTTCCTAGACCTTGAAGCAAATGCTTTACCAATTATATGTTAAATTTCCACAGCACTATAGTTTAACATAAGTAGTTGAAATTAAATTGAAATTAAAAATTACAAAGAACGTTCTGCATTGTGCTTTTCATTGTTAATAACACTTCCAATTATTGATAAAGACTGGGTTATTTTATTTGATGTAATGTTTGGATTTGTGAATGCTTCTATCATTTTAAAATTGAAGTTTTTCACAACTTTACACTTACATCATAACTCGATTAAATTTTGTTAAATGTGTTTTTTGGCTGGCAAATTTCATTGTTAGCTTTCGTCGTAGAGAGTGTTCTGGTTTGCCATCTTTGAGGCAGTTTAATAATATTTAATTTTATGACCTAGTTATTCTTTACTAAATAATTTTATAGTTGGCTTTATGTTTCCCAAACTGTTATACTAATAGCAGGCTTATGTTTATGTTTTAATTTTTCAAATTTGACAAAATTGTTTGCTACATCTTTAACAATTTTTAACAAACATTACTACTGACGAAGATAACTGTAAGTGTTATCGAAACGTTTAGATTGTATAATTTAAAGTACACCATTAAAAAATCCCAAAAAAGATAAGTATTTTATTATGAGTGTTAATGGTGAAAGTTTACATTTTCATATGGTATAGGGTGTTTACAATATATGTTCATACCTGCGAAACTTGATATTCGGAAATATCACTTTTCTCAAATAGTACACTCTGTATATTTTTACGCTGTGTTAAAGAAAATAAAAAACCACACAACGGTTCATAAGCATGTCCTATACCTATCTTTCACTGTTTTAGAGCTATTTTGATTTTTCTATATTTCTATTTTTGTTCAAAGTAGCCATGAAAAAATTCCCACATGAAAAATATTTGACCTGTCAAACTGTTGTTGTATTTTAGTAGCCGTTTAAGATTGAAAAGTTTTGTGTGTTCAGTAGTAAAAAAAAGGATTACTCCGAGAGTGAATTAGTTGATATGGTTTATGTGTGAGCAGAAGCTAAAAAACATTGTCTTTTTGTTCAAATGTTATACAGAATGACGTATCCCAGTCAACGCCAACCCACTTTTGCAAATTTGGTAGAGAGATTCGATTCTACTGGTAGTATGGATTATGTAAAACGCAAAATGCTATATAGAAATACCAGTAACCAAGAAAAAACACTGGAGATTGTGCTTCATATTAAAGAAAACCCGCATGTCAGAACCCGTCAGATAGCAAGATCATGTGAAGCGTCACAATTACCTGTTAATCGGGCGACTAGAAAATAGTGCCATCCTTACCATATTCAATTACACCAGGAATTACTCAATAATCCCTTCGAATGACGAGTGAACCTTTGCCAGTGGATTAGTGCTCAACTTGACATTAATCCAAACCTTTATCTTATATTAAGTTATATGACCATTCTACGTTTAGAAGCAATAGTGCTGTAAATCATCATAATATGCCCTATTACGCATTAGACAATTCATTTTCGATCCGACAAATGTAAAACCAAAACTAGTGATCCATAAATGTTTACACAATAGAATTATTGGACCATATTTTTAACACTCCCCTGATTAGTCGTATCTACTTTCAATTCCTCCAAAAAATTTTGCCTAACGTCCTTCATATGCTTAGTAATGAACGACAGTATATGTGGCTGCAATAGTACGATGCCCCTCCGCAATACCACCGCGAGGTAAGCGAATTTTTAGATGAAAATTATCCTGAAAAATGAAATGGGCGTAGAAACCTTGTAAAGCGACCCCCAAGGCCGTACGCTCTTACTCTATGCTATATTATCGCACGTGTATATGTCACATCTACCACTACAAAAGAAGATATGGAAGATAGAATACGAGATGCTTGTGGAATGATAACACTGGAGAACCTGGGAAACGTGGAGCAAAACATAATAAAACGTAGCATTTATCTGTAATATTTCTTCTTCATGCTTATGCTTGATCTTTCCTTGGTCCAAGTATAAAAGTTTTCCTAACAAAACACAGGATGGAACATAATAATAAAGCTATACCTGTAAATACTATTTTCTGGATAAAATTTGAATTATTTCAAAATGCATAAAACCTATATAAAAAAAGTTTTATAGTTCCACGAAGAATCCAAGAATCAAATAATATACAGGATGTTGCATTAAAATTAGAAACCAACCTTTTCTTGCCCTGCTTTTTTGGAACACTCTGTATATTCAAGAATTATTTTAAAATGCGCAATCTTACTAGCCATATAATATGGTAAATACAGTTTATTGGCAAAATTTACCTATAGAGTACCAGTTTACTTTACTGTATCGTATACTCACCCTGTACATATGTTCAAAATGATTACCGTTGTAATTAAGACAGACCTTTTTAGAGCACAATTTGTGGCTTTTCTTAAAGAACGTCTATTAATACTAACGAAAGCTTTTAGTACGGCTTCTCCAAGATCGTCCACTGCTTAAGACCACCATCGCTACACCGTATCCTTTATCGTGCTGAAACCACTCCAGCAAAGCGCGAGTCTCTAAATTTACCTCATGAATCATATTTTCGAAATTATTTTGTAAGAAATGAAGGTAAAGCTCGCCGGTTAAATTCCCATTAAAAACATGTGGGCCAAGAAGTATTGATCTGATCACACCACACCACACATTAAACCCAAATTTCATATGTGGTCTTCTTTGTTCGACATGATGCGAATTTTTTTGTGACCGGAGATGCTCCTTGCGCCTATTAAACATCCCGCAATTTGTACCTTAAATTTAAACTGCGGATCGATGGCACACTTGTTTCTAAATCACGTACAAAACTCCATACGCCGAACATTATCAGTAGTGTGTAGTATTTGTGAAGTTAATAACTTATAGGGGTGCAATTTATGGTTTTTTAAAACTCATACAATAGTGCGTTGTGAAATTCCCGTTTGCATACTAATTTCTCGTGTTGAAGTTGATGTATTTTGCATAACAAATGATAAAATGTTTACTTCGGCAGCTCCATTAGCGTATCCTGTTTCATTTCTGAGTTTTAGAAAGATCATTATTCACCTAAACCATCATATAGTCTTTTGAATGTGCGCTGAGAAAGCTGACGGCATTTAAAATAGAGGTCAAAGTATTTCTATGTAGCTCACACTTTATTTTTTTTTTAATACCGATATAGCACTCAACCATATCACGCTATTAAAGTAAACGTCAAAGTAATACCATCTGTCAATCAACAACGGCTTCCATGGCCTACCATAGTAATAATTCTGAAATTTAACCAGGCAAACGGTCTTATTTTTTTAATTTTTCAAAATAACTATGGCGTATGTATATCATTAGAAAGCCTAGAAAAAAACCTTTCTTACAAGTTCATAGCCAACTACTGCACCCATTAAAAAAATGCATGTAACTCAAAAACAAAGCTTACATAAAAAAATCTATTCAACTGCCTTATAAAGAACATAATTATCTATAACTTTTTCCTTTGCACCTATTTTCTTAAAATGGAAATAACTAAAATATACGCACTTAAAGAAATTATAAAAAAATCGTTGGTTTGAAGTATCAGGTTACTCTTGAATTTTTGAAGAAAACAATTGAAACACTGAATTGGCCTCAAAAAACTGCAAATATTCCCCATTTAACCGTCTTTCTATCTACTCTAGTTTTCCAGATCCCCATAGTAGACAAAAAACTAACCCTGTATATGTAGACGAAAACAAACGTAATCACTAATCAGTACGATACCTACTTATACCTATTAATTCATTTAATTCGTTAATGCAAGTTGGGTCACAAACACAAAATACTTTACCAGCGGTTTAGTCAAATGAGGGGGACGGGGTGGTTCGAAGGTTTCTCTAGTCATCTCTGAGATTCAGTAAATAAAATTAGTATACAGGTGTGGAAAAACATTATTGCGAGTCTGACTTATAATAAGCTAGAAAGAAGCCCAATAAGCATTATGAGTGTAAGAGAGACATAACTTTACCGATGTTGCCACTTGTACATATTTGCATGTAGGCACAAAATGTTAACTACTTAAGTCTCCTTCAATCTAGCTTCAACATTTCTAACGAAACCAAAGCAATTAAGATGATGTTAAAAAGTCACATGTTCTTTGAAACTATTAAATAAATACTTTACACTTAAACATTAAATGAGAATACCTCAAACATCGAAGTTTATTGTAATTGCGAATTTATGACATGGTTCGATTACTACTAGTAAGAAGAAGCAAGAAGAATCTTACGAGAGCTACAAACAAGAACATTAACATTTACAGCGATAGTATACCTTAAGTTTAAGGTTTAACTTTAGCATTATAATTCTTATTGAAAAACCAACTATTTTCAAAAATCAACAGAATAAACTTTTTTCAAAACTCTACTTTATATGATTTTCTAAAAGACCTCCACCTTGCGCCAGGCAGTATCTGTGATAAAATTCAGTTCGGAGGAGTAATTGCACTTCTCATGTCAAAAAAGTCGTTCGGTGCGATATCAGGTGAGCGAAGAGGATATTTAATAGTACCTTTTCCACTAATAATACGGTTAGGGTACGTTGTTTCCAAAAACTGTTGAACTCTTGTTGCAGTATGAGCAGGACAGCCATCTTCTTTATACCAAATGTCATCAAAATTTATATTGAGGCGTTGAACAACTGGTTTCTCAATAGTTCTAAATATTTGTTCGCATTCAAGTTTCCATTGATAAAAACACTCGTCGGTAAACAAAATATTTTCAATAAATCTTTCGTTTTCATTAGCCCGATTCATCATATCTTCACAAAATTCCATATGCTTTTGATGATCTTCTGGAAAAATTTCTTACGTAGTTTGCTACTTATAGCAATGGTATTTATTCCTTTTCAAGATATTGCGAACTATTCTTGGTTCAATATTCAACAGACTGTACTGTCTTTGTTTTACTTATTATAAGTTAGATCCGCAATAATATTTTTCCATACCTGTATAACCTTGCTACCTATTTTCCACTGTCTGATGTTAGAGTAGTTCCATAAAATATTATATTTCCTATTTATTTACTATGCTAGTAACTCATTTCTTCAACTGACAAAATAATAAAAGAATATGTACAGAATTAGGATTCTCCAATTATACGTTAATATAAAATATTTATCTTTTTTGGGATTTTTTAATGGTGTACTTTAAATTATACAATCTAAATTTTCCTTTGATGGTGGCCAGTCTGGTTTGTGTAAAACCCACACGTCAAGATTTGCTTCTAAATACAAAATAGAAGATCTCCAATTATATTAGGGCTACGGTTCTTCTTCTTCAGATGCTTATCCGATTTCAGATGTTTGCGATCAGCATGGCTATTTTTATTTTCTTTCTGCGTTTCTGAAAAGTTCGTTTGATGTACTTCCATACCATAATTATAGGTTATGCAATCAATACATTCTTGTCCGCAGTGGACCACGCTTGCCGGATATCCTGACTTGAATGATGGATTATAATAGGGAGTACTTTGTTCCTCGTAATATGTTTGAGATGTTAATGTTGGCAGATCTTAATGGTGACCGATCTCATTCTCGTTCAACTTGTGAAGGGCTTGGACGTTACGTAATACGGTCTTTCGATGATTCTTCGGTATATCCACTTTTAAAAAGCTTTGAGTTTTTTCTAGGTTGTATCGTTCAAGGTCTAGGACTCACTTCTATGCAATCAAATGGAGAATAACATGCAAACTTTGGTGTGTAGGTGGAGTTCATGACTTTTAAATAAATTGGTCATACCATCGAAAGCGGCTTCTGATTTACCCAGTTCTTATTCACAATTATACCTAGGTATGTGGTTTAACTCACTATTTCTATCCGTTAATTGTGGACGTAGAGATTAGCGTTGGTAATAAACTAATGGCCATAAACCTTTTCGTATTGCTAGTAATAAGTGTTTGCATTCCTTCAAAATATTGAGTAAATGCATCTTCAATTCAGAAAGACGCCATTTGGTTCCAATACAGGTTGGTGATAATCTTGAAATCTTTTAGTTACGGTCAAACGTTTTTTAGCATTCGGTTAAGCATGCCATATAGGTATTACAATTGACATATCTGCACTTCTGAGAAAGGAGCCTCTTGGGGATCCATTGTATTGATGCAACTAAATTGGTTATCAAACATTTGCTCTTCACCCTTAGTTTAAATTCTTTTGTGAAAATTTTGAGAAGGCCGCTCATCAGGCTTACGTTGGTATATTACTCGAACTTCTTTTTTTGGTAAAATTATGAATTCGTTCGGTATATTGCCTATTGAATATTTTGGTGAGTGTTTTAATATGATTCTCTTTTAGTATTTTTATGAATCGGATCAGGTATCTCCTTGTATGTCTGGAGCTTCCTACCTTTCTTTATAAAACCATCGAAACCTATTTGTAACTCATATATCTCTTGGCAGTTTTAATTTTTCGCCTAATCACTCTGTTGATGTGCATGTATTCTACAACGTCGTGCTTCTTGTATCTTCTTTCCTCCATTATTGTTACAATTTCGTTGGTCATCCACATTTCTCTTTCATGGGATCTCTTCATCAACTATTTATTCGATTTTTTTATATCTGTTCGTATATCTTTCTTGGTCTTGAGCTTTTACGTATTCTTATATTGCATTTGTTAGTATTGTTGATTTTTGTTTTTGTTTTCTTTAGTCTCACTTTGAACCCTTCAGTCCATTTTACTGATCGGAGCCGTCTCGTTAAAGGTATTACCAGGGCGGCTTCGTTAAAGGTATTAACACATGCGCAGCTGTTCCTAAATGTTCTATTTAAGGCGATCGAGTTCTGATGATTTGGTCTGGTCTGCTTAGTAGTGATTTCCAAGTGGCATCTTGATCTACGTATTCAATATGGCACATTTGTTTTCAGAAACTAAAACTTCCTTGGTATGTTCCCTATGGTTTATGGTTTCTGTCTCCTACACTCTGACTTATAGCCTGCCCTAAGCTTCCAGTTGAAATTACCCATCGTTATGGTACCTTCTCGTGCGCAGCACTGTTTTAGTAGCTCGATGATACATCTATAAAACTCTTCCATTTCCTCTCTAGTTTGTCTGCTGTTGGGGCACATTCTTGAATGCGGGGATGATCCATTATTTAATCCTTATATAACAAAATGCGAAATATAAGTAAGAAGAGGAAAACGCTATGCTTTCTAGATCGTAGTTATTATGACCGCCACCTCTCCTACCCAGTCAAGGGCCGCGGAGTCATACCAGCATAACGGTACTTTATTTTATATTCGTATTAACCTTTCGCTCTTTGTTTAGTGTTAATCTGTCATTGGAAGCGGTAACGTGTTCCCCGCTACTTGAAAAGAAAATAAAGCCTACTAACAAAGGATTTGGTTATTATTGGAAAACTTGTTTAACCTGGTATTAAGGTTAAACTACTTTTTTACATAGGTACCAAATGGTTAAAGGTGTCCACACGGTAGTCTGAAGAGAGTGTTTTGAACATTTTTTCAATATCCCAGTAAGCTTACCGCACAAACTTGAACGGGTTAATCTTAAATTGCTAGTAGAAGTACAAGAATTGCTAAGCCAACTAAAAAGGGAAGATTTCCATCAAATGGATCTGTATATTATCAATGATTTTACTGGAATCTTTAATATAACAGAAACCCTTAACTATTTAGGAATAATTTTAGATCTTGCTATCAATAAGAATATAAGCATAGCTGTAATGTAATTGTGAACAACGACAACACTGTTGGGAAGGGTTGTCTAACTTGGTTAACATCTAATGCGAATCCGGATGTTTGTTTAAAAGAATATCTCCAACCATATTATGGATTTTATCAACTGCTCCGATACAAGATTCTCCTACCACCAAAGAACATGACCTTATCAGATTAAAAGCTACAATTTAGAACTACCTTAATGAGATAGAAATTTTCGTAATAGGTATGGCTAAATAGGCGGTATCCCAATGGGACCGGGCGAGGTTGTAATATTCACTTTTATGACTTGGATGTCGTAAAGTGACATAAATTATTAACAAAACCTTATAGACAAAAGGGCGCCAACTAGTTTGATTACATCATTTATAGAATAGTTCTCGATAAACACAGCGATAGAACCCATAGAAACAGAAATCACAACCGCTTACCTTTTGTTGTGACTGCACTCCAAGAAAAATCGTTGTGCTGCAATATTTCAATACTCAAAAATAAAATATCACTCACATACGACACTACTTGCCTCCAACGTGAAAAGGTTCACTGAATTTTAATGTAATTGTTCTTAATGCAACTGTTCGCTCGCTTTTGCTCAATATCAAAGATGTATCTTTCAAAATCTATTTATCAAGTTTTTTTGAAATTACAGCAAAACAAAAACATGTACATTTTTAATTCTGCAGCTGCTGCTGACCTTTAATAACGTACAATTACAGGAACACTAGTAAACTTAATGTCCATAAGAATTTTAGTGCCCTGCACATTATCTACATACAAATAAAATACAAAACTAGTTTTAATAACACCTATTGAAAGAATAATCAACGAGCAAAGTTATAGCGGTTGGCAAGCAACATTCTCATTTCATTAAAGTTACTGGATAACTATGTAATGTAATAATAGAATGTGACTCATCACAAAAAGAGACATGTTAGATATTCCTACTAATAAACTATTTCAATAATGCTTACTGTACAATATGGCTAATTGTTAGAATAAATTATCTGATGTGCTTAAAAATAAAGCGTTTTATACATTCAACAAGGATCAAAACGTTGATAACACATTGTAAGCTAAATCTGTGATAAAGTAAATAATTGTGTGTACTATGATAAAAAGAAAAAACAATGAAAGGTATTATTACTACTGTTAAAATAAAAATAGTAATAGAGTAATTATGTTTATAAAAAGAATACAAGAATTAAACCTTTCGTCAAAGTTCACCTAAAATATTATGCAAATGGCAAAGTAAAAGAATTTGTAGCTTGCACCTGTAAAGCGTGTTCGGTTATTCTATAAAAGGAATTACCTTATTAGTAAAATGGTTGACTCTCGCAAGTTCAAACTTTTTTGAATTAATCAAATATAAACTAAACGCTACCATAGTTACTAAACAACGAACAATCCCCACATGGGTATCACTTGGTTGCAATATTAACATGGCAGGTGAGAATAAAGCAAGCAATAAAGATTACTTCATTATTTTGTTTCATTACAAAACATTAAAAAAAAGAGTTGTACAAGGTGTCTCAAATTGGTGCAGATTGAGGCGGTTACGCTCATTTCCAGTGTAGCTGGAAAAACTGACCACACATTCTCGAGGTCAATTTTAGAGAAATCTAATGGTCAAATACTCATTTTGATATATCTTACCATTTCCGAGATATAAGCAAAAATTGGTATCTTTGTCATTCTAGGAGGTAGCGTAACTTGCTTATTTATCAATATTTTTCTAGATTTAAAAACTTTATTAGAGCACTTTTTACGTACAATAAGAATCTGAAAACTAAAATTTTCCGTTACGATCAAAACTTTAATCAATGTTTAATAGGAGTCGTAAAATTGCGATTTTTATTGAAAATTTTTGAATGTTCACGATTTAGTTTTAGTTGTATATCTATATGTAAAGCAGGCTTTGAAATATTTATAATCTCCAAGGGTTTTATAACACAAAAAATAGAAGATATCGAAACATAGAAATAATGCGACTTTTCAGTATTTGTCGATAGAGAAATATAAAAACCAAATAATATTTATAGCTTTTATATAAGTTATATACGTTTTTAAACCTAGCAGAAATATTGATAAACAAAGAAGTTACGGTACCAATTTTGGCTTTTATCTCGAAAATGGTAAGAGATATGAAAATAAGTATTTGACCGTTAGATTTGTGTCTAAAATTGACCTCGAAAATGTGTAGTTAGTTTTTTCCAGTTACTCTGTAAATGGGCGTAACCCCTCAATCTGCATTAATTTCAGACACCCCGTACATCATTACCATATATTGTCAGGATGGTACGTTACAAATTCTGATTTACGCCAATTTTTATAAACTTACTTGCGGTCATTATTATGGTAAGTTTAACTTATCAACCGGAATAAACAATGGTAAATTTATCCCATCACCATCGAAATGTCTTTACTGTTCGGAGTTCTCATGTCAACTATCACTTTTTACACGAACCAACCCTCTTCCTACTTTCCATTTCCACCTAATCCTTGCAACTCCTTAACCAATCAAGCAACCACTTTAATGATCAGCAAACAAAAACAAAATTAATGGACAATTACTTTTCCCCTCGTGAAAAAGAAACCGCTGAGATCTAAAATTAAGTCCCATCGTCTAAAGGTAAAACCATTGCCAATCTACACTTAACACAACAGTTAAACAACTTAATAAGAGAAAGCGGTAGTTTGCCTGAAAGGGAAACCAATATTCCACGATATTGAAAATGCAATTCGGCGTAATAACAAAATGTAATTCCAACATGTGACCAAAACTAAATCTACTAAAGACGACGCGATGTGTTCAAATAAATAGTTTTCCTGAATACATTTATTTATTTATTTTAAGTTTTATCTTTATATTTGGATGAAGCAAAAAAATCAAAAATTCTATTGCTCAAAATTTTTGACAGAAGCGCCTGACGATACTTTTCTTATGATTAAAGTGGCGTTCGTTTTCTGTTCGTATGGGGCATGTAGTGTGGAGCTAAGAAAGTTAAATGTGAAGTATACCGAGGATATCGGCTCTTATTTGGTTGTCACCCTCCGTAGCACTAAGACAAGGAAGAAGCGTGTATTCACCGTTTTGACGGAAATGAGAGGAATTAATGAGATTGAGTTGTGCAGGAGATATGTAAGCTTGCGTCCAAAACATATCAATCACTCAAGATTGTTCATATTTTATATGAACAATAAATGTACGGTGCAACCTGTTGGGATGCACAATATCTAAAAGATGCCGAAGAAAATTGCCCATTATTTGAAATTACCGAATCCAGGCGGTTACACTGGGCACTGTCTACGTCGAACGTCAACTACACACAGAAGGCCGCAGCTAACCGTCTAAATTACCTTTTTTCTGCCTCTTTAAAGGACTGTAAAACACACATGCAAAATCGATAGTGTCGCTGGTCCAATTTTAATTAATTGTCATAAACGATCTGTATTCAAACAGGTTTGTCTTGGGAATGTTTCCTCAAGCACTTCACTACTCTCGATTCGAACTTGGTACCTTTAACCTACAAGTCTGACACCTTTACCGCTGAACCACTGAGTAATCCAATATATATTTTTTAGAGCCTTGAGAAGGACTGTTTTCGCACTTGAGTCGAATTCATATGTTATGATTTTTTCTCAAGCACTTGACTACTCTCTGATTCGAACTTGGTACCTTTAACCTACAAGTGTGACACCTCAACCGCGGAGCCACTGAATAATCCAATATATATTTTTTAGTATATATATATATATATATATATATATATATATATATTTAACTTTTTCGTAGTTGCGCATTAGCTTATTGCGCATGTTGCGCCGTAATTTATTGCACCGATGTTTCCTTACACTTTATTAATACTACTTTTGTAGGTCGTTTATTTTTTATCTTTTTTAAGCTTGATTTTTTTTAACTTGAGGACTGGGAATTCCATTAAATAGTCTAAGTTAAACAGATCGGAGACAGATCTATCCTAATATAGCCTACTTGCTTTATGGCTCCGAATTTCTTATTGTATATATTTAAATTTGCAAGTGTGCTTTGGCTTATATTTTAATTTATTCTTTAGTTTGATTTGATTACTATATTTGTGCTTAATATTTTTGTCGCTTACTTATCGATTTATGTTTTAATCTTATGGCACAAAACTAATGCTTTATCGTTAACGCTTTGCTAGCATACCTGATTGTTTTTATGTTTAATTCTGTTCTTTTCAGAAATATTCATGACTGCTAAATAAGGGGGACCTGTTATTAGTTCAATTACCTATTTGGGTTTTGACTCCGGGATCGAACAAGCACTTGTTTAACTGCTCTAAAGTTCAGTATATGTATTTATTTACACTACTTTTGTTCTTTTTTTGTTAGTGTACCAACGATTAATAAAAAAATTGTTGATTTTAATTTAGTTACAATAAAAATGTATTTTCTTTGCAGTCTTCGAGACTTTCGCGCCCTATGTTTTATTTTTATCCGTTTCTGTTAACTCCTTTCCTACGACCCCGCCTCCATACTGAAGAGCTAACCATTGAGCATTGAGTCCTAAAGGTAGATCACAAAAAGCTTCAAAGTTACTTTGTTTCTTTTTATTTCTTAAGGAATAGATGATAATTGAATAATTTATTTAGTTTTTAAAATAAAGTTTTTGTAGGATGTTTTGGTAGTTCACGATAAGTCTGTGGTCCAGCAGTTTAACCTTAATGTTATAGTCGTTCATATTTAATATAACAGTTGCATCACCTTTATCTGATTTTAATAGTATTATATTTTCATTACGTTTAAGATCAAATAAAGCACGGAGTTGACGAAAGGATAAGTTGCTCTTTGGATGTTTTGTTTTACGTAAAATATAACAGTTTCAAATCTAACTTAATTCGAAGCATCAAAAGGGTAAAATTTAATGGAGTTCTCATAATGTAAATTATATTTTCAAAAGGTATTACTCTTAGTGTTTTAAATCTAACTTCATTCGCAGCATCAAAAGGGAACAATTTAACAGAGTTCTCAATATTGTAAATTATATCTTCAAAAGGTATTACACTTAGTGTTATAGCAAAATTTCCTCCCTTAGAAAGCGCTGCAATAGCATCATCTGGAAAAATATGACCAGAAAGGTTTATAACGGTTTTTTTAATCAAAAGTTGGCCTAATATTTTGCTGCTTGAATAATTTGTCAAATTTTACTTTTTGACGTTGAAACAATCTTATCCCAATCCTCCCTATTTAATATAGATGAAATTTCTAAATGTAAATATAAAAGATCTCTATCGGTTTTATCAAATCACTTCCTAGTAATATGTATTTGATTATGCAGAAGGTCATTTTCAATTAAAGAACATTATCATCTTCCGGAGTGTATAAGTTATCTTGTTCATTTCGAAAAGTATAGATTGGAACCACAAAACGTAGCTTTGATACAAGACGTGAAGGAAGAACATATGAGATTTTGAAGATTAGGTCAACCAGAGAAGTCTGCGGTAGCTGACCATTCCTTAAATAATTTAAGTCATGACATTAAACTTGATTATATGGAAATATTGTCAAGATAAATTCATTATTATGTCCGTTTACAACGTAAAGCTATTGACACCCTAATAATTTCAATAGACAAGAAGAGAATCTCCGTTTAAATAGGTTATGACACCTTATAATTAAAGAAAGGTATAATGATACATCTTAATTTCAATTTTAATTTTAGCTTTTGATATGTCTAGGTTTTTTGCTGGGTTTTTTCCTAAACCTTGAAGGAAATTCTTTACCAACTATACGTTAAGTTACCACGGTTCTATAATAATTTAAGATTTGTGGTTAAACTTAAAAATTATATGAAACGTATTTAACCTTCACGCCATTCCCTTGCGGGGTAGGTAAAACAATCCCTGTCTCTTATTTATTTTTCATTCACAATCTTTCTCCATGCTTTCCTATCCCCGCATACCTTCCTAGCTTCCGCAAGATTCATACATAGTCTCTGACATGCCCTTTTGTTTTTAAAACTCCTTATCTTTCTTTCCTTTATCATAGATTCTACTACATTCACCCAAGTTTTACGCGGCCTACCAGGCCCGACCTTTCCCCTAACCTCACCCACATGTATTTGTTTCGTTAATCTTGCGTTGTTTATTCTCTCAATGTGACCAAACCAAAGTAATGTACAACTTTTATATCTATCTGTCATCGTCTTTTCCTCACCACACTCCCTCATTATGCATTCATTTTTTATCTTGTCCCTTCTCGTTTTACCACATGCGCTTCTCAGGAATCTCATACCCACGGCATTTATTTTTCTTTCGTGCTTTTTTTGACATACCCATGTCTCACTTCCATACAGTACTGACGGGACGAATACGCCATTATAGATTGCTCGTTTCGCAGCTAGGCTCATGCTTTCATTTCTCATTATCGTCCACATACTTACAAACACTGTCCTTCCAGCATTGACCCTTCGTCCAATATCGCTCTCAATTGTACCATCTGCAGTAAATATTCTACCGAGATATACCAGCTCGTCCACTTGCTCCACAATTTCATCTTGCAGAGTAAATACTCTACTCTCCTTTCCATCTTCCCGATTGAACACCACAATCTTAGTTTTGTTCACGTTTACCTTTAGGTCCATGCTCTCACAGACTGTATCAAATTTCCTCAGAGCGGTTTGCAGCTCATCCGCACTGTCACTTAATAAGACTGTGTCATCTGCATACACCAGGAGTCTTACATGTACGTCACCAACCATTACACCATTTGTATCGTTACATGCTTGTCCAAGACATTTATCCATGTATACATTGAACAACCACGGTGACATCACACAGCCTTGTCGCACTCCTTGCTCAATATTAAAGTATTCACTCACACCTCCTCTCAACCTAACACATGTCCGACTACCGTTGTATACTGCCTTTATTCCATTTATTAGACCTTTATTTACGCCATATTGATTTAATATTTATCACAGCTTCTCTTTATTCACTCTGTCATATGCTTTCTCCAAATCTACAAACGCACAGTACAACTTCCTTTTTACCTTTAAACACTTTTCGATCACCTGCTGGAGAGCAACCATCTGATCGACACGTCTTCTCCCTGGCACGAAGCCACCTTGCACATCCCACATCTTAGATTGTGTAGTTTCTCGTACTCTATCAATCAGTATTCTTCCAAATACTTTACCAGGTACGCTGAGCAAGCTTATTCCTCTGTAGTTCTTACAATCACTCTTGTTCCCCTTACCCTTATACAATGGTACAATAATCGCGCTCTTCCAATCACTCAGCACTTTTCCACACATAAGGCATACATTGAATAATTCACGCAATCTTCGTATAAGCTTTGCACCACCATACTTGAGCATTTCACTAGTGATTTCATCTACGCCTGCTCCCTTGCCGTTTTTCAACCTTCCTACCGTTTTCTCTACCTCATTTATTCCAATATCCTTCTCAGTTTCATTCATCATTTCTTCTATATTCTCCTTATTTAACCCTTCAGTGTTACTTTCCTCACTACTGTAGAGCTTTCCCAAATATTCTTGCCAGCATTTCCTCACTTCACAATCGTCCCATACTATTTCGTTTCTAGAATTCATCACTCCTGCAGCGTTCTATTTTGGGCCACGTTTTGTATTTTTGACATATTTCCAGAAGAGTTTTTTGTTTCCCTCAACATCATTCTGCATTGTCTCCCCTTCCACAGCCATCATTTCCTCTTTACTTATTCTCACTGCATCCTTCGCTTCTTTGTTTCTTAATCTGTACACCTCATACAATCGTTTCCTCTCAGTCTCATTTTTTGCAGCAATCATTGCCATGTACGCATGTTTTTTCTTACTTACTGCCTTTTTTACCGACTCATTCCACCAAGCACATTTTTTCTGTCTACCTACAATCACTCTTGCACATATTCGCACGGCACAATTGACAACAGAGTTTTTCAAGCTTATCCATGCACTTTCAACGTCAATGTCTTTTATTTGTTCGTTCCACACTGTTTCATTCACATTCAACTCTTTATTCACAGCATCTGCGTATTTCATTCTCGCACCATTATCCACTAGTTAGTCAACCCTAATTCTGGACGTTCGCACTACGTTTGCTTTCCTTCTTCACATCCACTTTTGCCCCAAACATACTCTCGATACAACCAAAAAGTGGTCCGATCCACACTGCGCTCCGCGCATTAGTTTTGTGTCTTTCACCAGGTTTCTAAGCCGTTCATCATACACTATCAAGTCTATCATACTTTTAGATTCACCTCTTTGTCATGTATAAATATGCACATTTTTATGTTTAAACCACGTATTGGATACAAACAGGCTTCTCTCCACACAGATGTTCAGCAGGTGTTTACCGTTCTCATTGATTCTTTGGTCTCCGAACTTTCCTAGAACGCGTTCACTATGTTCTCTCTGTACACCCATCCATCCGTTCATATCACCCAATATAATCACTCTTTCGTTTGACTTACATACGTTCAACACGTTCTCTACTTCATTCCAGAAGTTCTCACGCTCCTGGTCTCTTTCTACATTCACCGGTGCATAGCATACAATAAGAAAAATTGTTCGAAACTCCACTTTCATTCTAACCCATATTACCCCTTTTCGCTCTTTCACTTATGATCATCCCAACTCCTTTTGCGCCATGCACTTCCGTCTCAACTCCTGACCATAGTGCCAGGCTGCCATCCTCCATCCCCACAGCATCCTTTCCTTTGCGCTTTGTCTCCGATACACACAGAATATCAAGGTGTCTTTCGTACATTACATTCGCAATTTCAAATTCTTTACCATGCATACCTCTAACATTCCACGTACCGACTCGCCATTCATTCCTTGCACAGTCGTCAGCAACGGGGCCTGTCTGTTTCGACCTTGACCTGCCCCTTGTAGCCAGGTCGATCCGAGGCAATTGTATTGTTTTCTTGAATGATACCATAGCGAGCAGACCGGTTACTGGCCAAATCGTGCCCCGGACGATGTAGCATTCCCTACTAACGGTATCGTCCTACTACCGGACAGTTATGTCTACTGTCACGACATAATAGATAGATATAAATAATAGATCGTATACTTACTGTATGAATCTCAAAATGTACATATACATGTACATTTTTTTCTTTCTTACCTACCCTTCAATCACACCACGCGTTTCAACCATACTGCTCTATACGCGATTCCTGGTTCCGCGCCCCTCGCCGGGCTTGCTGATATATAAAATAAATAAATAAATAAATAAAAAATAAATAAATAAATAAAAAATAAATAAATAATAAATGAATCATTTGGTCGCTAATGAAACGTACTACTTTGTGTTTTCACTGTACAATAGCAATTACAGTTATTAACAAAAAACTGTTTTGAATAGATCTTTTAATTGGTATGTATTATGTATGTATGTATTTATTTACTCCATTTAAAAGATGTAAAAATGGTAATATGTAACAGTACACATGCTTAATTCAAACAGAAATACAAGTCGTCGTTAATAAGCGCACGTGAAGTAAGATTACAGTTTTGACTTACCGCACTTGTAATGTGTGAACGTGCCTAAACGTATCTTAAAAATAATGGTAGTGAAAGCTGCATATTCATATTTTAATCTGAAAGTTTTTCATTTTATTTTATTTTAATCAAGTATTAAATGACGAATTTGTTGATTTTATTACCTACTTTAATATAAATTTATACAGGAAAACAGTGCTGTTAGTGTAATAAAAATTACAAAACGGTATTTGAAAAGTGTTTACAATTTATAAAAATACAATAAAAAAACCATTACATAATAAAATAAATAATAATTAATAGCATCCTTTGTAAATAATGCACTGTTAAACAAGATTCATTAATTTTTGTTTCATTTTATGACTATTGATATCGGTAATAAATGTTAATGAGCAAATATACCAAACAGTTCAGTATTTTATTTAAATAAAGTAATTATATTCGATTTTGAAATAAGTTATTATTGCGGTTCCGGTACTACCATACCATTACGACTTTTATAATTAATAAATAATGACATTGAGATTATTAATCAACAATTGTACAACGCAAGCTAACAATCATATATATTCATATTTACATCCAGAAAAACACAAATACTGAATCTTGAGCTTTTTAATTACACTTTTCCCTTTTGTGTTTAACCTTTGTAGCAACTTAGTATTACAAATTTATGTCTGTATTGGCCATTATAATTTAAATATAAAAGCTACGCCATTTAACTGATATTGGAAATTTAAACACTGATTGTGACGGACGTAACCATTTTTCATATTTCTTCGTGTTACTATCTTAATTAAGTGTTTGCATTTAAGAGCCTTTTTCCTCTGTAGTCATTTTTCTCTTGGTGTTGTGATGTGTTTGTGGTATTGTATTAATTGAAATCATGAAACAAATAAAACAAATAAAGCACCACACAAAATTAAAGACACCGAACACTATCATCATCAGCGGCCGACTAGGACAATCATGCGTTTCGAGTTTTTTGGTGTTAAAAAACAATTGAGCTTTTATTGTGAGTAATGTAGATTCGCGAGTTTTGTTGTGGACGTAGGGTTTATTTCATCGGATTGTATAATGGTGTGTAGAGCGGTGTGTGGTAACGTATTCGTCTCAGTGTCTTTTGAATTGGTTGTTATCGGATATAGATGCTTTTATTTCCTCAACAAGTTGCGTTAAAGTGGATGGCAGATGTATAAACTTGCATTTAGATTTATTTGTGTGAGTATGGTGATCTGTGAAAATATGTTTATAGTATGGTAGAGATAGTGTACCAAAGATCTGTAGGTGTGCAAAGCTGCTTTGTAGTGTTTGTATTCTATGTGTTATGGGCGGTAAACCTGCGTGTTGTAAAAGACATGTAAAAAGGCAATTAGGTTTGATATCTTTGTACAAGGATGTTCGGAAAGCTATAACAGGGCAAATGTGAGTCTTGTATGTTGTAGTGTTTATGTGGGACAAAATCTGATACGACTCCGTAAGACCCCAATAGGTTTACTCAGTTACGTATTCTGTCTAGTTACTTTTTTTACTGGCGGGAGCTAATTTAGAGTTCTTGTGAAAAGGATTCCTGGGTATGTAACTACTTGTGGGGTATAAGTTGTACAGCATATCGAGACATCACAATCGACCAAATTAGCGTATTGGTTATCGTGAGCGAGAGAATGTCAGAAGACAATTACTTTTTTTTTGGTGGGGTTGACGGAGACTTTCCAACGGTTTTCCTAGTCAGAGAAGTTACGGTGGGTATTCCCAAAAAGCAGCGTACATGGTGCTTGTACCGTGAGTTGGAATAAATCGAAAAGGTATTTCCTACTTCGACTGATTAGTGAAGTTCGAGATCAGGAGTTTGAAGAAGTGGTCTGGGTTAACCAGGGTGCGGATTTTACCGAGCTGTCGGGAATGCTAGATTCTGGTAAATGTTTGCTTATTATCCAGAAAGACCACCCGACTACATTGCGTATGATTGAATGCCTATGTGGTCTCTATAAGCAGCTTCAACAAGGAAAGATGACCAGATGACTTAATCCTAATTAAAGTAAAGCCCAATTTGTCTAATTTGCGGCCGGAAAAAATCTCATTGGGTATCTAAGTCGCCTGGCTAAAATCTGCTCAAACCGTTTTCCTAAGAGAGATATAGGTCCGTAGGAAAAATGAGTTGGTAGGATCGAAGTAAGGTTCAAATATCATGATCGTGGAAGCTGATGTGCAATCCGTCGGAGAAAGTGCAAAGTGTAACGCATTTATTGTAAATGTCGGCCAGCATATCTAGGGCTTGGTCGTATGGATGTAGTAGGATTTTAAGGTTTGGGCAGTTCTGACCTAGAGTGATATGGTGTCCTTTTTTGAAGTGTGTGGTGACTTCGTCGGGATGACAGGGACCTAGAAAGGATTCCTGTACTCCAATTAGACCTCGTGAAATTTAGGTTATGGGCTTGCTCAAGGCAGCTTGTTAGAAACTTTTCTATCTGAATTAAATTAAATTAATTAAATTGAATTAAAAATAATTCCTTAACTTACCTCATCTACGTTGTTAGATTCAGAGCGAGGGCTGCCTAGTAGCTTTGCTTCCTCGCCCATATATTTTACTATACTTTGTTCATCATGATTCATGACATGTAAAGATATTTACCAAAAGTACTCCACCGGGATTTCTCCACTATAACACCATTTGAATAAAATCGTTGTTCAGTGTTCTAAGATTAGACGGGTTTCTTTACCTGGACTATATATTTCTTTCTTGTAATAGGATTTACGGAGGGTTGAATCCCTAGCTGCACCTGAGCCATCGCACCTTAATGCAGCATATATTAATGTAAAACCACCATCACCCGTGGTGGGTTGTTTATCTATGCTGGGTACTTCGATACCCTGGAGAAGAGCCTTCATTGTATAGAACACACAAAAAAACACTAATTAGTACCACTTTCTAAAGTAAGATACCAGTTGTATCTGTAGGAGAATCAGGTCAATGGTTATACTTATTTTTTACAAGTAATCCTCCATGGTATCTAAACACCGTACAATATTGATGATTTACGAGCAAAACATATAGTTTGGTATTAACTCTTACATATAAACTGCACTCTGGGTAACGTTGCAGACCATATTTTACGTGGAAACCTGGAAAAACAACATTGTACATAATAACACTTTTGGAAATCTTACACACACACACACACACACACACACACACACACAATATATATATATATATATATATATATATATATATATATATATATATATATATATATATATATATATATATATATATATATATATATATTGGAACATAGGGATATATTTAACACCAATGAAGTTGTTTGAATGAAACTTCGCACATGAAGGTTTTAATATATGGCGAATCCATTGGTTCTATTGCTAATTTTATTTAACTTCCGGGTTTACAGGAAATGATCGCAACTTTGTTCTTTTAAATTAAACATCCTGTATACTTTTTGGTTTCGAATAGAACAGTCCTTTAGGTGTTCAGTGTTGTACGGTTTGGTACTATTTATTTTAGTAAATGTCGAGATATAAAATAAAATGTTTAAAACCATGTATTTATCAATTGATCTAGTCATCCATGAAAACAAAAAAAAAATAACTGAGATGACACCCAAAAAGCCTCAAAAACCCTTACTTTGAAACTTTATTGTTAGTAACACATGAAAACAAACAAAAACAAATTAACACATGGTAATTAACAAAGCAATTATAAAATTAACAACAAAACAAAACTTATCTTAAACAATGTGTTCAAAATTCCCCCCATTTACTTCTTGACAATACGTAAGTCTATTGACTAAGCCTCCAGGTATCGTTCTCAACAAATCCGCAGTGATTCTGGATATTTCCCCTATGATCCTATTTCGTAGATCTTCCAAAATGTGAGATCATTCGTGATACACGCCAGATTTAAGGTAACCCCAAAGAAACAAATCCATTGGAGTGAGAACAGGAGAACGCGGGGGTCATTCGATATGGCCTTTTCGACATATCCATTTATTGAGAAATTATTAGTTCAGTACTGCCTTGCATTACGAAAGAAATGGGTGAGTCCCTACCTTGTTCAAACCACATGTGATCGAGAATTCCTCCATGTTCTTCAAGAGATGGAATAATTTGGTTTCTTAAAAGTTCTAAATATGCTGGACAAGTTAACGTATCATCAAATATCTGGTGTGGAACACTACACGACCTTCCAACCTATTAAATGGAAATTAAAAGAAATGGAATCACTTTAATAACATTTTTTAGGATAACTATGCAACCTGTTTTATAAGAAGTTGGTTACCAAAATAGCCAACATTGTAAACGCAAAAACAGTAATCTATGTCAAACCGACGTTTAAAAATTCATGACAGACAGAGGTTAACAGACATCCAGATGCTAACCTAAATTGAAAGAAATGAAACAATGTTAATTTAAATTTTTGTAGGATAACTATGCAACCGTTTCTCCCATACGAGAGAACAAAGGCGATCCATTGTTCTGGTTGAGTTATAAAAATAGATTGTTATCTAAATACATCTCAATTCTGGGAAATCAACTTTCAAGAACAAAGGCAATCCATTGTTCTAACCAACGCTTCAAAGTCTATGCTTACAATTTTCAAGGCCACACCTCTGATAACAAAGGCGATTCATTGTTTTGGCTGAGTCATAACTTCTGAAATTCTGAGAACTCAAGAACACATACGATGCACTATTCAGACTGATTAGGTAATCTAACAAGTAAATTTTTTTTATAAAACTTATATAAATTATAAGTTTTCATCTAAATTATAGATAATTTACCCAACCACAATATTATTTTACCTAATAATTAATATTTGTGAAATGTGGTAACGATTAAATTTAAAAATTATGGTATTTTAACTAATACTCACTGTTCCCAATAGAAACAGACATGGGCCACCCTGTATATTAAATAGCTCTTTCAAGTACTAGTAAAACGATATGCATAGTAATTTACTTAGATCCTAAATAAAGCAGTAATTTTTAATTTTCTAATTGTTATTTACACAACATACTCCTGAAGCCGACTCTGTCAAAGTAAAATGGCGTTTGAGTTCAGATGAACTGTATGTATTTGAAGCCGTAGAATCCAAACATGTAAAAATATACAGGTTGTTCCATTTAAATTTTGGACTTTTGTGTCATTTCCGGTGAAACCGGAAGTTGGTTATATTGTTTTTTATGTAAAAATATCCCAAACTGGCTCTAATATAACCCACCAAAATTTGAACACCGGATATATATATATATATATATATATATATATATATATATATATATACAGGGTAGCATTAGTGTGACAAAGTCCCATATCTCCTTTATTTAAAGAGATACAAAAATTAAATACAAAAGTTGTAAGATATGTTCTGGCGCATATTCTAAAAATATTTTTAATTATACAGGATAGATCATAAAAGCTTAGAAGTAATTTTAAATTTTTTTTAAATAGAAAACCCTTTCCTCAGTCTGTGCACGTTTTTCCCTAGTATTTTTTTCATATAACACATTGCCAGTTCTTTCAAAACGCTCCAAAAACTTTTCAAATGCTCTTCTTTCAGGTTGCCGTTTCTCTGGAAACCGTTGTTGATATCAACAGCGTATTCTTATCACTAGCTCCCAAAACAAAAATCATATCAACCATCTCGGCTTGCGAAAAATTCATTATTTACAATTTTAATTCAAGTTTTAAATCAATTTGCCATAAAATACACTAATGCATCATACAAATTATCAACTGACAATAAATAATGACATTTCTGATGATCTCTATTATTTTTATATGCCACGCCTCGCCGTCACGGCCAACTGACAACAAAACTACAATTTTTTGAAATATACACTCTTATACAAAGTCACCCTTATTTTTAATGCTAAATAAGATAGAATTAAAAAAATAGGGGGTTTCTATTTAAAAAAAATAACTTTATAGGTTTTTTTTGAATCTACTTTTTATTGTCCATTTTTGATCACCCTGTATCAATGTATTACAAAAATATCAATACAGCCCATTAGAGTAGGTCCCCATTTCCAAGGAAACCAACCATAACTAATTGATAAAGGCTTCGTTTAGAAAAGATTTCCACCTATGTTTTGGCCTGCAAACGTCATTTTTGACAAAAAATTTGAAATTTGTCAAAACAGTTAGACTTAGGTATAGGACATTATACATAAAATGTGTCTAAAATTGTATGTAGAATCTAAATATGTAATAATATATACAGTTTTCTGTTTAAAAAAAATTTTAAATTACTTCTAAGCTTTTATGATCTACCTGTATAATTAAAAATATTTTTGGAATATGCACCAGAACATATCTTACAACTTTTGTATTTAATTTTTTTGTATCTCTTTAAATAAAGGAGGTATGGGACTTTGTCACGCTAATGCGCCACCCTGTATATATATATATATATATATATATATATATATATATATATATATATATATATATATATTGGTTTAATCGTCATATAAAGGAGATTAATTATAATTCAAAATAGCCTATATTTCAATTTCGAGGGAAATTATCTTCAGGGCAGATTTTTAATGATTTTTGACAGTTTTTTGAATGACAAAATAAAATAACAAATTTGATAACAAGTTTGATAACACAATGTAACTTAAAATTTTTCTAAGATAAAATTATAACTATTTGGTACATCATTTGAATCTTTTTTATTATTGCAAAAATCATTGCTATTAATTTTAGTATGTAACATTTCTAATAACAGTCTTTTTTTGTTATTGTTTTCTACGTCTAAAATTATAGTCTCGTTATATTTAAAGTTATGATTATAATTTGGAACATGTTGTGCCAACGCAGCACTTTTTGGGTTGACTTTCGCATCTGATCTGTGTTGTATTATTCTATTTTTCAATGTTTGTATTGAAGTTCCGATGTAAGAAAATAATAATATACATCAATTAAAATATTAATCCAATATTAAAATTACTTGGTTTTGGTAAAATGATACCTTATGAAGCAATATTAAGAATTTATGGGTATGGAACACACAAAAGAATGAAAACTATCTCTGACAATTATGAAAAGTTGGCAAAAATGAAGAATAGAAAAATTTCCTATTAAACTGCAAGTCGAAAAGCTATATATCAAGTTTTATTAAGTTTTCAATTAATAAATGTAAAGAATACAAAGATGAACCCAAATTTAACTATTTTAAAAAGAAATTTTGTCAACGTATTTTAAATCTATCAGTAAGTAACACTTTCAAAATTATTAATAAACAAACATAAATTTTAATTTAGAAAAATTACAAAATGTAGTTCCAAGAGAGATATACGAACGTTAAAATAAAGATCAATTAAATTATTATAATACTTTTAAGAAAATCAAACTGACTCCTCGCTTAAAGAAAATTGACATTCTGAAGAAACAGGAAGGCATTAAATTCGAAATTAATAAAGACTGGATAAAAAATTATACTGACAAAACTATTCCGTTTCATATAATCAAACTATTCTCGTTTAAGTTTCAAAGAAAGCTTTTCAGAAAATAAAATTAATAACTTTTATAGAGGAATATATGAAAACCAAAAAATTTATGAAAGAAAATGAAGATTTAATTGCCGTGAAAAGACAATGTACAGTTGTACTACAGAGATATGAATATGAAATGTAGGCCTAAGGACATTTAGAGGATAATTCAACTTATGAAAAATTAAATCAAAATCCTATAAATAAAATAATTACTAATGGTAATATTATGTTACAGAATTGGTTTGACGAAGGTAACCTAAATGAAAAAGATTATAATTTCTTAAAAGTTAAATATCCTGTAGCACCTAGAATTTATTTTTTACCTAAAAAACATAAAAATAACAGACCCTTGAGACCGATCGTTTCATCTATAAATTCTCCAACGTACAATTTTTATCAACTTCAATTAACAACATATTACAAGAGAAAGAATATTCTTTTACAAACCCATTAGAATTTATAACGAATATTAGAAAGAAAATTATCAATACGTTAATATGTTTATGTAGAATCTTTGTATGCATCAAATAGTTCACAAAATTAAATGAAGATCAATTTATTGAAGGAGTTAAATTTTGCCTCAATACAACTTTTTTTCAATATTAAAACTGTTTTTACCACTTTGTCCGCTTTGGAAAACAACAAATTTGACACGATTTGATTGAAACATTCTGGGCCACAATTTCTGAAATTCTACTGTTGTTTGTATAGGTCTTCCAAGGATAATAACTTCCAAGATCTTTTTGATTACCTTAATCTGAAAATAGACTACCTCTTATCACAATTTTCCATCTTGCGATATTTCAATTTTGGGAGATTGTAATGCCCTCAATTCCAATTGGGTTCCTCAATAATTCCACAGGTCATAGTGCAGAAGAATTTACTGTATCCTGTGATCTCACGCAAATCATTTCCGAACCAACCAGAATCCCTGACAACCCTAGCCATACTCCACATCTCCTGAACCTACTCCTTACAACTAACTCACTTGTCTATAAAACAAGAGCCCTTCCCCCACTTGGTCAATCAGACCGCTGCTTAATCGAAATAACTTCCTGTGTACCCAATTCCAATGTTACTCGAAAAACAGACAGAACTATGTGGTGTTTTAAATCAGCTAACTGGAGCGAACTGCGAGAATTTTTTGCAACCTTCCCCTGGCGTGTGTATTGCTTTAAATGGTCCTCCTCTTCAAACATTGCTCTTTAAATAACTGAAGTTATCCTAGTGGGTATGGAGTTATACATTCCCAAAAAACATAATCGTGTAGGTAATGACCGTTCCCAACACTGGTTTAATAGGGCTTGCACTGATGCATTATCGCAAAAGCGTAAACTCTATATCAAATGGAAATCAAATAAATCTATCGAAAATCACGACAACTATATTGGCGCAAGGAATAGTTGCAAAAGCATCATCACCATAGCCAAAAAGATGTTTGAAGAACGTAAATTCAAAGGATTAGTCTCATGTCCTTTGGGTGGTCGTAAATTTTAGTCATTAGCTAAAGACATCAGTAAAAACTTTAGTACAACTTCCTTTCCTCCCATGACGTTTCGCGACTGAGCTGTAGTAGCCGATCCTGCTAAAAAAGCCAACCTCTTTGTCAATTACTCTGCATTAAATTTATGTCTCGATGATTTTGATAAAACTGTGCCGTCGCCCAAATCTACCCCATACGCTATTAAACCAATCCACTTTGGTTACAAGCTCCTGGAATTAATTATCAATAAACTTGACTCAAACAAGACGACTGGACCCTACGGTATTCCAGCTCCTTAAAAATGCTACCCCGAGCTAGTACCTGTATTGTCAAAAATTCTTTTCGATCTCCATGTCATCTGTAGAGTGTCTCTCATCATAGAAGTTGGCAAATGTCCAGCCTATTCCTAAAAAGGCAACGAAACTGATCCTTCAAGCTATCGGCCAACAGCTATCACTTCCATTATGTAGAAAATCATGGAGAAAACCATCAACCATCAACTACTTTCATTCCTCGAGTCCAATTAACTCTTAAACGACCACCAGTATGGGTTCGGACAGAGTCGTTTTACGGGTGATCTTCTATCATATGTCACCCAACTTTGGAATAACACATTAGAGAGGACCGGTGAAACAGTCGTAGTGGCTTTAGATATTTCAAAAGCTTTTGACCAGGTTTGGTACAAATGCCTACTTGCCAAGCTCACTTCGTTCGGATTGTCCGATACGCTCATCAACTGGATATCCAGCTTTATTGACAAAAGACGTACACGCGTTGTCGTCGATGGCTTCTTTTCGAAAGAAACTACTATTAACGCGGGAGTACCCCAAGGATCAGTGATAGCTCCCACACTTTTCCTGCTGTACAGAAATGACCTCATCTCCTCAACAACTAACCCGATTCATTACTTTGCAGATGACAGCACTCTACATTGTAGTTCTTCTCAGTTTTCCCACAACAATAAGTCTAGAGAGCACGTTAAGGTGAAAATGGTAGCCTCAATCAACAGTGACTTAGAACGTGTCCTTGAATGGGGAAGGAATAATCCACTCATGTTCAACGCCGACAAAAACGCAGTGTTTCCTTGTGTCCGCCAAGAAAGATCGATCATTTCCTGCTGTAAATATGAATGGCTTAGAACTCAAGTTTTCAAACTCTATTTCTATGTTAGGGATGCCCGTATCATCGAATCTTTCATGGGGTGACCATCTTTTGTCAGCCAGCACAATAGCTGCCTGTAAACTGGGCTTTCTGTACAGATCTAAACAGTACTTCTCATCGCAACAAGTCCTTTTGCTGTATAAGGCTCAAATTCGACCTAATCTGGAATACAATTCCCACCTCTTAGTCTGTTCGGGAATAATGTAAGTTAAAAAAAAAACAACAAAGACTTGGTTGTGCTATGGGTTCCCCAATTTCGGCTACTATAGCATATTTAATTATGGAATTTTTAGAAGACATGTGCCTTAAGAAACTATCTTTCATACCATCATTTTATTTCCGTTACGTAGACGATATTCTCATTACCTCCAGAGAATCAAAATCAAAACTTGTAAAGACATTCAACGATTTTCACCTAAGAATAAAATTTACTGTTGAAATTGAAAATAATAAGACGATTTCGTTTTTAGACACAAACATTATGATAAACAATAATAACTCATTGCCTTTCGATTGGTTTCAAAAAAGTACACATAGCTGGTGCTATTTAAATGTCCATTAAAATCATCCGTATAACATTAAATGTAATATTACTGCAAATATTATATACAAGTGTTTAAATATTTCAGACCCAAAATAGATCAAATCGATCGAATCAACATTTTTCAGTTAATGTTGGTGACGTAATCTTTCAGCTCGATTCCCGAAATTGTGTTTTACCGCGCTTACGATTTGAAGGAATGGTTCTTTATGATTGGCGTGAAATGTATTATGACGAAATCTGTTAAATTCGTAAGGGAGTCGTAGTCAAGGTGTAAAAAAAGTAGGTCGTGGAGCTGGGGCGCGTGTGGTTTGAGTGCGAACTGAGCTTACGTTCTGCCGGGGATTTTTGAAGTTACCGTAGGGAGAGTTTTCCCGTTCAAGCTTTTGGGGATTTTTAAAAGTATTCAGCCACGCGGAGACATTATTGTGTTGTGTATCGATTGTCGGAAGTGACGTTTATAAGGGTCCATCGAGGAGAGTTAGTGTTATAGATAGTGCTATTTCCTCATTCTTGGGAAAAAATCGCATTTCGTGAGGAATCTTATATCATAAGTTAGTATAATCACTAGGTACATTCGCGCACAGCTGTTCCGGCAAATGAAAGAAAATTTGCTGTAAAATAAATTTTCACTTTAATAAAATTTGTGTATATCAAGGACGAAGAACTTTTTGTAAATAAATTAATGGGTAGATATAGTTATATAATCACTTGGTTTTGTCTTAAATATTTTCGTCACTAAAGGTGTGTTAATATACTTAAAAAATAAACGGTAGTTTTGGGAGTTTCAAGCGTATCGTTGTCCACCATTAAATTACCAAGAGGGCCAATTACGCGAAAATTACGTATACCGTTGTGCAAAGGAAGGGGGATAGTTCAGTGTGAACGTTTGTACAAATTAAGTTAATTACTTCCATAGATTTTAGTTTTGCATAAAAGCCCTTAGGCGGACCACATTAAAATGAATTCACCCGTTTATGTATCATTTCATGAAAATTGGTCGAATTGATATGTTCGACACTATTAATATTGCTTTTTCATCATCCCGATTTAAATAATAGTACATTTTACGTAAGAAAGTTATATTTAATGTGCTTTGAACATCTGTATCAATATCCGAATTGTTTATTGTAATTTATATCATTTTCATAATATACTAATAGTGTTAATGAATTTCAGGAGTATTATTTCGTACTGAGTGTTGAAGTGCATGTGATCTCATTCCTTTGCCAACGTGTTATTATTTAGGTAATACCAAATCTAAAAGATTAGATATTTTGATTGCATTCAAGTTACCGAGTGATTTATTTATTTTATGGGAATTTCAAGTTATGCAACATTACAACGACAACGTTCAATTATTTTTTATATTCATAATGAAAGCTTTAAGGTAACAATTTGTGGGAGGCTTGCTTATTAGATTATTGGCTTTTTTGTTTTTTTATAGATATAATTTTGTTTGGGATTTAATGTAATAGAACAAATAAGATCGTTGAACGAGCAACTGATCATTTAGCACGTCATTTTATTGCGAACACCTGAAAATATTTTGAAGTTTTATAAGAAGCATCGGACCGAGGATTTAATCCACTGGTTCACCTGGTTTGCTACAAAAAGTAAGCAAGTATTTTATTTGTTTGTAACCTAGCTGTAAACCATCCGCATTTAGGTATTACTACCTCTATATTGCCATTTATAAACATTCTGGCGCCCATACTGTGATTTACGTATTACGACCTATCCTAAACGCAAAAATTAGTAACACGCCCACCCTCTTTATCCCACCGACCTACCTGCCCCTTTCTTATATGTTACTTCCGACCTACTGCCATTTTCGTCCGTAACACGGTGGGTAATATGCGAAATTGGGTGCTGGCTAGCCGTATGTATATGGACGTGGACGGTTTGATCTACGTAAAACGACAAAATCCAATCAGGTATACACCACCGATTCAAAACTCTTCTATCTAAATACTAGACATAGATATTAAGTCCCTTTAGAAATACAAATTAGCTTACCCAGTAAAACAATATTTTCTCAATTAACTCTCAAAATAAACTTCTAAATCCAACCAACTGGTTCTTATAATTCAATTGGGTATTTGGGTTTCAGGTTAGATCAATTCTCGCGATGGGGCATTGACCTAACCTAAAACCCCGCGTTTATTAATTGAATTAAGATGAATTAAAGTTAATTAAGATGAATTGAGATAAGTTAAGCTGAATTAAGATGAGTTAAGTTGAATTATAATGAATTAAGATGAATTAAGATATATTAAGATGAATTAGGATGAGTTAAGATGAATTAAGACGAATTAAGACAAATTAAATCGAAGTAAGTCGAATTAAGGTGAACTAAGGCTAGTTAAGACGATATAAGACGAATTAAAACGAATTAAGGCGAATTAAGGCGAATTAAGGCGAGTTAAGAAGATTTAAGACGAATTGAGACGAATTAAGACGATTTAAGACGAGTTAAGACAAATTAAGACGAATTAAGGCGAATTAAGACGAATTAAGACGAATTAAGACGAATTAAGACGAATTAATACGAATTAAGACGAATTAAGGCGAATTAAGACGAATTAAGGCGAGTTAAGAAGATTTAAGACAAATTAAGACGAATTAAGACAAGTTAAGACGAACTAAGGCGAATTAAGGCGAATGAAGACGAGTTAAGAAGATTTAAGACGATTTAAGACGAATTAAGACGAATTAAGACGAATTAAGACGAATTAAGACGAATTAAGGCGAATTAAGACGAATTAAGACGAACTAAGACCAATTAAGACGAATTAAGGCGAACTAATGCGAATTAAGACGAATAATGACGCATTAAGACGAATTATGATGAATTAAGATGAATTAAGATGAATTAAGATGAATTAAGATGAATTAAGATGAATTAAGATGAATTAAGATGAATTAAGATGAATTAAGATGAATTATGATGAATTAGGATGAATTAAAATGAATTAAGATGAACTAAGATGAATTAAGTTGAATTAAGATGAATTAAGATGAGCTAAGATGAATTAAGACGAATTAAGATAAATCAAGACGAATTAAAATGAATTAAGGCGAATTAAGACGAAATAAGAAGAATTAAGACGAATGAAGACGATTTAAGACGAATTAAGACCAATTCAGACGAATTAAGATGATCTAAGAGGAATTATGGCGAATTATGACGCACTAAGACGAATTAAGATGGATTAGGATGAATTGAGGTAAGTTAAGATGAATTAAGATGAATTAAGATGAATTAAGATGAATTATGATGAATTAGGATGAATTAAAATGAATTAAGATGAACTAAGATGAATTAAGTTGAATTAAGATAAATTAAGATGAGTTAAGATGAATTAAGACGAATTAAGATAAATCAAGACGAATTAAAATGAATTAAGGCGAATTAAGACGAAATAAGACGAATTAAGAAGAATTAAGACGAATAAAGACGAATTAAGAAGAATTAAGACGAATAAAGACGAACTAAGACCAATTCAGACGAATTAAGATGATCTAAGAGGAATTATGGCGAATTATGACGCACTAAGACGAATTAAGAAGAATTAAGATGAATTAAGAAATGAATTAACATAATTAAGATGAATTAAGACGAGATAAGAAGAATTTAAGACGAATTAAGGTTGAAATAAGACGAATTAAGACGAATTAAGTACGAGTTAAGATTTAAGACGAATGTGTTAGACGAATTACAGACTATATTTAAGTACGAGTTTAAGACGTGATTCATTGACGTGTATTATTTAGTATCAAATCTAAGACGAATTAATATTGAATTAAGTTACGAGTGATTTATTTATTTTATGGGAATTAAGATTTGAACATTAACAACGACAACGTTCAATTAGTTTTATATTCATAATTAAGGCGAATTAAGGTAACAAGTTACGACGAACTTATTAGAATTATTGGCGTTTTGTTAAGACGTAATTAATTTGACGATTTAATAGTAATAGACAAATAAGACGAATTAAGACGAACTGATCATTTGACCAATTTTATTGAAAACTGAAAATATTTTGAAGTTTTATAACGAAGCAATCGACGCAATTTAATCCACTGAATACTGATTGCAATTAAGACGAACTAAGTATTTTATTAAGTTTGTAACCTAAGCTGAATTAACATGAATTTAGGTATTACTATCTAAAGTGAATTAAGGTGAATTAAACATGGCGATTAGATGAATTTAACGTATTACGAATTAAACGCAAATTAGTAACAGAATCTTAAGACCTAAATTTATAATGAATTAAATTGAATTAAGATGAATTTATCGATCCGTAACACTGGGTAAGATGAAATTGGATGAATTAAGATGCATTAAGTTGACGGTTAAGATCTACGAATTAACGACAAATCCAATCAGGTATAGACGATTAGAATCTTCTAAATATAGACATGATATTAAGATGAATTAGAAATGCATAATTAGTTGAACAGTAAGACGATATTTTCTCAAGTGAAACTAAAATGAAACTTAAGATGAATTAACTGGTTCTTATAATAAATTGGAATTTGAGTTAGATGAATTAGATGGATGACTTAAAGTTTATTAATTGAATTAAGATGAATTAAAGTTAATTAAGATGAATTGAGATAAGTTAAGCTGAATTAAGATCAATTAAGATGAGTTAAGTTGAATTATCATGAATTAAGATGAATTAAGATATATTAAGATTAATTAGGGTGAGTTAAGACGAATTAAGACAAATTAAATCGAAGTAAGTCGAATTAAGTCGAATTAAGGTGAACTAAGACTAGTTAAGAATTACGATATTAAGACGAATTAAGACGAATTAAAACAATTAAGGCGAATTAAGACGAATTAAGGCGAGTTAAGAAGATTTAAGACGAATTAAGACGAATTAAGACGATTTAAAACGAGTTAAGACAAATTAAGACGAATTAAGGCGAATTAAGACGAATTAAGACGAATTAAGACGAATTAATACGAATTAAGACGAATTAAGGCGAATTAAGACGAATTAAGACGAATTAAGACGAGTTAAGAAGATTTAAGACAAATTAAGACGAATTAAGACGAGTTAAGACGAACTAAGGCGAATTAAGGCGAATGAAGACGAGTTAAGAAGATTTAAGACGATTTAAGACGAATTAAGACGAATTAAGACGAATTAAGACGAATTAAGACGATTTAAGACGAATTAAGACGAATTAAAACAATTAAGGCGAATTAAGACGAATTAAGACGAACTAATGACGAATTAAGACGAATAATGACGCATTAATACGAATTATGATGAATTAAGATGAATTAAGATGAACTAAGATGAATTAACATGAATTAAGATTAATTAAAATGAATTAAGGTGAACTAAAATGAATTAAGATGAATTAGGATGAATTAAAATGAATTAAGATGAACTAAGATGAATTAAGTTGAATTAAGATGAATTAAGATGAGCTAAGATGAATTAGAGAATTAAGATAAATCAAGATGAATTAAGATGAATTAAGGAATTAAGATGAATTAAGAAGAATTAAGATGTATTAAGACGATTAAGAAATTAAGACAATTCAGACGAATTAAGATGATCTAAGAGGAATTAATTATGAGATAAGACGAATTAAGATGAATTAGATGAATTGATAGTTAAGATGAATTAAGATGAATTAAGATGAATTAAGATGAATTAAGATGAATTAAGATGAATTAAGATGAATTAAGATGAATTAAGATGAATTAAGTTGAATTGAGGTAAATTGAGATGAAGTTAAGATGAATTAAGGTGAAGTTAAGATGAATCAAGACGAATTCAGATGAATTAAGGAATTAAAGATCGAAATTAAGATGAATTAAGATGATTAATGATGAATTAGGACTGAATTAAGATGAATTAAGAGAATAGACGATTAAGATGAACTAAGACGAATTCAAGAAATTAAGATGAACTAAGATGAATTAATGGTGAATTATGACGCACTAAGACGAATTAAGAACATTAAGATGAATTAAGATGAATTAACATTTAAAGATGAATTAAGACGAATAAGAAGAATTAAGAGAATTAAGGTGAAATAAGACGAATTAAGACGAGTTAAGACGATTAAGATTTAAGACGAATTAATACGAATTAAGACAATTTAAGACGAGTTAAGACCAATTAAGACGAATTAAGATGAATTAAGACGAATTAATACGAATTAAGACGAATTAAGACGAATTAAGATGAATTAAAACGAGTAGAAGATTAAGATAAATTAAGATGAATTAAGATAATTAGACGAACTAGAATTAAGATGAATTAAGAGGAATTAAGAATTAAAGACGTTTAAGACGAATTAAGATGAATTAAGACGATAGACCAATTGAGGCGAATTAATGATGAATTAAGATGAATTAAGATGAATTAAGATGAATACTGATGAATTAAGATGAATTAAGACGAACTAAGATGAATTAAGATGAATTAACATGAATTTAGATTAATTAAAGTGAATTAAGGTGAATTAAAATGAATTAAGATGAATTAAGATGAATTAAAATGAATTAAAATGAATTAAGATAAATTAAAATGAATTAAATTGAATTAAGATGAATTATGATGAATTAAGATGAATTCAGATGAATTAAGATGCATTAAGTTGAGTTAAGATGAATTAAGTCGCATTATGATGAATTAGGATGAATTAACATGAATTAAGATGAATTAAAATGCATAAAGTTGAACTAAGACGAATTAAAGTGAAATAAAATGAACTAAGATGAATTAAGGTGAAATAAATTAATTTAAGATGAATTAAGGTGACTTAAAGTGAATTAAGATGAATTGAGACGTTAATTAAGAGAATTAAGAAGTTAAGACTGAATTAAGATGAATTAAGACCAATTAAGTTGAATTATCATGAATTAAGATGAATTAAGATATTAAGATAATTAAGGAGTTAAGACGAATTAAGACAAATTAAATGAATTAAGTCGAATTAAGCGAATTAAGGTGAATAAGAATTAAGACGAATTAAGACGATTTAAGACGGAATTAAGACGAATTAAAGACAATTAAGCGAATTAAGACCAATTAAGGCGAGTTAATGAAGATTAAGACGAATTAATGACGAATTAAGACGAATTAAAACGAGTAAGACAAATTAAGACGAATTAAGGCGAATTAAGACGAATTAAGACGAATTAACAGAATTTAGATTAATTAAGGAATTAAGGTGAATTAAATGAATTAAGATGAATTAAGATGAGTTAAGAATGAATTAAGACATGAATTAAGATAATTAAGATGAATTAAGACTGAATTAAGATGAATTAGATGAATTAAGATGAATTCAGATGAATTAAGATGCATTAAGTTGAGAATTAAGATGAATTAAGTCGATTATGATGAATTAGATGAATTAACATGAATTAAGATGAATTAAAATGCAATTAAAGTTGAATTAAGACGAATTAAAGTGAACTAAAATGAAACTAAGATGAATTAAGGGAATAATTGAAATTAAGATGAATTAATGGACTTAAGAGAATTAATGATGAATTAAGATGAATTAAGATGAACTAAGATGAAGTTAACTGAATTAAGATTAATTAAGATGAAGTTAAGGTGAATTAAAATGAATTAAGATGAATTAAGGATAATTATAAGATGTAATTGAATAAAGTGAACCGTGAATTAAGACTGAATTAAGACAAATTAAGATGAATTAAGATGAACTAAGGGGAATTAAGATGAATTAAAAAGAATTAAGATGTATTAAGGTGAATTAAGGGGGATTAATACGAATTAAGGTGAACTAAGATTAATTAAGATGAATTAAGATGAATTAAGATGAATTAAGATGAATTAAGATGGATTAAGATGAATTAAGATGAATTAAGATGAATTAAGATGAATTAAGATGAATTAAGATGAATTAAGATGAATTAAGGTGAATTGAGGTAAATTGAGATGAATTAAGATGATTTAAGGTGAGTTAAGATGAATTAAGATGAATTCAGATGAATTAAGATGAATTAAAATCAGTTAAGATGAATTAAGATGTATTATGATGAATTAGGCTGAATTAAGATGAATTAAGATGAATTAAGATGAACTAAGACGAATTAAAGTGAAATAAAATGAACTAAGATGAATTAAGGTGAAATAAATTGAACTAAGATGAATTAAGGTTATTTAAAGTGAATTAAGATGAATTAAAGTTAATTAAGACGAATTAAAACGAGTTAAGACGAAGATTTAAGGCGAATTAATACGAATGAAGGCGAATTAAGACGAACTAAGGCCAATTAAGACGAATTAAGATGATCTAAGAGGAATTAAGGCGAATTATGACGCATTAAGACGAATTAAGATGAATTAAGATGAATTAAGATGAACTAAGATGAATTAAGATGAATTAAGATGAATTAAGATTAATTAAATTGAATTAAGATGAATTAAGGTGAATTAAGATGAATTAAGATGAATTAAGATGAATTAAGATGAATTAAGATGAATTGAGATGAATTAAGATGAATTATGATGAATTAAGATGAATTAAGATGAATTAAGATGAATTAAGATGAATTAGGATGAATTAAGATAATTAAGATGAATTAAGACAAGTTAAGATGAATTAATATGAATTAGGATGAGTTAAGTTGAATTAAGATGAATTAAGATGAACTAAGCTAAATTATGATGTATTAAGGTGAACTAAGGTTTTGGTCCTGAGGAATGTTGCGAGTCCCATTCTACGATGGACCAATCAGGAGGCTTGTCTGAGTCCAAGGATCAATCAGAATCCAGGGGTATGGCCTACCTCAGGCCCTCTAATCAGAACATTCGGTCTGGGGCTGTGTGCGCGCGCATCACCAATCAGCTGTAAGTAGGCGTGTCTGCGGTTGCCTACCTCCAGGGGCTGGAATTTAAAACAACACCGGAGCTTGGTGCCATCCTTCTACTGACTCTAAACCAATGTATTATAAAAACCACATTGTCTTCTTAAATTAATTTATCAAAATGACTTCTCGACATCAGATGCCAATGTTTTAAATCTGAGAAGCTGCGCTTACTGAAATGATTTTAATTACAAAGTAACAATTTCCAAAATAGGAGTATCCATTCACAAAACTGGGCATCAAATTCTACCCCAATTTGTAATAAATCCAAACATCACCAAATAATGTAAAATTTGTAACTAAATTAGTGCCTCCAAAATTGATACTCGAATATATCCAAATTTTCAATAATCTGAAACGACAAAGCGCAGATTGTCATCCTTCAATTCCTACTTATAACATTTTAAATATCCTAAAGTTCAAGAAAAAAAGAATCTACGGTAAACTGTAACCACACGTAACAACCGATATAGTGCGGATTTGTCACGTAGTACAAGAAGCTGCTATATTGGTCATTTGGTTTGTAAACGCAAGCATAAGAACACCTGAAAGGCACGTGTGAGCTGTAGCAAAGCATACGCGATGAGTATCCAAAAGCGATGGATAGCTATATCAAGTACTTCGACTGTGTGTGAATTTGAATTTAAAAAATAGTTGACATAAATTTTATGGATATTGAACGAAAGCTACCAAAATTTCCAATTTTGTCTTTAATTTCTATATAAAAACATAGAGAATTTCTTTGTGGACGACATGAAATTAAATTACGGCTTTATTATGAGTTCAAATTTAATTTGAAGCATAGATTTAGAACGACTGTTAGACTAATACAGTTTGTTTTTTATTTCTCCTTGAACTTTTACAATTCAGCAGAGTTCTATAAACGTAATAGGAATTTGATGAGGACATAAAGTCAGGGTACAGTGTTATATTGCTTCCCGAAAATTTAGAGGTAGAATGATGTAATTTGTGACATGTAACTCTAAAAGAATTTTTCTCTTAGAAAGTTCAAATAATTTCTATATTTTAATTAAATGTCTGTCTACACAATAATTGCGAACTGCGGCAATGTAAAAGGTTTCAATTTAATATACTTCGAAGTTAGAATGCTTAAAACTCATCTAAACGTAATACGAATCTTTCAATATCTGGAAAATGATATAACTGCTTCTTCATCTATATTATTATTACTGCTGTATTTTCTCATTTTCTCTTAAATTAATTAACATTTATTTAACAGTAAGGTTTTTGTTGAAGTAACTTGAGGAGCCTTTATGTATTTTGGATTTTCCGTAATTCCAAGTTTACTGTTATTATTTGATATTACATAAAGCAAAGCTTTGAAATGTTTTCATTTCGAATTTAAAAATTTAGACGTATAAAACAAAGAACGTTTTAATTCTGTTACAAAATAATATTTTTAATAGTCTTAATCCTAGGTTTCAGAAATAACTGCCGCGTTTTGAAAATATTTTACAACGTGTCCAAAAATTAATTAGACTCTATGACCAAAAAAAAGTCGAAAATCACTTATGCCATCTTAAAGATCGCAATGAAGGTTGTTACGGTAACTTTAATTGGTAACAAAATTTATAAAGCCAAGGCTCGGTGGTTCAGTGCTAGTAGGCATTGGGGTGGGTTAATACAGTTAAATAATTATACATAATATTATATACAGAAATAAAATAAAATAACAATCAGGAAAAATGGACGCCACGTACTTCCAAGATAGTTATATTTGTAATTTACCTTAGTTCGAAGTACGAAAACTAAATAAATCATAGAAAAATTATGAATAAATAGACACAATGGGGTCACAAAATTATAATCGCCATCAAAAACAGATAAATGGTCTAAATGGTAACCCCGTAAGGATTGATTAATAAAAAAAAGGAAATAGATATTATTTTAATATAACATTGAATGATTGATCCAAATTACCTTAAATTAATCCTCGAGCGACAAAAAAAAAGGAGGAAAAGTGATATTAGTTACGTTAATCTTACAAAGTTTTCAGAATTAGGTTTACCCAAGTAAACAAGCGATCAAGTATATCAATAATCTCACCTGAAAATAACTTCTTTCCTATCTAATATTAAAAGTAAACAATTACTAGGTAAATTCGTGTGAGCAGACAGTAGTTTTCTTTATAAGTCATTAAATTAGAATTTCTTCAGTCGTAAGAAAAATTCAAAATGGCAGCGGTGTTATTTTTCTATTGACGACGCTGGATCAACTCGAAGTGGTAGTGGGTAGGTAATATACGTAGAGGGAGAAAAATAAGCGAAAACGAAAAGGAAAAAAAAACGCTACGAAAGAAAATATAACATTAAATGACGGAATGATTCACAAAATTACTGACCTTGTAAGCTGGTAACCACAAGCGTTAGAATTTGATAAGGAGAAACACAACACTCTTGAACGCTTAAAACCGTAATAATTATCACGTAACTTAAGTGACGCGAACTAGCATCAGGTTCGGCACAAAAATTAATTATTCATTGATCGAGAAATCCGGAAAATATCCGTTTTATTTTTAATTAGAAAATCATGTCAATGAATCGCGGTTCAAGTGAAGCAAAAAAAATATCCAACTCACTTTTTTTTTGTGTCTGTACCCTTGCAACCACGGAAACAGAAAACAAAAAAACGAAACTAAAAGCGGAAACAAGGGTTCGAGATTAACGAACGCAATACACCAATGCGAATCAAGTAGACTGCAAACGTACGCTATCCGACAGTAAAGAAAAATAAAAACAATTTATTCCATAGAATAGCGATCCTAGAAATGTGACCAAATTAATTAAGATAACGTTGCACCCCCCTAACAAAAATATAGCCAGGAAGCGTGAAGAAAAGAGGAAAAAAAAGGTAGCTAAATAGCGAAATTCAAAAAACAAATCAAAAGAGTAATCTAAAAGACCACGCGCAAAGCGTAACATCAGTACAATCAACAAGTCAATTAGGAAGAAAAGAAAGAACGGTAATGAAACCTAGGAGGAGAGGAAAGAAAATAAAAGAAAATCAACAGTCTAAATTCCAACGAAGGTAACAAAACAAAAGGAAAAGGATAGAAAATAGGAGAAAAGAAGAAAGAACGGAGTGTAGTAGTGAATAGGGCTCGATGGAAGAGCGAGGAAAGTGTTCAAAGAAAAAAAAGGAATTGAGCACTAACCTATCAAGAAACCGCCACAACGTCCTCAGCCAACCACCCATTTTGACGTTGAAGAAGACCAAGAGAAAAATGAATAAATAAGAAAGGAAAGGAAAAAGGGGAAAGAGAAGAAAAAAAATCGGAAAATTACACCTTTTGACGTTTATGTCGTTTACGAGGTTTATATCGTTTGAGAGAAATGGTATCCGAAGATATCGTAGGGTGCTCATCTGAGTCAGATGCAGAAGAATGTAAATTATCAGAGTAAGCGGGTTTCAAATCTTTAGCGTGGAATATGCCTATATATTTCCCTAAAGAATCAGCTAATTCATAAGTCCAGGTAGACATGACTTTTCTTATGTTAAAGGGGCCTAAAAATTTAGGAGCAAGTTTAGCATTTAAAAATTTAGAAGCGTCAGATAAGACAAAGTTCCGTTTCCACACTGCATCATCTTTCCTATAAGTGACCGTGCGTTTACGTAGATTATAGCGATCTTGAGTAAGTTTCGTAAAACGTCTCGTTTTATCAAGAATATCAGTACGCAACCTTTCATAAAATTCTTTAGTACGAGTAGTAACAACAGGGTTAGTATCAATGGAAGGAGTTTCATCATCTAAACGAGTTTTAAACATATTTCCAAAGAGTACGTGTTCTCGACCACAGAACGCGAAGTAAGGAGTGTAGTCAGTGATTTCATGTTTAGAAGTTCTTATGGCACAGCCAATTTTAGGTAGGTTAACATCCCATGTACGTTGGTTTTCTTTAATATATGAAGCGATCGTGGTTTTCAAAACTCTATTAACGCGTTCGGTAGGATTGGCTCTAGGATGATATTTAGCTGTAAATAATATTTCTGTTTGATAGTTTGAGCATAATTTAGAAAATTCCTGACTACGGAATTGTACGCCATTATCAGCGATTAAGTATTGAGGAGTACCAAATAACAAAAATATTTGTTCTTCCATAATCTTACAAATTTTAGAGGCAGTAGCAGTACGAAGTGGAAAGAAACATGGAAATTTAGTAAAATAGTCAGCAATAACAAAAATATATGAGTTACCTTTTGAGGAGCGAGGTAAGGGACCGACAATATCACAACTTAACACTTGCCATGGGCGAGTAGGAGTTGCTCTAGGAGAGAATAAACCTGGTTGTGCTCTTTGTTCAACTTTGTGAGCAGCACAGGTATGACAGTTACGAATATATCTAGCAATATCGGCACGAAGATTTGGCCAGTAGAAAATTTATTAATGCGGCTTAGAGTTTTAGTAACACCAGAGTGGCCACAAGTAGGAGGATCATGATATAGGCGAATGATTCAACTACGTTGATTCTTAGGAACAACCACTCTCCAATTTCCCAATGAGATATCAGTGAGGTCAGAAGAAGTAACATGCTTGTAAAGTAGATTATTTTCAAGACACCAGAGGGGAAATTTTTTTGGATTTTTAGAAACATGTTCAAGCATTTTTAAGTATTAGTTATATTTATTTCGCAAAGTTGTGGGAGAGAATCAGAAGGCAATTCGGGTATAGCTCGAGATAAAGTATCAGGAACGACGTGATTGCTTCCTTTACGATGTATGATAGAGAAATTATACTGTTGTAGGCGTAAGGCCCAACGAGCCAGACGTCCAGAAGGGTTCTGAAGTTTATTCAGCCAAATGAGTGAGTGATGATCCGTTATGACAGTGAAATGAGCATCTTCTATATAGGCAGGAAATTTCTCAACAGCCCATAGAACAGCTAAACATTCTTTTTCGGTGGTAGAATATTTTGTTTCGGGTTTAGTTAAAGAGCGACTAATGTAGCAGATGACTTTTTCACCATCAGGGGTTTCCTGACTTAAGACAGCACCTAAGCCATAGTTAGAAGCATCAGTTTGGATAGTAAAAGGCAAGGTGAAAGCTGGGCAAGAAAGTATCGGAGCAGAAATAAGTTGTTGTTTTAGAAAAGAGAAAGCTTCGCTACATTCAGGAGACCAAACAAATGGAGTATTTTTACGAGTTAAATGAGTTAAGGGAGCTAAAGCAGTTGAGAAATTTGGTATGAAGCGACGGTACCAACTCGCCATTCCCAGTAATCGACGAATTTCAGGTTGTGGTATAGAGATAATAGCGTTGACCTTTCCAGGATCTACAAGTAAACCATTTCTATTGACAACATAGTCAAGATATTTTAGTTCGGAGAGACAAAAATGACATTTGTCTTTGTTCAAAACGAGACCAGCAGTAGACAATCTATCAAAAATTCGGGTTAAAACTTCTAAATGTTTTTCGAAAGAAGGTAGCTATGATAATATCGTCGAGATAAGCGAAACAATACGGTTCCAAATCAGCACCAAGAATTTGATCTATTAAACGTTGAAACGTAGCAGGAGAGTTATGTAAACCAAAAGGCATACGAGTAAATTGATATAGGCCTCTGGCAGGTATGGTAAATGCAGTAATGGGTTTAGAATCTTGAGCTAAGATTTGCCAATAAGCAGAACGAATATCTAGAGAAGAAAGAAATTGAGCATCACGAAGACGATCTAAGATAGTATTTATATAAGGAAGAGGGTAAGCTTCTTTTTCAGTGACTGCGTTAACCTTTCGGTAGTCTATACAAAAACGGTAAGAATTATCTTTTTTTTTAACGAGAACTATTGGACTAGACCAAGGGCTTGAAGAAGGTTCCACAATTCCCAGTCTTATCATTAGCGATCTTAAGTAATATAGGAGAAAGCGGGTAGTAACGTTGTTTGATAGGCTCACTGGTTGTACGTATACGGTGTTCTATTAAAGTAGTACAGCCAAGTTCAGAAGAATTTAGTACAGGAGTATCTAATAGTGATTGTAGCGATTGTTCTTCAGTATCAGAGAGATTAGATCTAGTAACAAGATGATCAGTAGTAGATAAGGAACAAATTTCTTCAGAATTTCCAAATGTCCAAGTACCAGTTTGAAAATTAGGGACAAAATCTATTGCTTTCCAAAAGTCAATACCTAAGATAAGTGGTTGAGTAACTTCAGGAATGACTAAGACTTCAAGAGTGACTGTCTTGTCTTGTAGAGTGATAGGGAGATTCAGAGTACCAAGAATGTAGCAAGTTTCACCATTAGCAAGTAAACAAGAAGAAGAGAATTTAGGAAAAGGACGATATTTCTGTAGAGAAAGATCTAAAGTACTTAAGAGGTTCCACCCTAATTGGCCTAATATAGTTTTAGAGCAACCAGAATCTAGCAAGCTTTTAAAAGGGTAGCCAAAAATGGTTATATTAAGGTAAGGACGTTCATCCTTGCGAACATTAGCTAAGACAAAATTTAAGACATGTTTGTGATGATCAGGTAGTGTAGCAAAAGGAGGTTCCGAGATAAGTGATAGTGAAGAGGGCTCGACTCGGTCCGAGAACTCTAAGTTTAGTTTAAAGAAGTGTCATTACAATTTGGACATTTTGGTTTAGTGACCTTTGGTTTCCCACAGCCATAACAATGAATAATTTGTGGTTCTGAGCAATTTGGAGAGACATGACCAGTTTTGTTGCAATTCCAACACTTGATTGGTGAGTTATTAAAAGTAGGTTTAGGTTTAGAGGAAGATTCCAAAGTAAGTTTCGGTTTCGAATCAGTCGAACTAGTAACAACAGTTGTAGGAGTGTTTTCGTATCTTTTCCTTAGGAGCAGACACTACAGAAGCAGCAGAAAGTTTAGGAGTATTTGAGTTCCGTTTAGGAGGAAGTGAGGTAATCACATCAGTATCGGAAGAAGACGAGGAAGCAATACTTAAGTAGGCGAGACTAGGTTCAAGTAAGTAAGAAGATTTTCGTAAAGGTGGAGGTTTAAATGTTTCGACAAAATACTGGTTCTGTTCAATTTGTTTGCCTAAGGCAGAAAGTTGTGCAATGCTAGAGATTGGAGTTAAGGTTAAGGCATTCTGGTAAAGTGGAGTTAAATTTCGTCGTATGTAGTATAATTGTTTTGTTTCAGAGAGAGGTAGTTAAACGTTGAAAAGATTATACATTACAGCAAGGTACGAGCTCATATTTTCAGAAGGACCCATAGTTCTATTTTTAATTTCGTCAAGTAACCTTTCATCGTAGTCGATCGGCAAGAATTCAGTTTTCAGTAAAGATACAACTTCATCCCATTTAGTTAAAGTGAATTTTCTAGATCGGTACAGTAGAAGAGCACGTCCTGTTAACAATTCAGGAGTATGAGCAAAAAGTGTGTGTATAGTAATCCCACGAGAATAAGCTAGTTCATCCAAGCGAGTAAGAAAATCTAAGAGAGAAACTTTTCCTTCGCCAGAGAAAGTTAAATCAAGTTTAGAGATGTCTAAACGTTTAGCAAAACAAAGTGGTTCAGACATAGAAGCTACAGCGGGTACGGTTTCATTTAGTTCATCTTCACTAGAAGAAAGTAGTGGAGGAGTAGACGGATTAGAATCATTATCGGCAAGTTCGGCTACAGTAGAATCAGAAGACGTAGTTGGTTTGAGGCTAGATGAAGGTAATTTGTTAAAATCTGTAAATGTGACGCGGTTAAGTTTTTTGAGTTTTTGTACTACGTTTGACTTCAAAGTAGCAATGGTTAGAAGTAATGTGTTACGTTGACCTGTTTCAGTATCATTGGTAGAATTCATTAACGAGCAACGACGTTCTATATGAGGAAGTAAACTATTCAAACGAAGAAAGTCCCTTGATTTAGGATCGTTAGTAATTCTATCGGTTAAACCTTCAATTTCTTCAATCATTTGAGTAACTGCAGTCAAATCATCAGCAAAAGGAATAGAATGAGTAATGGCAGTTAAAGATTTCTCCAATTCCAGTACAATAGCATTTCGTGCAAGTTTTCTCAAATTACTAGCAATAGTAGGTAAAGTAATACTTCTAGACACAATTTCATATTCTAGTTCGGTTTTATGTAAACGGTTAACATCTAGTTTGAATGAGAACATGGTTAGTGAACACTAAGAAAAAGCAAGTTAAACAAGGAAAAAACAAAAAACATAGGCCCCACCACGTTGGGCAGCCAAAATAATTATGTTACGGTAACTTTAATTGGTAACAAAATTGATAAAGCCCAGGCTCGGTGGTTCAGTGCTAGTAGGCATTGGGGTGGGTTAATACAGTTAAATAATTATACATAATATTATATACAGAAATAAAATAAAATAATAATCAGGAAAAATGGACGCCACGTACTTCCAAGATAGTTATATTTGTAATTTACCTTAGTTCGAAGTACGAAAAACTAAATAAATCATAGAAAAAAAATTATGAATAAATAGACACAATGGGGTCGCAAAATTATAATCGCCATCAAAAAACAGATAAATGGTCTAAATGGTAACATAAATTTGACAAGTAATAGAGATACCCGTAAGGATTGATTAATAAAAAAAAGGAAATAGATATTATTTCAATATAACATTGAATGATTGATCCAAATTACCTTAAATTAATCATCGAGCAACAAAAAAAAAAGGAGGAAAAGTAATCTTACAAAGTTTTCAGAATTCGGTTTACCCAAGTAAACAAGCGATCAAGTATATCAATAATCTCACCTGAAAATAACTTCTTTCCGGTGTCGTTTCCTTGCGCAAGTAACGTCCGAAATTACAGAAGCTAAATGGAAAAGAAAACAATAATAATTCGGACCTTAAACAATAGGTTGGCCCTAGAAAATGGATACATTAATTACTTGATTGACAACAAATTCGAATACTGAAGGTACACTAATAAATTAGGTTACAATAGGCAAACACATAGTTAAAGGTAAAGTGGTTTACAATATTGATAAATAATTGAAACTTAAACAAAATTATGAATTTAGAAAGAAATCAAATAAGCAAATAGTGACAGTGAAATTTTCACGTATAAATTAAGACTATAAAAGTAAGATAATAATTTATTGAAATGACTAAATTTTAGCTAGGCAAGTTATCTAATATTAAAAGTAAACAATTACTAGGTAAATTCGTGTGAGCAGACAGTAGTTTTCTTTATAAGTCATTAAATTAGAATTTCTTCAGTCGTAAGAAAAATTCAAAATGGCAGCGGTGTTATTTTTCTATTGACGACGCTGGATCAACTCGAAGTGGTAGTGGGTAGGTAATATACGTAGAGGGAGAAAATAAGCGAAAACGAAAAGGAAAAAAACGCTACGAAAGAAAATATAACATTAAATGACGGAATGATTCACAAAATTACTGACCTTGTAAGCTGGTAACCACAAGCGTTAGAATTTGATAAGGAGAAACACAACACTCTTGAACGCTTAAAACCGTAATAATTATCACGTAACTTAAGTGACGCGAACTAGCATCAGGTTCGGCACAAAAATTAATTATTCATTGATCGAGAAATCCGGAAAATATCCGTTTTATTTTTAATTAGAAAATCATGTCAATGAATCCCGGTTCAAGTGAAGCAAAAAAAATATCCAACTCACTTTTTTTTTGTTGTGTCTGTACCCTTGCAACCACGGAAACAGAAAACAAAAAAACGAAACTAAAAGCGGAAACAAGGGTTCGAGATTAACGAACGCAATACACCAATGAGAATCAAATAGACTGCAAACGTACGCTATCCGACAGTAAAGAAAAATGAAAACAATTTATTCCATAGAATAACGATCCTAGAAATGTGACCAAATTAATTAAGATAACGTTACAAGGTATTCATGCAAAACTGTTTTTGAAGTAGGTATCCAGCTGAAGATAGTTTATTTATAATTAAGTCACCCTTGGCGAAGATAGAATATGACCTTTTACGTGTCAATGTTGGATTGTAAAATATTTCAATTTTAAACTGACGTATAAAGGTACACAATTAAGTTTTCATACTCACTATAACGCCCAGAAGGTACAGCAACCAAGAATATTTAGATATGATTAAACTACTTGGAGTTTTCCTACTAGACGACACCCTGATCATAAAGTGTCAACGCCCTGTATATTTTTTTGATACTGACTTAGTGTACGCTAACGAAACTTGGAGTTTTTCTTTGCGTTCATCAAGGCAAAAGTGCAAGTAACAATAGATTGTTTGATTTTCTAAGTTGTAGTGGTTTTCGAATTAAACTTTTCGTATTGCAATTAAGATTTGATTTCTGAAATTAGCAATTATATATTTTGTGGGTTAATTAAATGGAAATAGGAAATTTCAAAGTTGAATCTAAATTAATTTTCCTGTAAATTTTTATAAAAGGTTTCGTTAAAATAAAATGTAGTTGTAGATAAGAAAAGGTCGTATTTAAAGTGTAGGATGAGATTTGCTTTTTTAAGCAGGGGCGGTTGATGGGTTCTATTTATTGCGTTTTAGTAATTGACGCCGTTTTTCTGCCGTAGTATAGTATGTCAATCCTTTAGTGTTAAGTAATTATCATTATCGTTTAAGAAATAAATCTATGGACGACAATTTGCACTTGAGTCGTGCACGTCGCAGTGTCAGCAGTTTTATCATGTTGAGAAACATGGTGCAATATGATGGAGAGGGGAGGAAGCTATTTTTTTGCGCGGTTAATTGCGCGGGGATTCTCGATCTGACTTTCGTGCGTACGAGATCTGATCTGAGCTGGGGAGCGTGCCCATTTCGAATATCTGGACCGAACTTTTGGAGAAGTTGTTCGCAAGTAAAAGCACCTGTTTGGTGGATATTTGTGCAGTTTCATCCCTCCTGGTTATTTATTTTGAAGTTACGGACCGTGGGCACAATTAACGAACATTTCACCAAGTGATATGTTTATTTAAGTGCCTCTTTGTGGTGGATCGTGGTCGCGCTTAAAGCGGATTTATATTACCGAATGAAACCATTGTGAAGGCACAACGTTTTGATTCCCCCCTAAAACAAATTTTGCTGCAACAGACGAATTGTAAATAATTTCTAATTAGACCTTTTTTGTCATTTTAATAATTAAACACACTTGTAAATAGAGCTACCGATTTAACGGAACATTAAAGTGTGTAAATATCTCGTGTGTAATTTTGTGCACATAAACCATATAACGTCCTGACCAATTGAGTTCAACGTATCGCTATCGAAATTGAGACTGGGAAATTTCCGCATTGGTTTGCCGATCGAGGACACTCTGCTGGTATCCTGGAGTCGTTCCTGTTGCTTTCGTTGCTGCCCGGTGGAGAAGGTAACTTAATACTGTACGTTGTACGTTGTGACTATTTTATCATATCTGTGTTTGTAAACTTGGTGAAACTATTTATTGATGCGCGAATAAATGCAGTCGTTTGTTTTGGTGTTATTTTGCGGAATTTGATGCTTTCACGTCGTCTCAATAAAACGTTGACGAACTGCTTTTACTTGCAATATCTTTGGTATTTTGTTTTTATTATTTAATTAAATGTACTGAAAATTTATGTATATGAAAATTTCGCATGGTAAAATTAATTTTACGTATTGTTTTGAATTTATTCACATTTAATAATTCTATTTCCGTAGTTTAAAATTAAAGGCCACTTGGTAAGCTTACAAGGTTGACCATTTTATGTGCCCGGTTTCTATGATTTAACATTTTAAATAAAACCGAAACCATTGTAAATAAATCTATGTATCTGTGTGCCTTTTGAGATATATTTAGATATAATAGACGAACAATTAATTGAATTTTATGGTGTTAATTTGTGATCTTCTCCCGTCCAGCGAAAGCAATATTTTTCGAAGAATAGTAATTTTTCTAATCAAACCAAAAGAATTAATTGAGAGCTAAACTTTGATTTCATTATTTTTTTATTGATTCATTTTAAAAGTAACTAGTGATAATTTCCTATTTGAAGCATACAGTTTTTTGACTTTTATTAAATATTTTGTGTTGTTTAACGTAACCGATTAGAGGAATATTAAATGACGTTTATCTAGTTTATGTCTTATTATTTTAGTTTAGTTCAATCAATGGCAGAGCTTTGAAGATGAGTAGTATTTAAATTTTTTTATTGTGTTTGAGTGCATTTTGTTCACAAGCGTTGTGGGTAAAGTCATTGAAACCCAACACCTGATTTGCACCCACACTATTTTGGTGTTTGAGCGTGTGGATATTTTTAAGATTTGTTCTAGAGCTAAAGTTTCGAACCATCACCGACGTCCACCTAGAGGTAGCCAACGTAAGGTAAGTGAAATGTTTTGGCTGTTGAAGGATGATTTATGTACGTGTGCCCAGGTGTATTCTTATCGAGTTCGTCTTAATAACAGTCTGGCCCCGTTACTTGACTTTATTTTAATTACGACGTACCCTTATTTGCGACTTTCGACAATACGACTAACCATCTTCAGTATTTTTAAATTCAAAACTATCCCACCGAGCTAGTCCGGTGCACTCTAATTATCTGTTACCTGCCGTTTTAGTTTCATTTTCGACCGTAACAAAAGTAATAAGTGCTGTTGAAGTTCGTCTGCTTGAATCTGACAGCGAACATGGCAACTGGAGGAGCAATTACTCCACAATATTGAAGAAGATCCGTCTGTAAGTACCAGGATCTAGGAAACCAATCTTCGTATTCACAGACTCATGCAAAGAGAAAATCTGTATCCTTATCACTTACAGCCGGTTCAAAAATTGAATCGTACGGATAGTGAGTTGCGCTTACTGTTCTGCAGATGGCTTTTAAATTGCTTTTAAAGTGATGAGGCCCATTTTAATCAACAAGGGGTGATTAACGAGCACAACTTATATAGCTAGAATTACGAAAATCCACATCAAATTAGAGAATCACGTAAGCAAGTGCGATAAAGTGTAAATGTGTGGATTAGTGTTGGGCAATGACATAATAGGACCACATTTTCTGCCTATAATATTAAACACAGCGAATTATGCAATTTTTTGCGAAAAGACATTAACTACCTTTTTGGAAGATATTCCTTTATTGTAACGTGAAACTATTGTGTATCAACATGACGGACAGCCTGCTGATTATTCTCGAAATGTTCGAGTCGGCGATTTCCCGAAAATGGATCGCTAGCGGAGGACCTACTTCTTGGCCGCCTAGGTCCCCGAATTTCAACCAAATAGACTTTGGCTTTGGGGTTACTTGAAAAATGCGGTAAACAAAGTCATACCGAATAATGAAGATGACTCTATTGTTCGTATTTATGGAAATTTTATTATGTGTATATGTCACTTGGTTTAAATTAATAAACTATTTTTACTTAGATATTTGAAAACATGATTGCAATTTGTTAATATGGCCGTAATTTCGTAAGGAGGAAGTTTTCGAAATTTTGACATAAGTGATTTTTGACTTATTTTTGGTCATATAGTACCCCGGCAGTTGGTAAATTAATTTTGGGACACCCTGTATTTGTGAACATAAATTGGGGATTCCTCAGGTAACTATATAAGTAAACAATTGCATTCAATAGAAATTAGTCACAATTACGCCGGGCAACGACATCAAGAAAACAAAATTTCGGAATTTCCACCATAGTACTTATAAAATTGAATGAAAAAATTGTATCTAATCGTATTCATACCTTTGCTTTCGTAAGTCTATATATAGATAAACCAAAGTTATGATTGAGGCGTAATTAATCAAGTTTGCAGAGTCTTATTAATATTTACACAAAATAGTCTTTATATTTGTAGACGACTGAAGTAGGAAGCACGCAAATATTGTCAGGATAATGAATGCATTAGTTAAATTTCAAATGGACAAAGTGACAAATTCGCACTAGAGCAATGGTAATTTATTAAGTGGGTGCTGATAACGCTTTGAGGGAGTAATAATTTACATTAGCTTAAGAGTGGTTAAACAAGCAGATTCAAGCTGTTCATCCACAGCAATATCAAATAAGTGAATAATATCAATAACCCAGGCACATACAAAATGTAAGCTCATTGCACTCATTTGGTTTGTACTAGTTCCTGTCTATAACTGGAAAATACAATTAATTAAAATATCAATATTATCAATTTTAAATGCTACTATGCTTTTTTGAAGCATCCTCGTGTAACACATCGATCAAACAAAACAATATCGTACATTTATTAATCCTCCCCCAAATTATACTACATACTCAATGAATGGTTAACATAAACATTGTTTGAATGGGAATACTCACAAGAGAACCAAGAAATAAAAAATATGTAAACTAAAAATTGTGGTAGCTGTACAACTTGTGATGTTACAACTAATGACTCGCCACTACATTGAGCACCATTTTCAGTAGTGTTACTTTCTTAACAGGGCCAACGATATATTGAAATAATAAAAACAACTATATTGGTACTTCTTAAATGTAATTATAATCCACTATCATTAATAATTGCTTTAATGCGTCAAACAGAAAGAGAAATAAATATGTATGTTATTTTTTGCAAGCTCATGACTTATTTCCGGTATGAAGTATTAGAATAATTATACAGAAGATTTAATAGAATTTAATTTTAACCACACCAGATTACTAGTAATTTAGATTGAGAGTAGTCCTACAGGACCGATTCTTGCTCAGTTCAAGGTCGCACGCTCTCTGGTGGTGACCTTGAAAACTCCTTTGAAGAACAAGTTGTCTATAATAAAAAGTAGGTCATGGTCAAATGGTTCTTGTATTGACTAATTAAATACGTCAAGGTTGTCTAAATCTCCTAGCTATAAAATCGAAATACGAATGGTTGTGGTCTAAACTAAAAATGGAACAATGTAAATTATTTTTCAAGGTTACATTACATATCCACGATTTTTTTATGGTTAGTGGTTTCAAGGATACAGATTTACAGTAAAAAGCTTCATTGGGTGCGCCTGATTTAGTAAATGGTAACTTTTTATTAACAGGGATGACAAAAGAAGTACGCACGATACAAAGTGAAAGTAAAAAAATGTTCAGTATGGAAGAGAGAAGGAAGAATCTGGAGGACTAATAAAGGGAATTAAAGAATTAAAACTAGATTTAGAGTTATTCGAAACGAAAGGCAAAATGAAGGAGCTTCGGGTTAGCAAGGCATCCAAGACAACATAATAAAGCTTGTGTAATTTTTAATCTTTAGTGTTGATAGATAATGCACGTAAGAAATTGTGTGTTTAGAAGAAAATATGTAGGAAAAGTGAAAATTTGACGTATTGCAAATAATTGTATTAAATTCTTGATCTTGATTGTAATTATAATATACTTTACATCCGCAAAAGTTATTAATCATTTCGATTGGTGGTCGAAGATTACCGAAACTATCGTAATACCATACTTTTTTTACCTCGCTTTTTGTAGCATACTTATTGCGTGCCAGGTCCGTTTTGGCTACTTAAGTTAATAATTCCAGATTCATTTTTCCATGGTAATTTAGGCATGCTCTCTCATAAAAATATCCCTAAAGTAGGGTACATTTTTGGTGTATTTCTTTAAATCAATATGTGTTAACGGTCTTTCGGGCAATCCATTCCGTTTTTTGAAACGGCTTTAATAATGCGATGTCTATTCTTGCAATATTTTGGCATTTTTAGCTTCATTGACTGCTTTTACAATTCGTGATGCACCACCAGCTAATAAATTTCCACCATTGCATAACGACTTCTTCTTCTAATTGGATCGACGTTTCACCATTCCTAATTTTTTCTTTGCTTTCATGATGGTACCAATTGCTAAAGCTGCAGTTCGTTCACCTAATGTTGCATCTGATGATTTAAAGCGTTCTCAAGCTTTTTCTTCTAAAATTTGATCTGCTTTATGTCTACTTTCTAAATCTCCGCAATCTCTTTAACTTATATCATGAAGTTTATATTGAGCATCTAATAGATTAATACCAGGGTCGCTGAGTAAGGGTAGTTTCTCTAAATTTGTACCAGGGCCACAATAGTGGTAACCAGGTAAACACAATTCAACCGGAAGTTTATTGATTAGAGTGTTCACTAAACCATCTGCATTCTTTCGCTTCTTAGCTAACATTGTTCACCTAGATGGATAAAGCACGGTGTGTATACCTAAATTGAGATCACAAAAACAAATCATAGTTATTA